>VWYH01008820.1:95545-250794 GCA_013399365.1 Pampusana beccarii | reverse complement strand
TAAGACTCTACACTTTCCCTTGTTACATTTCATTAAATTTTTCCCTGCCCAACTCTCCACCCTGTCCAGGTCTCGCTGGATGGCAGCACAGCCTTCTGGCGTGTCAGCCACTCCTCCCAGTTGCTGATAGTACACTCAATTCCCTCATCCAAGTCATTGATGAATATATTGAACAATACTGGCCCCAGTACTGACCCTTGAGGCACTCCACTAGATACAGGCCTCCAACTGGACTCTGCCCCATTGACCACAACTCTCTGGCTTCTCTCCTTCAGCCAGTTCACAGTCCAAAGAGAGAATTAATACAGCTGTATCTGACATGACTTCTGTTTGTTTGATATTTTGTTTGAGGATCTAGTTTCAAAGGTATAAATAAATATTAAATATTTGCATGAGACCACAACTATGAGGTTCCCTCTGCATTAACACAACAAAAACCAACTCAGCAGCTGTTTCTGATTCAAGAAGCACTTCTTGTATATAGAGTGTCTGTAACAGAGATATTGACGGGAGACTGTGAAAGAGGGTGACTTCCAGTACAGCAATACAGTTAAAGCTTTCATCCTAGACCAATGAGTTTTAGGAAACAACTACAAAAGAAGATTTTTAATCTATTTTTGTAATTTTAGGTGGTTTACTTTTATAATTTTAACAGCTTTTTCTCTTTCCATACATCAGTTAAATCTATAAAAGCTTCCTTTTCCTCTTAAATTATCCAGTTTTTTCATTCAATCTGTGATGTAACATTCCTGTTACATCCTGTTACATTAATAGTTTAACTACCAGTTAAATTATTTTTGAAAGTAACTTAAATAAAATACTTTGTATTAAAAATTGTGAACTTAATAATATATATGAATCCTAACAACATTAGTATAATACAGGTTATAGTCTTAAATATTTTGCAAATATTTGGCACTAGTGCATATACAAATAGGCAGAAGAAAAGGAAATCATAAAAGCAAAGAAACATGCATGTTATTTAGCCATTTAGGCAGGGGTGACCACCAAGTCAATAATTTACTTTGCACCCATAGTGCTGGCCATCAGGATGAGACAACTGTGGAAGGGAAACTGATTTTTGCATTTCTAACAGGAAAGGTTCTCTGTGGAGAAATAATTTCTAACCAAGGTGATGTACTACTATTGTCACAATCCTGAAAACATTTCATAAGTAGATACATTTGAAGTCAGCTTACACGTGTTGAAATTAAATAGCCTCAAAGAATTTCAGATAAATTACTTCTTGTCTGGTTTCGTAAACTACAGCTACAGCCTGCTCTTCTCAGAGCAGTCGATGATATTTCACTGGTAGGTGATTAGTTCAGTCAAACAGCCTTTAAATCTTTGAAGTAAACTAATTTATGTATGCAACGAGTGCAGATGTAGACAAAATTCTTCTTATAGTGAGACTATATTTCGTGAATGATCAACTCTGGGCATTTTGTGATCCAACTGCACCGTTTCAGATGAGGAAAAAAAATTCTCATTATTATCACAAATATTTTATTATGATAGTCCTGAAATTTCTAAATTGCTCTCTACTTAATTAATTAACTTCAGCCATTCATTTGGATGGTTGCACTTTTAGGCATTTTCCAGATTTTGCTGCCTTTCTTTAATTAGGTATCTTAAAAATCTGCACCATGTTTTCTCATTCCACTCACATCTGTAAGACTTCAACATACTACACTTAAGCTTATTTTTAAACATGATTCCAGCACCCTTTTTCTCTCTATTCAAAACAATGCCACTGGCATAATTTTTCTAGATTCTCTATGTTCCTTCATTTAATCCCTGTGCTGGTTATCCTTTTACCCCTGCAAGCCTTCTCATTGCCCATTGTGTCCTTTTACCATTTAATCCATCCAACCACTAACTGAGTAGTGTCCCACTATGATGTTAGTCTCTGACATCACCACACCAGCATCCTTCATCTTTATTGACCACCCCTCAGCTTCTCTGCTCAGCTTCTCTCATAGGAGAAACTTTATGATTTTTCTCCTGATGTTTTTTCTGCCTGAGAGGAGCTCCCTCAGAAGCACCCTTGACAGTCTCATTCTTAGTTCACCTACACACATAGTAGAGATGAAACTCAGTCATTTACTGCTTAACAGGAAGATGGGGTTGTTATATTGATCTCCTGTGGGAATGCAAGGAACAGCTTAGAGAACAACCGTGAAAAATGCTAGGTGAAAACTGACTCATTTTCTTCCCCCAGGAACTTCGTGCCCACTCACAAAGAAGTAGCTCTGACGCTCCTTTAAAGGTTAGAAGTCTAGTGCTAAAACATTCATCAGGCTGCCCCAGTGCCGAGGGTGAACTGGTGACCTTTAAACTGGAGCAAGTTTATGTTATGTCCTAAGCAACAATTTCACAGAATCACAGAACAGCCCAGGTTGCAACCTAGGAAGGACAGCAGAACACCAGCAAGGAGGTAGGAAAGCAATTCTAGCGCGACAAAAGAAAATAATTGGAGGAAGACCAAAGCTGTTAATCTTCATTAGCTCAGTTTTCATCAATTTGTACTCTTGATTTTCTACTTAACTGAGTCTAATTATATAAGATATCAGCTTCTATTTTCCGTAAGTCAGAATCTTCAGCATGCTAAGTAGACAGCTGAGGGCATGTTCTCCTACATAATCAACACTTGTTATCAAACTGTACTTCTGGGCATAATGTTTTACCCACTCTAGATTCATCCTATAGATAAAATCTGACATTTCCAGGAAACTGTGGGTATTCTCTAAAATACACTTATATTCCTTACGTGACCAACTGGCAATCAACATTTGTAAAGAAATAAAACACAATATATAGGATTCTTGTTATGGAGCACACCAACTAGAGAAGTATAATATTTGCAATGTAATATAAAAAGTATTAACATATTTGGTACTATAGTATAAACACACATTTAAACTTGTAAACACGAGTAATGAGGATTTGTAGCCAGATATTTGGCTACTCCCAATATTTGTAGGAGTGGTACCACATTGTTCATACATTAAAAAAATATGTTACCCCACAGAGCCCAAAATTTGTGGGGTCTGAATTTGCAACAGCCTTACACGGACAGCTCTCATGCTTAATAAAGTGGCCAGGGAGCATGAGAGAAAAAGCTGCGTTCTGTGTTGTACACAACCAGTACTGGAGGATTAATTAGGAGGGCACAGGCCTTTATGATATTCATAGAAGAAAATTTAATTTTCTTTTTTTTAAAAAAAAAAGTACAGAAAGCAAATGATAAACGTATGCTTCTATTCCACCTGCCATTTGACATGTAACTATCACTTTGATGTGCACTTTGCCCCCAAAAGGCATATAATTGCAGCTGTAGATGCTACAGTGTCTGAAGAGACACATTAGCACTCATTCATAGGAAACACTGAAAAAAGACTACTTTTATGTTTATCTCTTCCCATTGTTATTCAGCTCAGTGCACCGTTACCTTGCAAGCAGGCTTTACGTTCCATTTTGCAATGATTAATTAGAATTTAGATTTGAAATAAGAAATTTGGATTTGGAGAAAAAGTTCCACAGCACAAAAGTTTTATCAGGTGTACCAAAACTTAACTCTTGCTTGTGATTCTTCCGTGCTATACTGAAAATTTATTCTGAAATGCCAATATTAACTGACAGCACCAGAATACGGATAAAGCATAAGTAGAAAGAGTGCCTGCAATGGATGTGGTGGTGAATGGACACAAAGATCTAGAAGAGGACTCAAAAATACATACATAGCTAATCTGAAGTGGGAGAAACAAGAAAGATGTGTAGTCACAGGCTATCAATTAGGGAAAAGATGTATACATTATCTTGTAAGCCTTTTTTTTCCTCCCCCCCTTTTTTTTTTTTTGTTGTTTTTCCCACAAGATTCCCACATCAGGGAAGTTTGCATTGCTTAGTGCAAAACCAAAGCCTGTTAACAAATTCTCCCTCTCCATTTGGTCCTTCTATATGTGGATAGCAGCACTAACCATTGAATAAACCACCCCTCAAACTCTGCACAGGAATTACCTGTCTGAAAGCAATTCTATCATTTCTCTATTTTAAGAGGCTCAGTGAACCTCAGAAGTTGCAAGAGATGGCTGAGCTGATCTAAGAGCTTGTTACCGCCTGAGTTGAAGTTTCCCTCCTGCCTCTCCTGGCCAGAGCCCATCCTGCTCAACAGACACACTCCAGCCCTCTAAAGCGAACATTTCTATGTGGCATTCATTCACACATTTTTTACTCCGAGTTTCTCTCTCTCTCAACTTTACAAAGCACTAACTATTGTTCACGAAATGCCTCAAATAGCCTCCTCCCAAAGTTCTGTAGGTGCACACCTCCATCGCACAGAGCCTATCCTGCCATTGGCAGTCAAACACCTCTGTCCCTCTTCCAGAAGTAAAAGTCAGTGATAACCTCATCCATGGGTCTGCTCTCCGTTCCAATTGTTTTTGCTGCAGTTCTGCTGTGATGTGCACAGAAAATGTCATTTAATCTTTTAGAAAGTAGTGCTGGAATAAGCCATGAATTTTTACACGTTGGAGTTAAAAACGAGGAAAATGGACTCTACCCCAAACCCATTGCCTTTGAGTTCGATGAGCTGAAGCAAATGTTACTGTAATTTTTCAAGGACAAACTGCATTCTGTGTGCTTTCTGTCTATTTTTGTGTTCAGAAACACAGGAATAGTACAAAAACCCATGCAGGTGCTGAAAAGAAGGACACAGCACACTGTCAGTGTTAGAAGAATCTCACCCTGCAACTTCAACTCAAAGAGATTTTTAACATTAATGTTAGTCCACTAGCTAAACAAGCACTTCAAATTGTTCTCTCTCTTTACATTCTGTAAAGGCTCCTTTTAAGAACAAAAAGGGCCATGCATAAAAAAGTCTAATTAAGTGCCTTAAAAAAAATTCCTTAGTATAATACTTATTCTTCATGGGTATGTATTTAAAAGAATGGTGCAGTGCTAGAAAAGGTTCCAAGTTTTAAAAGGTTACATTGCTTTCTTTGTATTCACTTGTACAACTTTCTGTAAACATTCTCACCAACAGGTGCTTATTTTTCTGAAGTAAGACTTCAACTTTTTCCAGTTAAAAGAAAACAAAAGTCCCATTTCCCCGTGTTAGCTGTATTTTCAGTGATA
The DNA here is from genome assembly GCA_013399365.1 of Pampusana beccarii. Classification (NCBI taxonomy): domain Eukaryota; kingdom Metazoa; phylum Chordata; class Aves; order Columbiformes; family Columbidae; genus Pampusana; species Pampusana beccarii. Next base: position 245,658 of record VWYH01008820.1, on the reverse strand, counting down.
AAGGAATTATTGACTAATGTAAATAGCAATAGACCCAGCATTACTATGTAAACAACCAGCAGCTGAAAACTTCGAATGTTGCCTGTAAATCACTGAACTTTCAAAACAAAGCTCATTGACAGGATTCACAGAGAACTACACTATTATGTTAGAGATACTCCAGCAGTAAACAGCTACATTCATTTTTTCTCTACTCAGCAAAAGAAAATTATTCTAACAAAATGACCCATTTTATTATATTTTATTCTCTGGGAATTATTTCAAGTAAATAAATATCGAGGATCTTCATTAATTTATCATTCTGCAGTTAGTATTATCTTGTAAAGATTCCTAAATCATCTCTAGAGTGATTTGCCCAGGTAATAGTACTTCAATTTTAGCTGCAGTGCAGACCAAAATAACACACATTATAAAGATAAAATATTAATGGAACAAAAAGAGAGAAGTTTCAGGAATGTCTGACAAAAAGTAAAAGCCTATTTAAGAAACTGCCTCCCTACTTCTGCAAATGTGCTCATCATCTTTCTGCCTCCAAACACTGACTATAGAATGCATCCTACCAAATAATCTTATTTTTAAGTAGTTGCAAAAAGTTTATCGAGCAACGTTATTTGGATTAAAATGTCTTCGTTTAAACAAATAATAAAAGAGGAAAAATAATCAGATATTCCATTCAAAACATGTGATCACTTCTTAAATCAACATCAAAAGGTTATATTTCCTTAGTAGAGAAGGTCCAGCAATTCTACAGCTCTAATCTATAATTGCAGCACCTCAAAATGCCTTTAAAGGAATCTTGCCTGTACAGCAAAATATAAGCAATGTCTATGGATGAGTATGAACCCCCAAAGCACACAAATTCCCATCTAAGACAATTCAAGAAGCTTTTAATCTAAATCCTGATCTGTGGAATCTAAGAAGCAGACGTTGCAAATAACTTGCTTTTGAAATAAATGCTTTCAGAAATAATCAATAAGCAATCTGCAATAAAATAACTTACTTATCTGCAGAAATGCAAAATGAAGTTGTAAGTGGGGAAAAAAAAAAGTGTTTGGATATCAGAAGCACCTTTTTTTACTGTTATTATAGTTTATTAAAAGGGTATTTCCAGCTTAAGCCTGTCTCCATAGAAGACACACATCATAATTCTTTTTGAGAAGAATTTAAATCACCTTAATACAAACCAATATGCAGTATGGAAATAGAGTTTTAACCTGCTTATCTTACTCCATTTAACTGTTTCCAGCTATGGAAATGTAGACATGTTTTGTTGCATGTCTATGTGGAACCATAAACTGATGGTAAGCATGAGCATGGCTCTGAAGCTCACTAGTTTGGGCACCCTTCTATAAGAGTGCTAGTTTATGGTTTCTCCTCTAGGAATGCTTCGTTTCTAAAAAAAAAAAACTCAAAGAAAGAAGAACTATGGACTCTCTTCTCCAATGTAAATGCCCTAACTGCAGATCTATAAAGTTATGATTTGCCTTGACTGCATTTCCAGTCCATTGAATCAGTTTCTGCACAAGAGAACAAATAAAAGTGGAGAAGGGAGATGCTTTGACCCTTTTTATGGTATGTCACCTGGTATACTAGCACAGTCTTTGCGTTGGAAGAAGGGAGCGTAATCCTCTTAGATTTATTTAAAAATTTAATTTCTCTTTCATACATCTAAGTTCTCTAAATATCACATTAATGGATTTTGCAATAAGGAGGCAAGAAGAGAGAAGCTAGTGCTATATTATTTTGAGAGAAGCCCAGTTCTGTCAGTGAACATTAAGGCATTTTCTAGGAATAACACATATAGATTTGCAGTAGCTGAAAACCACACTGTCCACTTAAAACATTACAAAAATGAAGTAAAAATGTTAATAACTTGCAAGGCGATTTGATTCGGGAAGGAGAGGGAGGGAAAGTTAGTTGAGACGTGGCTGGAATTGCTGTTGATGAATCAAAACACTGCAATAGAAAAGTTTTACTTGCAGAGAAGCTCAGAAGCATTAAATTGGCACTTGGAGCCACTCACTGACATCTCCAAAATCAGCTTTCCATGAAATGCAATGTCCTTTGCAATATACTAAACTGTCAACATATCAGTTTTCCCTAACTTTTAGAACTGCTCTAAATTATTAAGTAAATAAATGTGCTTAAGTTGCATTTGAGATGCAGCACAGATACAGGATGATTTAACGAACAATCCTTGCTGATGTGAACTCTAAGTGCAAAGCTTTATAGTTCAGAGCTCAAGGATAAGGCGTTGCTGCTCTCATGTCACTAGCTGTAAATGAGCATTTCTGTCAATATTGCAGTCCTCAGGAGGGACTGGTGGATCTGTCTCTGAAATTTTTTTCATTTCTTTTGCATGGCCTTATTGTTACAAGCTCATTTGCAATCAGGAGTCAAAGACAGTAATCAAGTGAATGAGCTCAGAGCACAATGCTAGTTATGATTTTATTCCCACAAAGATTGCAGCAAACACCGATAATCAGATGTTCTTGTGGGCAGGAGCAAAAGAAGAAACCACAAATTTATGTAAGAAGTGGCAAAAATAGTATTTTAAACTGAGCTTAAAGAACTATTTACAGGAACATGCACAAGCAATCATTCCACGTGAGAGGCAACTGCAGAAATGCTTATCTGTAACATCATCAACATCCAAGTCTTTCAAAACAATCCTAAATCACAGAACTCCCCGTTTCCTACAATTTTTGTTCACATTGCAAATTCACACAAACTCTTAGAAGTTCTGTCAATTTTCCTACGCAACCTTTGGCTGTCAGAGAGCCTCCAGCTAATGCAGGTTAATAGTTGATCTTCGCTATTGCACCTTGAGCTAGCAGCCTACACAGTTTAGCATCCACAAGATCAGAAAACAGGAATACCTTTATGTCAAAACTGTCAAGGAAATGAACTGAGCTCTTGCAGAAGCAGACAGCTTAGCCTGCTTTGAATTTCAGGTTCACTGCTCACAGTAACTTGTGAGACCACGTCAACTCAGAAAACGATTTGGAGTTTCTTTGCATCACTTGACAGACTGTACGTTTGGCAGTATGGGGCAAGATTAGCAGCCTTCAGTCCCTGAAAATGCAAAATGTTTTGTCTATAATTATTTGGGGAAGAGGAAGGTGGCACATGGGGGAAGCTACAAACCCAAGCTCTGCTACCTGCAAATTCTAGAAACGTTGCACTGAAAGTACTTGTATTGCTTCCAAAATCACAGGTTTCATCAACCCCAAGTCCTGAGACAGACTCATGTAGACAACCTGTAAGGAAAAAAAAAAAAGTAAAAATGTATGTTTCTTTTTCTTGCTGGTAACAGACTGGGCATTGAGATTCCTGACTCACGGCTGAAATCACGGTGAATCATCAGGCTGAAGTCTTGCTCTCGAGTGAAAGACTGGACCAGAGAAAACCCCTTTAGTCTGACACAAAGATCAGTATAGAGCATCTTCAGATGAACAAGCAGAATAAAGTCTCATTGTGGTCCTGAGATTTGCCACATGTTTGAGCAGGAGATTATACTCACTTCTTAGGAAGAAACAGGCACACATTTATAGACACAAAAAAACCCCAAACAAATTCATCCACCCCCCACTCCCCCCAAAACCAACGCAAAACCCCAAAAAACCCAAAGAGCACATGCCTCTTTCCAAGATGCAAATCCTTCAAGGGTTTGCGAATCAACAAAGCCTTTACACAGTTCTTGAGAATCAGCCAGAACATGTTGAGCAATCTGAATGTCTGCCTGGTTGACAGCCCTACAACCACAGGGAGTCCAGCTCTTGGAAAAAAGATACAAAAAAGCATAAACCAGGGGTTGTGAGTGTTATCTTGGGTATCTATTTCTCAGGTCTTTTTATCTTGCATGTAAATATACACTGACTAAATAAAACCCAGAGTGAGGAAGTGGACACAAGACAATATTTAAAAGTTTTTACGAAAGGACTTTTAAAAAATATTGAAGCGCCAAGAAAAAAATCTTATCCTGATTTAGATTTATGAAGGAGTACAATAGTTGCATCATACCTTTCAAGAACTTGCAGCTCTCAGTTAACAAATGTATGGGGACTACTTTTCCTTTCTGTTTCTTATTTGTAGACCATATTATATCTATAACCTAGGTCATTATAAATAAGTAGTGCCTTTTCAGTTCCTGTATGTGAGACCTCTTTTATTCCCACATGAGGTTGCTACTGTTATTTAGTATTTTTCCTTCCTGTTCTTATTGCTTAAGATAATAGCATAGTCATAGTTTTTAAAAACAAGTTTATGATTCATTTCTTCTAAAGGACTCAACTGATAATTAGCTTTTTTCTTTCAGAGCATTATGGAGGAGGTTATGTTCTTAATTTTACTGTTTAGCTCTGTGGTTAGTGCTGGTGAAATAGTCAAGGCTGATTGCCAGAGATTTGCATTCTGCAGTAATGGCACATAGTAGCAGCAGCAAGCTTCTGCTTATTCACAAAGTGATGACTATGTGAAACTCAGGATTGAGAAGACAGCTCTGGTGTCACTGGCAAGTCAACACTGGCCTTTTGCAGGGTAAGCATAAGGTCATAACCCCAGAAAGCTGGGATATTTCTAGCTCCTGAATTAAGGTCAACACCTGTTGTACATGATTATTTTAATGTAGGACATGATGTAAATACTCACAGCTTTACTTTAGTTCTCCGAATCAGAAATTTAGATACTTAAAGACACAGTCTGCATGCTTGCTGATGACTTAAAGAGTCAGGATCTTTCTGCTGTTGCCAAATATTCTGCATTTTCTTATCAATGATCACCTGCACATTTACCCCTGCTTTTGGCTTTGGGATTTCCTTCAGATCCATTTTGTGGTTTGGGTTTTTTATTTAAAAGCAAAACAAGCAAACACAAAAAGCCACCTCAAACCAAACCAAAAAACCCAAAACAAACAAACAAACAAAAAACTCACCAAACCCACTTCATTTGGGAAAAGAAACTGAAACTCTACAGCACAGCAAGCAATCTGCAGTCCTCTAATGCTTTTATTTAATAATGACAAATTAAATAGGTGTGGTATGATTTGTGTTAGTGCTACTCTAAATGTAGACAATGCAGAGGTGCTTAGCAAGTCAGATTTCAGACTTTGAAAAAAACATACATTCATGTATAGAACACATAACTACAGGGGTCTTAGGTGGAACCTTCCTTTCCATAGCCATGATAGTAAATATTTAGTATTTGCAACTGTACATGTGTTTATATGCTTCTATATTTATACAATTATAGAAGCCTTTTCTACACTCCCTATACGCTTTGTCAAGTACCTTCTATTTTCCCTTTTTCAGTCCTGCATGCACTGGGGATAAAGATTGAGCTCCACTCTTTACTAATCAGCCATAGACTTGTGTCCTTTAAACTCTCCTTACTATTAGGGATAGCAGTTGCTCATTTAGGCTGGGGATAGAAGAGAAGGCATTTCTAAAATAACAGTAAATGTAACAACATCTGACCCATGCATATTACAAAACAAGTGAGTAGGATGGAGTCAACACAAAACAAGAAATAGGAAATTTAGACCAGGCATTCTTACAAAAGATTTCAAAACATTCTCCCCAGATATTCCTGTAATAGAAAAGCCCATCTGTTCTGTACAAAGCTAATGAAGTCACTTGGCATAGTGTGTCTGTCTTCACTGCCCTCCTAATTGCCCAAGAAGTCCTTCTCAACTGAGAGAGACAACGATAAAGCAACAGTGTCTTCCATTGTTACTTGAGTTAATAAATTACCTTAATGGATAAATACTTTTAATTTAATATTGTAAATATTTAATAAATTTTATTATTTCAGAAATTAACAAAGAAGGGGAGTTAAAATTGATTTGTCATGAGATCCAGGTCATTTTGAAATCAGATACATTAACAAATATAATAGTTTCTTTTTTAGTCTAGATGAAGGCAATTCCAAAGCACTAGGAAATTTTGCAGATTGCTTGTGGGTAGAGCTTGGCATCTGCTTAATTATGTGGGATCTTCGAAGGCATTTTAAAGGCCAGTTGACTGCTTTTAAATAATCTCTTTAAACTGGTGATGACTGGGATAGAAAGAGTTTCTGGCCAAATGAAAGAACTATATTTCAGTGTTGCAAATTCTGGTCCAACAATTCATAAGCCTTAAAAGTTCATCCTTGGATATATTTTATAGGATACCCATTAAAAATTAATCACAAAATTTATGTTAGAAAATACTAATAAATTAATTTTAAAAGAAGTGAAAACATCCTAGAGCTACCGAAGAAAAATTCGAATCTGTGAGTGCTTTAATTTTAAGCAGTAATTCACAAAGCTTGCCTTGTTACAGGGATCAGATCCAGGCAAAGCAGGTTTTCTTGGCCTGTTCTTCTTGTATCTCTTCATGTATGCCCACCAGTATTAGCACTCTGGCTTTCTATCAGAAGAGAATTACTGTGCACACGACCATCAATCTGCTCATAATTACAGACTTCACACACACACACACTTACACGCACACTGAATCATTCCCAGCACCCAATTTTACTGTCTGCTGTATTTCAAAAGGCAGAAGAAGCCATTTCCTATCTTCCTTGATGGTGTTCATATAATATACAATAGACAAATATATATCTCCCTGTTAACTCTTTGGATTACAATAAGGCCCCATACATTGGTTCGCTTCTCAATTTCTAAATTGCAACTCAGCTGTTTATCTTCTTATGGTTGCTAACAATAACTTTGGTTATATACATTAAGTAAGGATATTATGGTATGATTCAAAGACATTTTCAGTAAAAGCTATTGTGAATAGTTGGCTCCGTCTACTAATAAGTGGAGTCGCTAATTTCCTCACATAAGAAATACACTGAAGGAGACCATTTCTGACTGCTGCTAGTTCGCCTTCTAGCTTTTGCATACCAGGAACCATACCACTTAGCATTGCGTAGCACAAAGGCACTGCAGGGCAGAGTTTAACTGCTAACGACCATGTGACAGTCGGACTTTCTGCATCCACTCATGAAATTCTACTGCTTTTGACCACCAGCACCAGGCAGCCAGATGCAGCAGAGCAGCTGCTCCTCCTGACACACAGATCCTCCTGAGCAAGCCAGTCTGTTTGAAGCACAAACGCAACAAACTAGCACCGCTATGCATGTCGCATGATGCTAAAAGGAAGGAAGAGGGGGGAAAAAAAAAAAAGCAAGCCATACTCCCATAAAGGCTGTCATTAAGTGTATCATATGTTGATATTTCCTGCCATTTTCTGTTGTCTACTATGAGCTGTATCAATTAATCTCTTTCATGCATTATAAACCTGATAAATCCAGAACAATTCCCACCAAAATGTCGGCAGAATGAATTGTTACAAAATAATTTTTTCTTCACGGAAAATTGCAAATGCCTGTATTACTTTTGAGTAGACTATAAAATTTAGGACTCAGTGTGTGAAGAAACAAGGAATTATGGTACTCTGCAATGAAAAAAAAAAAAGGCAAACTAGTTACAATACTGCTAGGAAAGTATAATTCATCTTACTGTAATGCAAAACATAACCAGCTTTACTTTTATTGAAGAACTAGGTTTTTTGCTACTCCCAATGATATATTAGTCTCTGAATCATAGAATTGCAGGCAGCACTAGGAAATCACTGCATGAATTCTACTTACCTTGTTCCCAACAGATTTTTGTGTATTCTGTTCTAAAAAGCCCCCTGTGATGAAGATGATTCTTCTTTCTTGGGCAAGCTGTCTCTGTGCTTAATTGTCCCCAGGGCCATAGAAACACTACATTACATTTAGATTATAATTTCTGTCTGGTTACTTTGATCAGTTTTATGACAGAGTGATGATGACTACAAAGAATCTGATCTCAAAAATTCAGTTAATCAGTTCTCTTCTCTCCTAGAAAAACCAAACATCTCCTGTCTCCAAACTGATACATTTTGCCATTACACACTGCAATTTGGAAAAACAAACTGCAAACAAGCTGGGTTTTATTGTATAGACATGTACAAGTTACTAAATAGTGCTGTAGTTATCCTGTCAGGTATTTAAGGAACTCAAAAACATGAAACAAGGAAATGTATGATTAAATGGAATTCCAAAGTAGAAGTATTAAACATTCACTCAAGCTCATCAGTATGTGCCGATTAAAAAAAAAAAAAACCAACAAAACAACTCAGTCAGGTTATGTTTTCAGCAGTGATATTATAACCACAAATCTATTTAAGGAACAGAATTGGAGGTTATATTTGCATGCTGTTGCAGATACAACTGTATCTGCTATTTCACTATGCTTTTCCAATGAACCTCTCTATATTATGTTCTCAATTACTATTAGAAATACTTGACTAAAATATCAGTCAGTTGAAAAACTGTATTTCAGTGTAGATGAAAAAATTTTAAGATTCCAAAGATCTGGATTCCAAAAAGATTTCTCTCCCTATCAATTCAAAAACTTCACTGAAATGTTGTCCTAGACACAGATATTGAACAGTTTCAGTATTCAGTTACTTAGAAAACTATGCAAGTTATTAAATAAGCAAGTATTTCCCCTGCATCAATTCAGTTTCAGTAGCTGTGATATGCTCTCCAGCAGTGCTGTTTTTACAGGTGGACAAGATCAAATTCCTGAACTCATCATACAATCTATAGGAGCAATGTTAGGGGGGCACCAAAATCATGAGAAGAAAAGCAGAGAAAAAAAGTGATATGAAAGTAATCTGGGTCAAGGAAATACTTATAATTACTTTCAGTTAGCTTGAAATTAAAGCAGAATTTTTTTACTTCTTCAAATTATTGTATTTTGAATTATTTCAAAATGACAAATGAATCAGCATCTTATTAGCACAACATTTGGTGGCAGTTGCATTTTGGGACCTTGTTCACTTTGGGGACCTCGTGTTCTAGGGCTCTATCACTTCGTAATGCCTCTAAACAGACTACAAGGTGCTTTATAGAGGTTAGAAAATAGCATAGGTACATAGTAGGACTTGCATTTCTCAATTAAAAAAAAAAAAAACCTTAGAAATTGAAATGTCAGCATTTCGATATACTAGAATTTCTAGTGAGATGGAAAACATACAATCAACTTTGCCTTATCATCTTGTTCTTAATATTACCTACTTTTCCTGCACAGAAGCCTCAGGTTCAGACAAAAAAAAAAAAAATCTTATGAGAACCTTAACTACCAGCTTTGAGAATACAGCTGAAATAATTATGTAGAAATAGGTTTGAATAAAGGGAACTAAAATACTAAAACATTTAAACTTGAATTGTGTTTTCTGTGATCATTTAAAAGAATTCATAAGATTCTTAGTGCTGTTAGTGATTATGACAATTTATTAATACAAAATTGATAATAACATTAATTTTATTATAATTCAGTACAATTGCAGCACGGCATTTCTTTATGGAGTTTTTGTGTCTGTTTACAGAATTTGTGGCATATAATGAGGGTAATTTTATTTGCTTCTTTTGTAAAATGATTCGTGATCTAATGATGAAGCTGCTGTATCAAAGACATAAGTATATTATTAGTAAATTATGCAGCTGAGTATATTAGTAATGCAATTACCTTCATAAGCAAGGAAAAGAGTAAGTGGCTTGTTTGTTCATAAACCAAATGCACATGATTGCCACTTCTGCAACTCACCATTTAACAAAACTGTAACTGTCCAGGTCTCTCATCTATGGCACAGTTAAGAATTCAGATGTTTTTTAAAAGTTAGAATATTTTAAAAATATTTTAAGACTAATAAACAACAAAACCAAAATTTAATCCAAACCAAACGTGTTGCATGGGATACACACAATTTCATTTCATTGCTTTGATGTGCAAGAAGTTTGCAAACCACTATGATTGCTGGAAACAGCAAACCTTGTTTTATAATTACTATAAGGAAGCCACCCTTTTCTCAATCTGCATTCAGTTTCTAATTAAATACTAATTAGAAATCAGTATTTCAATTAATTGAATGGTCATACAACTTTGTTCAGAGTCTCTTAATGTATTTTAAGGTATTAATAATCAGAGTAGAATTCCCAGAAAATCTAGCAGTAGTGTGACACCATTGTTGTCTTAATGACGTTTTATGAGCTGCCTTAAAATCTTTCAGAATCCACGGTTCCCAGGTCACCTTAGGACAGCATCCGATATTAAAAATGTACTAGCTCTTTCTGGGTACAGAAAATATAATTCTGATAATTTTTTCTACAGTTGTTATGAAGTAGATACACCCATACCCTAACTGAAGCTGGGAGAGATCAACAGAGCTGAAAATGAGACAGCCAAAATCAGAACATAACTACCTGGTCATGTGCTTGAGACTTGGCAGTCGGAAACCAATTCTCTCACCATTATAGGCTCTTTCAGAAATACTTATTACTTTCTATCTTAGCAACACAGAGCCTGCTCATATTCAAATCTAGTACTTTCGCTTAATTTTCTTTGTGGCTTTTATACTACTTCACCCCTTAATCACCTACCTGAGTTAAATAGTACAGAGATTTAGATCTGTGTGACTATCACTGGGCCTAAGACGCCGTACTAATTATTTATCATATTTTATCACTGAGAAGCATTTCAGTGAAATGAGGATGTAGATCTTTTGCTACGTAATCCTGAAATACTGTTTAAACATGGACAGAGATGCCATTTTCTCCTGGTATTACCTGGCAGAGAATGGTTCCCTTTTGCTGCTCAGCAGTACAAACAAGCATTCGCTTTGACAACGTGCCTGAAGGGCATGAACCATGCCAATGAATGAACCATTGTTATGCTCACCGTTATTGTATACTGCAACATTAGTAAATAAGCTCACACAATGACTTATTGCATGACACCTATAGCAGAGATAAATAATGGTTAAGACTGCAATTTAAGTTGTAACAAGCATTTAAACACATTCTATAGGTCTGAAGACTTTAAAGCTGGAAGAATTATCATACAGATCTTGTTCAATCGTCCATACAAAACAGACCACAGTTTTCCGTGTTCGAAAGCCACTGTTGAATCCATTTTTTTCTCTAAAGAGCTTGGAGTTAAATCCAATAAAACAACAACATGCCTGAATCTCGTGGGACTTTGCTGTTTCTGCAGGAAGCATTCCTGGAAAGTGTGATGGTCTCTCAGAGGGACCAGTACAGACTACTTGTAAGGTCAGAATTCATCTGAGAACTAAAGAACAGCCTAAGAAAACTTTCATTTCTGTTAGTACATTATTTTTTGAGGCTAGCTGAGAAACAGTTGTTACTCTTAATAGGATTATTTCTACTGACTTCAGCATGGAACAGTTTAGCCATAGATTTTCTGATGACTCTTATTCCCATAAGAGAAGAGCAGAATAAGTGGTCTTTGGAAAGGCTTTATTAAATCAGGAAAGAGAACACTGATGATCATAGCAAGAAACTTCCTCTAAGTGTAACAGTCTGACATATATGCTGTGTAATGTAGTAGCGGTATTTTTAGATATGAAGCAAACCAGTTGTTCTCCTGTTATTAACTCACATAATAATATATAATAATATATAATATATAATATTATATAATATATAATATATAATATATAATATATAATATATAATAATAACAGGGGTGTCATCAGCAACCACACTAGGCAGAAATGTTTCAAATATGAAAATACTGCTTTTTCTCACTATAATGTATATCACAACTAAAAAAAAATATAGCAGAGTAAGACTATATCTATTGATGCAGATCTAATTATAAGAATTACATTGCATGAACTGGGGATGAGTTAAAGATATCTGAATCATATCACTCAAGCAGGAATTAAATTTGCGTCAGGAAACTTTTAGTTGAATATCAACAAGAAAATACATTATGCAGTGGAATAGGCCTAGTAACAGTGAAGCACAGAAAGCTTCAAGAAACAATCCAGCACTTGCAAACATTTGAACTGAATGACAAAGTTCACTTATCTAAAATCTTCTTTTAAGAGCTCCTATCATGCCCCCTGCAGAGCATACTTGGAATTGAGCTTTTAGTCACCCAACTGAGATGACAACTAGAAATCATATACACGAATTTTATTTTAAACATTCTGAAAAGAATATAGTTTGCTTGCCTATTTAGGAAAAAAGAAATATCTGAAGTCACAAATCCACCAGAACTCATATTTATAAAGCAGATGATAGCAGGAAATATTTCTACAATCTGAGGTGCCAATTGCCAAAAAAGCTAACATCAAATATGTGGTTTGACCCCTAAAGGCTACAAGTTGAAAGTCAGGCTGTAGTACCCTTAAAATTCAAAGAGAAGCAACCATTGCAGTTTTCAAAAGCAGTTGTCTCCCAGGTCCTCACAGAAACATCCTGAAATCCCTCAATAACACTTAAGTGAATAAATAAATCAAGGGAGCAACTCGTTCAATTGGAGATTAAAAACCCAGCATAGGAGAGTGCAAATTGCAGTCAAAGAATTGGCATCCTGGTGTGCATACCAAAGGGAAACAGCTGAGGTTTTACAAAGCGAAGAGGAATTCTGAAAATAATATAATTTAATCAGGAATATCAACGACATCATGCACTAAGGGTCACATAAAAAGCACAGAAAGACATAAGAATGTGTATGCTGATTAAATGCTTAATTTTACCTTTTCCAAGCAGAAAGTAGGATATAAAGCCACAAAAAATTCTATTATCTAGAAGATGGATTAAAGTCACACCTTTCCAACACTGCAAACCTGAAAACACCTGATTTCGACGGAAAGAAAATTGTAGAGGCTTAAACCTTCAGCATTCTCATTTGCACTTAACTAAAGCTTTATTCCTGGGCACATCTAGAAATACTTTAGCCTTGACAGGTCTGGGCAGTTAGACTCAATAAAAGCCATCTCCTATTCATTTATTCTACAAATAACGTTTTATTTCATGCAAAACAATGCATGCAAAGCATAGTTAATGTTAAAATATGAACAAATTTTTTTTTTAGTGCTTATTTTGTTAAATCATAGACATGTTTTATTTCAGAGGGGAATATTTTAGAAGAGAAAAAAATAACTCCTGGATGGAGGAATACATGTTAGCTGAACAAAAGAACACTTAAGAAACTATAAAATAGTTAAAATCTTACCAAAGCTCTTCCAAAAAAAAAAAAAAAAAAGGCAAACAAGAAATAAATATCAGCCTGTGTGTCTTCAAAATAGATGTATCTTCAAAAAGGATTTGAGAATTAAACAGCTAGCAAATCCCAGAACTAGGAAAAAGAGTAAGTGACCAAGATTGTATACCGTGTTGAGTTTGGTGGTGGTGATATAGAATCCTTCAAGAGGAGGTGGCATTGAAAGACTAAGGATTAGGTGTTTTAAAATGAGATTTTAAAAAAAGTCAGGGGAAAAATAGATGGGGGAAGTGCGCTGCTGATAATAAAAGAGAAGATGATAATGAAGATGTTAACATTAAAAAATTATTAATACTCATAGTATAATGTCTTACAAGTATTGTAAATGAAACTGAGAAGACAGAAAATACAAGAATAATGATAAAAACAATATTATGCTAAATGTCAATTTATGCAAGCATCCAAGACTAGAGAAGTCATTTAGCATATCAAAGGAGTTGATTCACAGGACTAATGTCAACACATTTTTTTGAAATCACAGAAAAATAGAAAGTATCAGGTACTTGAAGGCAAATAAATTAATAAAATACCAGCTTAAAAAAAAAATCTAAACTAAACAAAATAGTTAAAAAGTACTACTTTATTCCAATAGAGTAATGAATGAAATATTCAGAGAAGCTGAAATATTTTGAAGATGATGGAACCATCAACTCAATTCTCAAAAAAACATATCCTCTAAACAACCCAATTTCTTATTTTTCGGAGAGCTGGGGAAGGCAGGGGAAAAGGAAAATGAATAAGGTAAATGTATCTAAATTCCATTCATGTACTTGAGAGAGCAGTAACAATTATGTATTGCATCGTTTTATACTAGTCTGGTGATTCAAAAAGCTGCAAAGGAGGTAGAAATGGCCTAAAGCATCCATCAGGCATAAAGGTGGAGAACTAGTAAAATGTTTTTTTGTTGCTTAAAGAATGAGAATGCTGTTATTATTGCTTTTTTCCCAAGTTAGAGATAGCTCCCTAGTATTTTTGAGAGAGTATGGGCAGCACAGATGTGGTTTAACACACTTAACATCTCTTTTTCTAATCTTATTCCAACTGTTTCCAGCTGCTATGTGTATTTTTCCTAGCATATAATGAAATCTTACCTGTAAAATAAACTTTATTTTCTTTAGAAATGCATACTACTGGATCAAAAATAAAAATTAACAGGCAACTAATAGTTAAAAATATAAGCAATGTACCTTAGTGTTCATAATATCCAGGGAAGAGTTCTTGTGAGGTTTTACTTCAACAGGTTGGGAAATGTTTGATAAGTGTAAGCCAAAACCAAGAAGTTAATGAAATCTAGTGGTAGGGTTATCACTGAAGAAAGTAACGTGACCTAGAAAGACTAGACATAAGAGCAGAAAATAAATGGAGTTGGAACATGGCAAATAGAGAGCATTACCTGGACAGCAGCCACACTAAAGGAAGGAGGAAGTGATAAAACGAGTCCTGTTAAACCCACTGTTAAAGATGTAACATGGAAGCAAAAGTCAGATTGATGTTCATACAAGGATCAGGAAGCATCAAGGAAGCGTAATCTTTTGTAAACAGCTCTAATGGCAGCATATTTGAAATACAGCATTCTATTTATGGTTTGTCATCATTAAAAAAAAACACCAGGAAAAAAAAAAAAGTAATAAACTATTTCAGAAATTTCATTTACTTGTATTCTTTACTTGTATTCTTCAGTTATGTTTTGGTGGTGGAATAACAAATACAGATGGGGGAAGAAAGTAACAGTGTATTTAAGAGAGAAGAGAATTATAAGACAAAATAAATAAAAATAGAATTACAGGGAAAAAGGTGAAATAAGATAAAAAAATAAATCTTAAGTTGAGTGGCACAAGAATGCCCCACCTATGAGATGTATCATATTTCATTACTCAACTGGATAAATGAAAGCATGTATCAGTACAATTGAAAATCTGTTCCAGCTCAAATTTTACTTCATTTTGAAAGTTAAAATTGGGGCAGAAGTAGTCTCAGCAGGCTCCAAAACACTGGTAAACACAAATCGGAAAGGCTATTACAGCAGCTGAACATCCTGTCCAATAACCCTTAACAGTTGTTTTTTTGGCTCATTTCAGATATTTCTGTTCTCCATTTCTGCCTTTCCAAGAAGTTCAGAGTGCCGCCCGGCAAAAGCTTAGTACTGTACCTAAGGTGAAAGTCTGTAGAAATTGTTTAAACCTCGATTATTCAGCAAAGCTGTACTGAACTCTCTATCATTAAATTGAGGTTACACGGTTGAATCATTTGAACCTCCTGGGTGCTCTGCTATGGAGACTGTTATCACAGCAGCAGAAAGTCAGCTTTGCTGAATAAGAACATTAGGAGTCTACATTTTAACAGCAGATATTTCGAGAAATGTCAAGTGTCATGGCTCGTATTTGCTGAGCTGATGATTGGATCAGAGCTGAGATTTTGGAATAAATAAACAGAAAGTAGAATAGAAGGCAGTTTCAAAATTAATGTAGTGAAAAAAATGCAAAAGCAAAAGCTTCCTTTCGGACACTTGTGCTTTCTTCTTAAATCTTTGAGTGAGAATGCAAGGAGCTTTGGTGTATCTGGATCTTACGAACCTTAGTGAATGAGCAGTGCATAAACAATCATAATTTACCAACTGCTCCAGAAAAGATCAAGCATCAAAAAATTAACTAAATAAAATACTTTTAATAACATTTGCCAGTTTTGCTCTGGGTATTTACAGTCATTGACCAGCAACACAAACCATACATAGTAACCTGGGCTTCTTGCTGGAATTCTGATTTCAATTATTTCTCCTCCTCGCTTGTACTGCAGCAGCACAATTCAGTAATGTTTTATATCTGCTGAAACAGACGTAGCAGAAAATATCTACTGT
Source organism: Pampusana beccarii (assembly GCA_013399365.1). NCBI lineage: Eukaryota > Metazoa > Chordata > Aves > Columbiformes > Columbidae > Pampusana > Pampusana beccarii. The sequence continues at coordinate 229,687 of VWYH01008820.1, read as the reverse complement.
GACAAAATACTCCACATTTCTGCTGTTCCCAAACTGGTTGGAAGCCAGAGAAGTAGAAGTCGGTAGCGATAAATAAACTATGCTTAGTTATAGGTGTTGCTTCCTTGGAACAGTCACCGCATGTAAGCAGGTGAATATTCCTGGTTTATGTTGTAAGCAAAACAGTTCTTCTGGTTTTGGTGGGTTTTTTTGTGGGGGTGTCTTTTTGGTTTTTGTTTGGTTTTGGAGGTTTTTTTAATTTTGTTTTGGGTTTTTTTTTTCCTCTATTGAATGAGATAAGATTTATAATATTTGCTATTTTAGGCAGTATTCAAGGCCTGTGTAGGTTTTCAAAATATTAATTGTAATACTGAAAATGTCAGGGAGATGAATTAAAAGTAGATCATTCTGTCAATTACATACATATAAAGCACGCTAAATCTTATCAGCTAATCTTAACGCAGAATGCAAATTCTGCAGGGAAAAAGCTTTATTAGGAATAAATTTGAGCATTAGGGATGCTGAGGTGTAAGACTGAGAGAATATTACAAAGCAGCTACCAAAACATTGTTAGGACAGCAGGAATTTAATTGGCAGCAAGTAGGAGTTTGTTTTCTCTCCACTTTTTGAAAAGGATCACATAAGAGTCAAGCATTATTCAACTATTGGCTAAAAGTGGTTCTGACATGCATTTTCTGCTGAATTTATGTATAAAAGTACAATAAATGGATACTCCTCATTATCTATACTAAAACAAATATCTATCATTAAAACATTGTCTTAAATAAAGTCCTGAGTAGAATGCATCATGCTAGTGTTGCTTGTTAGGAATTGTACTTGATGGGAATTCATTCTGGATGAATTTAATTTAAAACACCTCACATCATGTTTTCCACATGCACTTCATATAAGCTGACTGTTATGGTATTGCTCTTAAAAGGAGGCACAGGAAAAGTATGGACTTTGCAGGCCTCATTAGATGCCTAAACATGCAGACAAATAACTGGGGGGATTTTCAGAGTACATGAGTGTCTTTAGGCAAGTAATGAGCTCTAAAAAGCTGGCCTAAGCATTTTAGTTACTGCTTACATATTTTGTTTCATTGGGTCAACCAGCTTCATCTGTGTCTCAAATTAACCTATATCCTCCATTTCCTCCCCACTTTTTTTTTTTCTCATGTAGTTTTATACATGGATTGTTCCAGGAAAGGCCAAAACAAATACCATACAGATAGAATAATTCATTTCAGAATTCCTCACTCACGTCCCTAACAATATTTTCCGAAACAACAGTATTTATAATCAGTGAAACCACTACAAACATACAACTGTCATATCTGGATTTTCTGTTTTTATTATTTTTTTTGTGTAGAAATTCAACTCCAATGCAAGAAATGTAGCATCCGATATCTTTAAAAGATGGACAACTTTTAGCACCCTTATTCTCAGGCACTAGTGCCATAGAGAATCTTCCCTTTAGTTCAACCATTCGATAACAGAGTGCCCTAGGAAGCCTGGGGGTATGATTCACATACTCTGATGTATAACTGTTAGAGTATTCTTTGAGGATTTCAGCTGAGAAAATTCTGATATTAGGGGCAAAGCAACCCCAAAGATTCCTTTTTTAACTGGCTCCAGATAGAAGTCAGTTCCTCACATTGAATCTAGAAATTTATGCCAGGGTTCACTTTGTAGAGTCTAATTCTGTCAATTATTTTAGCCCTGAAATTTGCATTTACTTATGTAAGCTATAATTTCTCTGCTGCAGCTTCAGCAGCTTCTTTTTCTAACCTTATATCCAAAAGAACTATAATAACCTGTAATGAAATATCTCTCTGGTTGCCTTTAGAAAACTATTGGATAAGTTTAATAGCAGTAATATGGAAAACCACACCACATGTACATGACAGGTAGCTCTCCTTTATTGCCCTTACACACAAAACTTGGCATAAAACTTACTGGCAACCTCAGGAAGTCTCACCAAATAAAGGCAATTGAGTTTTTCAGTGACACAGTACACCATAAACAAAATTGTACATCCTAGGAAAGAAATAAGACTATTCAGAAAATTCCTTCAGCACTTTAGCTTCACTTGGAGCCTAAAACCACAAAGTTCTCTTATTTCTCAAGTAAAAATCGAACATTTCTACTGTTTTCTAAAATTTCTGGCTGAAATTTAATCTACTCTACAGACAATCCTCATAGTTCACAGCTTGGATTCATGTTGAAATAAGAACACTTTTAGTGGAGAAACAGCCAGTGCTGAATAGCAACACTGTTATGATTAGAACGCTTCTGGAAATTAAGCTTCCATTAGGTATTTCCATATAACTTTACAGCTTGTAGTGCAGAAATCAAATATCAAAGCATTTCATTGCAGCACAAGTACATTTTGGTAGGCTAAATGTTTCAGTCAGAACTAGTTAGCAGTTACTAATAGTTTTTAAATATGATAAATACTTATGATAGTTTTCTGTGCTACTATAGTACATTATCACATGTCAGTAACAAGAATACCGTGGGGTTTTTTACTAGCTCCCACTAGACAGTTTCTTTCTGTACTCCTGTATTACATGGAGCTACTGATAAGAATACCAATCTATGTAATACATGTTTTGTGACAAACACTGCATCAGGATGCACAAAGCCATTTTATTCTGAATTTATTCCTTTTAAAAAGCCCTTATTGCAAAATGAGGAAGGAAAAATTCTTTCAGTGAGTAGTTTGTAGTAATTTCTTCTTCATTTTATTGACAGATCAACACTGACAGAGCAGCAGCATAATAAAACTGAAATAGTTTCTGACAGATACATGTTCTTTCTTGAAAAACTCCTGTAGTTTTCCAAGAACTACCTTCAGTTTCTAATCTCATGTGGAAAATAAGATTACTAAAAGAAATCTGATTATCTGTTACTATAGATGACCTTTGCAATGCACAATGGCATCACTTGGAATTTGATAAAACCACAGAGAGAACCAACAGGACACTGTTGCCACGCATGCCAAAGAACAACCTCTGTTTCACTGCTGAAGACTGTAGAGACTCAGTGTCCTGCAATGGTTCAGAAAAAAGGTTTAGAAATTAGGATGCAATCAGCAGAATAAAATAAATATCAAATGTGCCAAATTATTATTAAAAAAACCTGTAGAAAGAGAAAGCAGTAGGCAAGAAGATAAAAGGATTCCTCTTTACGTGTCTTAAAAGTGAGAACCCGTATCTTTTTCACATTCCGTAATTTGAACAAAGACAACGTGTCCAATTGCCCAGTTTCTTGAGCATTACTTTGAATGCACACTCCGGAAATTTGGGCAAAGGTAAGAACTGAAAGAAAAAGCAATTATATATCCAGCAAAACCAAAAATACATTGTTCCTGACAGCATAGGCAGAACTATAGTAAAAGTGTAAGCTAGAACTAGTAATGAAGTGAAAAGAATGTTTCATGTAACTTTGCTCCTTGTTCTCAGGTGAATCTTCCATAATGACCAATATGATATTGTCTAGTAAAATTGACCTTGCTATTAACATCAAGTTACTGTCTCTTGAAATTCATCTCTTCCACATCAATTTTAGTTTACATAAGGATATGGTGAATATTTCAGCCATTTTTGGAAAGCTACTGAAAATTTTTAGATAAAAGACCATTTTTCTCGGCAAAGTAAAACAGAATAAGAAATAATTGTGCCCACTAGTAACAAAACCCAAACATAATCGTTATTATTGTTCAACAGGTGCTAATAAGTGCAAAACCAAAATGTAACTTTGAAGCAAGGCTCGGGGACACTCCACTGTGGTGATGAGCCTTTTGTTCTCCACTCACGGTGCCAGCAAACATTAAGCTGTGATCCAGAAGCAGATCAAATGTAACAAGAGAGATTGTTTACTTGCTGGATTTGTAAATATTTTTCTACAACCACTGCTCAACTACTTATTAAAATTTCAAGGATCATCTTAAATGACCTGAGGTTTTGCAAACAAATCAAAAAGCCAGTTATCCACACAATCCAGACTGCAGTGACATCAGGAAATCCATTTGCTAGAGGTATTACTGTGAGTAATTCTGACTAATAATACAATGGCACTGCAGATTATCCAGGACCCAAGGGGAAGAATAATTTGAGTTTCACACATCTGTTACAAATCTCTTCACTGGGTTTTTATAAATCCTATTCAAAATATACATTGTCCAACATTGCTCTACTGTACCATGTCAGTCATCTTGTATCTAAAATACAGTAGTACCTCTGGATATGAAATTTCAGACAAAATCACCCAAAATTATGACTTGATTATTGCCTAAGATGCAGAACTAGCTTACAAAATTACAATAAAAGATAATCAAGAAATATCTTCACTGATAAATAGTATTGCTGTTTTAAAGCTCATTTTACCAAAAGATTTCATGCGTTGTCGGATTTTTTTCTGTGCTATTTTATACATAAAGTGTTAAGAAAAAAGTTGGTTACATATCTCCTAGCAAGCTGATTCTTACTTCTAAATAGCTTATTTGGGCATCTTCTGGCTTCAAGTGGAAGCAGAATGAAGAAGTGTCTACACAAAGTTATATTTAAAAGGAAGACACAAAGGGGCAAAGAGTCACACTGGGGAGAAGCCAGAAGTAGAGAAGGCAGTATCAGTAGAGATGGGGGAAAAAAAATTGAAAGGGAAGTGAAAGATGTGCAACTTGCTCTATTTTCGGATTCCTGCTCTGCATGCAGCCTAACTCAATTCCTAACTCAGAGAGGTTAAAAATTGCCAGACTCTTACAAACAGAGTGAAATGCTCTGCCATCAGACTCACTAATGGTTTAGGTTCTTTTTCATTTAAAATTGCCAGCAATGCTGGATGTAAATAATACCCTTGTGGACAGGAAACATTACAGAAATGTTTAGTAGACAGAGGAATCTCTGAGTTTTACTAGTATTTACTAGTACTAGTTTTACACAGTAGAGTATGGATTCTCTGCTGACATACGTCAACAAAGATTTTCTGGTTTTTGTTCCCAGACTGAAGAAGCTGAAGTGGAAAGGAAAAATAGCTAGAAAACCAGTCTTCTCGTAACTCAAATAATAGCGTTTTATCAGAATTCATAACAAGATGACAATGAAAAAAGGGGTTGTGAAAGAGCTAGCTGCAGTAGGAATGGGTTTGCTTTGGAAAATACAGAGACTACGAGGGTGGTGTGGTGCACAGTAGCCGCAGACTCTACTTGTAAGCAAGTCTAGCTTGCCATTAAAGCCCTCTTACTCTGATTTTGCTTACCACTGAGAAAAGGCCATAATACTGTTTGTTGACTGTGCCCACAGAGTCATGTCAGAAAGGAAAACAACAGACATCTGTTTGCCTTTGCCGCACACATGATAAAGGAATTCTTCAAGAGAAGGTGCCTTTCCTTTAGTGACAGGATCATGCTTTTACTACATAAAATGGAGGTCTGGCTTCTCCCTTACATAGATGACATTGAGTCACTCATCTGCTCTACACAAAGGCAGCAATTAGCAACCAGTGAGAAAACAAATTTTCACTTAAAACGCAGTAAACTCATTGAGGAAAGACTACATAGGAAAACAGCATACATTTTGAAATCAGTATTTTTCATCCTGAAAATTAATTTTAGCACATTGCAGCAAGGAAATACTGTTCATTCCATCATTTCTGCAATCCTTCCCACCAAGCAGACATTCTCCATCTCTTCTATAAGCCTCATGATGTAGATAACATCTCATTTTTCAAAGCACAATCATCATGTCTAAGTGCTGTTTCGAAACTTAATAGAAATAGTAGATGTTGGGATAAGTGAGAAATGTGTCTCCACACTCTTCCTAGAGCTACTTCTTCAAATATTCTAAGAATCAGGGCAGACTCCTGTTAACTCAAGCATTCAGCGAAGACCATGGGTCTTGTAGAGAGGGCTACTAGAGAAGAATAGTGTTTAGACTGAAACGAGCTGGTTGTATTCACAACAACCCAAGTATCAGAAACAGTTTAAAAATACAGACCTTTTCTCTACTGATAAATAGCACAGTTTGGGTTGTACTTGCACAGCGCCGGTATAACACACTACCATACCTGAAAAGCTGCTGCTACCATGCTGCCCAGTCACTGCCAGTGCTTTGTGAGATTTTAGGAAGCAATTTTCAGCATGGGATGCAGTGCCTGAAGGCCACGTCACACAGTATCATATTGCTAACATTCATGAGAACTACAGCTTTTAGAAAAATACAAAGTCAGCAAGTTTGAGTTACAGCAGGTGGCTTTAAAAACTCAGTGCTTATTATTCTGTAATACTTGCAGACAATGCAAAAATCATATGTGGAGATGTCAAATATGTATTATATACAGGACAGGTGGACTTGGAAACTGCAAAGTGGAGCACAACAGAACTATACTAAAACTAATTCAGTCATTTAAAAGTTCTTAATGTTCCTAATTATTTAAAAGCTTTGAAGTTCTACTTGAATAGAATATTGAAGTACATTTTGTAGAAAGCAATGCAAAAAAAAAAAATTGAAAAAATAAGACAGAAGTCTTACACAATTGAAAGCATTATTTGCTAAGATGCATCAGAAATAACACGCGATTAGGCTGAGTCTGAGACATTCTTTGGCCTGATAAATAAGTGTCTCATTAACTTTGTTGTATCTTCAGCAAAGACTTATAAAATCCAAAAAAGAAAAACCCACACATTCCGAACTGTTTTGCCTGATCCAATAGTATAGAATTATTTTGCATATAAGTCCCAGACATGAAAAAGGAATAAGGTTTTCTTTCTTAATTAAAATTCAGTCTACAACTAATAGCTCCTCTTTAGCCATCATAAAACGATTGACTACATCTTTATCTGCTCACATCATATAATAGTGAAGTATTTTTCTTTACGCAGAAATAATTCTTAACATCATAGGGCATTTTGAAGTCAACCTTCCTCCAAGATACTCCCAGGTAATATCTTCAAACTGAAAGTGTTCTACTTGTAACAGTATATATGTTTGCAGAGGTATACCAATTACTGATACGTCTTTGAACTGCAAAAAGGGCTTTTTAAAATCAGTAGCTACTCCAGACCAAACCCATAACAGCACCACTACTAACAGCAGATCTGTAAGCGAGGTGGTTTTGTTCAGTCCTTTCAGAATCAAAAACTTTCGAGTCACTTGCAGTAAAAAGCATATGGTGATTGGCACCACCTCCCTGCAAGCCTGAATGGACGCAAGCAAACCCCAGAACAGGAGGAGGGAAGAGTTCTCCCATCAGCCCACCAAGGCCTCTGGGTAGCTCAGACAGTTAAGCAGGGAGTGTTTCAGACCTCTTTATGAATTGTATGAAGAACCTACATTTTGTTTCTTATCTTCTCACAAGCTTTTAATAGTATACTGCTTAACATCCCTAGCAGTTCATTTTGACTCTTATATACTCATTCTCAGAATTGAATTGGAAAAGCACTCGTGGTAATGTGCAAGGTCAAAGCCTTTTAATATGCATTTTGCATATTATTTTGCAAGACTTCTCTGTATATAACCAGTCATACAGTCATTAGGATCAATTTAACATTGTTCTAGTTCACTGCTTGTGTCTTATCAGCTTGCAGATTTCCCTCAAGTCACTTGACACTATCCCATGTATTAAGTAACCTAAAATATATTAGTAACATGCTGAAGACCATCTCTTGTGAGCAAATCACAGTTCTTCTAATATAAAGGCATTAAAACTTCAAGTAAAATAGATCTACGATTTTCTCATCACTTTAAACCCCACCAAAAAATGCAAAATCAAAGAACAGCAGGGGTTAAGGTGAATTAGCTATAGTTTTCTGGTGTGGAAGTATAAATTTTACACTAAAATATCAGACTTTTCCAGCTATGCACAATGTCTATCTGAATGCACTTGTACCATTCTGCTTTAATGTTTCAGATCTCTTGTTTATGAAATCAGTACTTATATTTAGATGACTACCAATGTACAGCTTCACAATAGAGAGATAATCTTTCTTAGACTTAGGCAACTAGCTCTCACAGCCAGTGGCAGCATGTTTCTTTCTTTTTAGTAGTTATATATTGAAGAAGAAAATTCAATAATACGGGACATCGAAAAGATACTTCTTTTTTGTAACGATGGAAAAATTTACATTTTATTTTTCCATGATAACATTTCACATAATCCCAACAACGTGTAGAAAAGAAACATTTTATAGATCTATCTTACCTCTAACTTAAGAAGAACACCTTCCTCAGAAATGCTGAACGTTATGAAAAACAGCTAAAACACCTTAGGCTACAAACATTTCATTGATCCTTTTTACTTTGTTGAATTAAAGACTTCAAATTTGGCTTTAATGCAAGCATCTCCCTTATCATATAGAAAAATGCAAGATTATCAATCTAGAGAAAAAAGCTGCAAAATCCAGTGAAGAAAAGCCATTTTACGTAACTTACAAGACTTATGGATAGAAAAAATTGTCCAAATCTCGGAGGAGAAGGAAGGTGGAATCATAGGGTTTTATTTTGCAAAAACATTCTCAAGATTTGAGCTGAGTTTTCACTTTATCATTAGAATTTTATTTGATTTAATAACAGTGGAAATAGTGTTTTAGAAAGATATATCTGCCTTTAAAGATATGTTCTGAATTAAGAGTGCCTACTAATGCTTTGCAACTCCTGTGCCTAAGGAACATTTACAGGGTTTCAAGATGTGGAGATGTCCCTTGTGCGTCTTTCTAAAGAGTGAAAAGCTTCTCCTATCTCATTTTTGCACTTCTCCATAATTATGGTACAGCTGCTTAAAGCACACTTTCTAGTCAATTTTCCCAGCAGGTAGTTACAGACAGCAGTCATCTGTGAATCACCTAGTTGTGGGTCTTCTTGGGGCTCTGCTGCCAGCCAACATGAAGCCAATAAAAAGGCTTTAGGGCTCTCTCAGTCCCCACTGTCAGAATCAGCTGCTGTTTTTTTCTCAAATAAGGAATCTTATTCCTTAAGATAGAAAACACTGCAAACAAGACTTATTTTTTAAAGGAAACATAAACAGGATGACACACTTTCCTTATTAGCATGAAATTTCAATTTTGAGGATACCCTTCACAACTCATTTGTTTTGCAGGTTTTAATAGGAATGCTTTTGAAACCCGGAAAAGTTCCACAGATCATGACAGAAATATACATCATTCATTTGTATTAGCAGATACCAGGGTTTGGAGATAGGTCAAGACTTCTCAATAGCAGAAACATCATGTGTGTTTTGCCATGGCAAGAATTTTGCTGTTATTTCCATAGCAAAAAAACTTCAGTTTTGCAGTAATGACAGGGCGGGTACTGGGAGAACAAGGATTTGCAGATCTGTAAAGTTACTAGTTCCTACAGAGAAATTTTGCTGCTGCTACTCTCAAATTCAGGTAAAGGGAGAAGTGGCAAGGGTATGTATCATCTGCCAAGGAACTTGAACAAATGGTCTCTTGGTGCATTAATGAGCACTGCATTTAGAAAAATGGGAAGTGCGAATAATCTGTTCACAACAGCTGCTGTTCAAACACTTTTCCACTTGACTTATTAACATTATTTTTGAGAACATCACTTGAATGCTGAGGATCTGCTGCTGTGATGGCTCTTGGACACACACTTTCTACTATACACTTCAGCCTCTAAGCACTCTGGTGTTGAGAGAGTTACCTCTGTTCTAGACTTAATCAGTGTAGTTCCAAATAAGTAGTGCTTCACAGGTATCAGTAAAGAAAAGTCTAAATTAAGCTGTCACTGCCCTCCCAACTTCATTGCAATAATAGATAGATACTTGAAGACCTCCCATTGAAAGAAAGAGATACGACTTGGCACTATGTCTGCATCTTTTTGTTCTGTCAGGTATATCTGTCGCGTTATATTTTGGATTTGTTTCATAAACTACTGGATGTGAAATAGATAGGATAGATCTCTTCTGGTCCTAGCCTGTATAAGAACTACTTACCTTAAAATCGGATGTCTAACAGACCACTTAATATACTCTGATATTTCACTGTCAAAATTACAGTGAAAAGAGGAGGAAACAAAGCACCAATCCTTTTTGTCACAAAAATTGCATGAGGAAGATTAAAATTAACTGTGTTTTGAAGAATATAATGTCAGAGTGCTCTCTGAATGCATAATTTATGAGATATGCAGCTGTTTTCATTTAGCTTTAAAAAGAGCAGAAACAGCTTTGAGAAGAGAAAAGAAAGGGCCTTATATTCTACAGTCTCAGATTTTTGGCAAGATTAGCAGAACTTTAAACTAGGGTGGTAATCCACCAACTGCCTACTGCTTTTAGTGGAATGAGTTACCAGTGTTGAAGCATTCGGTTATTTTCCTACTGAAATCTTATGCTGAAGTATATAAAAGCCACTGTTTGCAGTAGATACAGAACTATTTGTAATTACTTCTAAAAATTTGAGTTTAGAGAATCTATTTAACACAGTTCTTTCGACTTATTTACTTTGTGAAAAAGCAGCGCTAATATATATTACTAAGATGCAAATTAAGACATAGCAAGGGATAAGGTAATTATTAAGGAAGATTGTTTTGTTAATAGAAACTGGTCTGATTTGGAGACTGTTTGTGAATCTGTGACTTATATGTGTCCTTGAGAACACAAGGAATATTTAAGGTTAAATATATCAGTCTTTCCATGTCTCTATCTCTGAAGTATGGATTACACCACAAAGACATTTCTGACTTGGAGACACCTGGTGCTACAGGCCCCCTTTTAATGAGTCTACTGCAAAAGTATCACTGCATGCTTGTTGTGGTCATAATTTCATTTCTGCTATCCACACTGCTGCTGGCTGCACTTGGCAATGAGATGTGAGCCAGGGTGGACCTTTGGTCTGGCCAATGTTGACCACCTCACATACTAATGTACTAATGCTTTTGGGCTTGTGAAGATTGTAAAATGGAGTCTCCAAGAACAGCACAAGATATTCACACAACTAAGGAGACATTCAGATGATCAAAGACGTGTTTCACCGTCCAGTTCCTCTCCGGGACTTTTCTTTTTCTCTTGTTATGGTGGCTTCCTTGTTTTGCCAATCTATTGTTGAAGAAGATTTTAAAAAACAACAACAACAACAAAAACCCCCACCAAAAAAACCCAAACAAAAAAACCTCTCAAACTAACCCTTTTCTCAAACATTTCATTCTGAAGTAGGACTGCTCCCAACATGATTCTGTCATCTACCCCTCAGTGTTCCTAGAAGCATTCTGGGAATTATTTTTAGCTAATTCATTGCCATGTATTCTTAGCCATCTGGATGACAAATATTAGCACAAATGAGGAATGTGACAAATCGAAGATTTACTGAAAGCCACATGAGAAAATAAGAAATTTACTTCTTTCTTTGATTGAAGTCTAACAAGTGGGTCCACATCTGTATTTGGCAGTAACAAGAAGAAATAATAGCAGACATTCCTTTCCTACTGAAAATTATAGTCACAGTGCCAAGGTCACTGAAATACTTAATAGCACCTATAAAGAGTTACACTGGGGATTGGAAGAAGATAGAAAAGGCTTAGTAAAAAAACAAACAAAGAAACAAAACAAAACCAAACCAACCCCAAACAAACAACCAAAAAAACCCCCACACTTTAGTAACTTCAGAAGATGAATTATATTGTCAGTTTAAAGTTACTTATTTTGAGCCACGTTTCTAACCCTTATTGCACTGTGTGCATCAGTTCAAAGGCAAGCTTCTCTCCAGAGCACAGAAAACTTGCCCATCTAGTTCCCCTCAGCCCATTCCAGCTTTCCAGGTGTATCACAGCAGGTTTTATGGCTTTACATACACTTTTTGCTCCCATCTCTCTGGCACAGCTCTATGGTTGTGCCCATCTTCCCTAACTCACCTCTGGAAGGCTGCGGAACATCTCTCCCATTAATACTGTTCAACATTTGTTCATGGTATAGGGAAAAAGAGATGACAGCTGTTCACCCTTAATGACCACGACAACAATTACATGCAAGATACTGGTAAGAGAAGAGTCATTCAAGTCCAGGAAGCAAGATGGGACAGTTGCTAGTGCAGGCTAGTTTTACAAGAGCTGACATACCTTGGTGGTACAAGTTTCAAAGCCTGATGCCACTTTATGCTGTGACATGGAGAGAAGCCAGATTTCCAAGGCAGCTCCACTAACACGGCAGCATTAACAGGAACTACAAGATATACTTGAGCGGCATAACAACAGAGCCTCTAGCTACCCATGGCTCTCTACAATCAGGGCTGGTCTCCGCATGCTAAATGATGTTGTAAGTCAGACCATCACTCATCTCTCCCTCCCATGGAAAACATACAAGGCGAAACTGAGCAACAGATCACATCTCCTACAGCTCAGGAAACAACTTCTTGTGAGAACCTTATCAGTGGAAGAAAGAAAGAAAAAGAAAAAAAGGCTTAGAGACTAGCAAGCAGGGTGCAGACAACAGTGCAAAGACATCTCCAGAAGCACTTCACGTCTCTTGCAATTTTGCATCCAAACACAGGGAGAATCACAGTGCCAGAGTAAACTTAGTAATAGGTATGACACATGGAACAAAACCTTTGTAGTCATCCATGTGCAAGGGTATATTTTACAATTTTTTCTTAAACGCGGCTTCATATAATTTAACAAAAATCAGCTTCTGACTAACCTTGCCATGAACAGAGTTTTAAGCCTGCTATACGTAAACTAAGTGGATTAAAAATAGTTTGAGAATCAGGTGACAACTGCAGTGCGTCACCTGAGAGGCAGAAGTGGAAATCTAAACAGAAAGCAGAAGTGATACAAACAAGTGGAATTATAGTGGTTTATTAGTGATGCTGAATACAATCACAAAGGCAAGCAGAGAAACATTGGAGTTCTGGCACCTGATAAATAGTCACTGTGTGGGTGTAGTAAATAAAAAGAACACAACCCAGAAATACAGATGAGGAATTAAAGTTCTAACTGTTCAGAATCCAGTAAAATTGCCTTACATTACAGTTAAGACTGCACAAGAATTTTCAGACATTGGCCTTAAAATTCTTAAGAAATTTTAGAATCTCTATATAACGAAGAAACCTCTGTTTTTTGTGACTAATGCTCCATGTGTTGCCATGTCAGTGAAACGAATATTGCTGCACCAAATACAACAGGGCATTCCCACCCTCAGGAATAAACAAAAAGCTAAATCCAACATTGCTTTTCTAAAAGCCTGGTTATATAATTCAAGTGACCTAATTCTGTGAGCTCCTGAAATGCAGTTTCTCTTTAAGTGAATCTCTTACACCTGTCAAAGATACTGCATTCTGATATTTATATCCAGAAATCAGATTCCAATTTCTTTTTCTAAACTTTATCAATGTTAACATCTCCTTTCCCCACCTGCAAACCAGTAGCTTACAGGAATGACTAGCCACGATCAGGGGCACTACTCCAACAAAACAGAGATGAAGACAGTGCAAATCACAAGAACCGACTGTATTTCTTTTCAGTCCAGACTTAATAAAATTCCTTTCCAACACAAACAGATCCACTGATTACACTGAGGTTTGTTTTTGCTGCAGTAGTAAAAGCCATTAAGCAAAACATTCTTAATGAGACTCTCAAATGCTCCAGTATATTACTGATGATTACAATAATCTATAATGGATAGCGACTAAAAAGAAAGGTGGAGGAAGTAAGTTCAATGATCACACACAGCAGTTTAGTGTCTCACTTGTGCTTCACACAACTCAGGACATTCTTCTAGGAACAGTGACAGAACAGCTCCAACCCATCTAGGCACAACACCATAAACAATCTGGCTCTCCAAACCTCCCTGCAAAGCACTTGGCAGTGTTATTGAGTAGTCTTCAAATTAGAGAAGCATTTCAAAGAGTGAGCTGAAAGTGTGGCAGAATATGCTTGCACAGATATTGTCCCCATCATTGCTAAACATCAAGACCCATCACTCTGTTAGCACTAACATTCACTTGAATATGACACTACTTGCAGAGGAAAATAACTTTGCTAGCAAGGACCATATTTCAGAAGACAGTTGCTCCGCAATAAACACTGCTGAAAACATCCTCACCTTCGGATTCACCTTGTGCATTTTCTGCTTACAAGCTTTACCTGAATGGAACCCTAGCTGCAGGCAGTGCCCAGTATCCAGGGTGGGGAGGTGGGTGCTGGTGAAGCTGCAAGGGTCAGGGAAGGATCAGATTAGTTGAAAAATATCTGAAAGGAGCCCTGTTGCTCTGCCTCAGCATGAAGCTCAGCCTTCTGCTGAGCACATCCAGTGGACAACTCATGCTCCTACTTAAGTTTCCTTTTTGGAAGATGCTGACTTATCATCCCTACTAAAAAGGGAGGTGTTTCTACTGTTTGAACCCTTGTATTGCAGAGCATACAGAGAATAATTATTTCTGTTATTATTTTCTAGTGGACAGACCACAGTTGAAGCTGAGGCAGTTTCACTGTTAGAGGGTCAGGGCAGTTCATCTCCTGTCCCTGCCTGCAGCAGCAGGAACCTGGCAGGGAGCTGCTGGGAGCCATCACCTGCTCACTGCGTATATCAAGTTTACAACTTCCAGAAAATTCTACAACCTGTACATGGACAGCTTTACAACACATATCAAGGGCACATGGGATAAGTAAATGAGGGGAAGAGAATGAGGCCACTGGGAGATGTTCACAGCAACCATTGCATAACGTGAAACCTTATTTTATGGAATAACATTAAGATAAAATGGTGTAATTTGATGTTTGTGACTACTCCTCTACCAGCACTCCTAAAAAAAAATTGCATTACATAACAGTGACATACATACTGACTTTAACTCATAATCTCATAAATGGGTGTTTACACAGAGAAACTTAAAATTACTTTTAGCTACATGATGATTATATATTACACAGCTACAGACTGATCCCACACACAATTGTACCACACACTTGGTATGATCTCTGATAAGGACTTTAGTAGAAACTTTCTCATCAATCAAATCAAAAGTCCAGTGATGCCTGTGTTATGGGGAGAAGACAGTACTGATTGCCTATTACAGACTGCAAATGGGTTTTTTTTACCTCGTATTACTTGAATCAATACAATAAATTAAAAAAAAATAATTTGCATATGAGTTCATCATCATTACTGTATTCATCATTACAAATAAAATTATAACGGCAAATTGATTGGGTAAGGACATGGCAAAAAATGCAAGTGTTCATCTAAATAGACACACCACATGTACAGACAGTGTGTGTGTGTGTATATGTTAATATATATATATAGCATATACATGTTCATGCGTGTGAGCGTCTTTAACAGAACACTATCTCTATTTTTACATAGAAATTCAGCCAAATCAGAGGGGATAGAGCAATTTCAATTTAGATCGCATTTAAAGGTTTTATCAAATTGGTTCTAATTCTAGAAGACTGTTTTTGAAGGCTTACAACATCAGCAAGTACCAACAGCAGATAAAAAGCTTTATTTTCTCAAACAGCAATTAAATTTTTAAAAAGAAAAGGTAAATATTTTATCTTTTCAATGGGAGTTATCAACAGGCTTAACGCAAAACAGATAATTTCTTAGTAAGCCTCCAGAGAGAAGGCAGGGGGGAAGGCTACAGAATCAAAAACCCCCCTTGTTTTGAAGACACTCTTACGAGCAGAAGGTAAGAGATTATTTTACTCAGGATTAGCGTACTCTACAGAGTTTCAAAGTTTTAGCTACTTTTTAATCCATCTCTGGCAAGTAGGGAAAAAATGTGTTGTATTCCACTTCTCCTGGGCTGGCAGGTAGCTGCCTGGAGATGTTTGCTGTTTGGTATTCAATGTTCAGCCCCCAGCGTATGTTTCCAGTGGAATATGTTGCCTCAAGTAGCAATTTTTATTAAACCAATAATTTCTAGCAAAATATGACTAACGGCTAGCTCCTCTATAGTTATTAAGGATGAAGTTCATTATATACTTTTAAAATATTCCTTAAATTCAATGACATCAGCTAGAATCAGCCAGAAATTTAAAATTCCCCTTCAATTTGAGGTTAAACTTTTTCTCTAGAATCTAGGCATGTCACCTTTCATTTGGAAAGTAAAAACCCTAAAAACTTCATTTTGAAGGACCTGGATGAAACTGTTGTATGCAAACCACAGAGGTTAATACTGATGTCAAATATGAGAATGTTGTTTTGAGTGTGTCAGACCACAAAACAGTTTTCTACACATTTAACAGCAAGTATCAAAGTGGGAAAAAAAAAAAAAATCTGATCTTCAACATTCATTGTACAGGAAAGGACAGAGATAGGGAACAGATTTTACCAAAATTGATCAGCACAGTTTGACAAAACTAAAGAGAACCAAATGAAACAGCAACATTTCTATCATATTTGTAGAAAAAGTATGAAAAAAATAAGCTGATGGTTTAGACTTTCTTATCACTTACACAAAAATAATTTTTTTAGTTCAAAAAGTTTAAGTCAAAATTATTTTACTGGCTTAGATTCACTTACAGGTTTTACACCATTGTTCCAAGTCACAAATATGACCTCATTTGTGTGCGATGAAGCTCCAAGGTGGATACTACCACCTAACATCTTCCAACACAGTCGTGTTTGCTGTCTTGAGAGTACAAGCCTCCCCAGCAGGAATGAAGGGCCATTACAAACCTCCCCATGTTTCAGTAGGTGTGTGGAGTACATTACCTTGACTTCAGTCACTGAACGCAGAGCAGGATGTCTATTCAACACAGTGCTGCATCAAAAGTAAACAAGGCTCTGCTCGGTCTCTCCATTTACAGCATGACTGAACCCAACCCTGGTAGCAAAGAATCTATTAAGAAAACAATGGGTAGCTGAATATATTAGTAATTATCATATAGTTAATTTCTCAGTAACATTTCATTACTGTTTCACCTTTCCATCTGGAAGGTTACTGAGCAAGGAACAGTGGATTGCTGTTATTGTGGGTACCTTCCATGCTAGGTAAACATGCACTGAATTCTTAGAAAAACTGCCCAAGAAGGAGGAGGAAAGTCTTGCTGGCAAACATTTCAACTATCTATTACACAGTTTCTTTACGGTTTGTAAACATGGCTAGCCAATGCTGCTAGCAACTTTGATAATGATTTTTAAATACATATAAACAGACTCAATGTGCCCAGATGAAAATATATAAACCATGACCAATATAAACATAACAGATAATAATTTCATAAACAGTATCCAAACACCCACACCAGCACTGCCAGCTTATCCACCGAGATAAAAGAGAAAGTGGAGTGTGAGATGCTGTACAACGAAAATAATTGGTGCAGCTGTGAATTGTGTTAATGGATCATTGAGTATGGAAGGGTTTTGTTTTGAGTTGGGTTTTTGTTGTTGTTGTTTTTGTTTTTTTTGTGGGGTTTTTTGGTGTGGGTTTTTTTTTTTTTTTAAGTAAAGTTGTGCATCAAATCTTTCAAAATCCAGCACATGGTTGTTTTCTCAACAGGCATATTTTTTTCCCCGGTTAAATTCTTGTCACTGGTATCAAAACATGAAGATCTAGACCAATGTGCTGAAAAACTACTGTTACAGAAGAATTCAAATGAAAAGATCAACTTTGTATAATGTGTTACACCCCTGTGGAGGGCTACCAGGAAAATATCAGAAAATATCAAACAATCCAGAATACAGCTACTAAAAAGCAACTGCAGAATGGGATAAAC
Source organism: Pampusana beccarii (assembly GCA_013399365.1). Classification (NCBI taxonomy): domain Eukaryota; kingdom Metazoa; phylum Chordata; class Aves; order Columbiformes; family Columbidae; genus Pampusana; species Pampusana beccarii. Next base: position 212,040 of record VWYH01008820.1, on the reverse strand, counting down.
TTCAGCCAATATAGTTATGATTTTGCTATGCTACAACTTCAAATATTTACCTAAATTAAACTGCTTATTCAGAATATTGAATTTGTACTTCCATTTACTGAGTCTTGGAAGCACTTGAAGTAGATATTAACTTTGTATTAAGCCAATGCGTTCAGCAGAAATATCACTGGCACAGCAGAGATAATTTTTCTCTTTAGCTTTGCCGGGACTTCTTTTATCTGTACAGAGAGAAAAAGAGATATTCATGTCAATGAATATCTGCCTGAGATTTGTATCTTAGTTTTGTGGCTCTAACCAAAGCAAACAAGCAAACCCCAAAGCTAAATCAACCACACTTTTATGTACTCTATATGAGTATTAATGTGCAGATACATATATATATTTTGTCATCCAAAAACTGCAATTAATTCCTTACATTCCTTATCAGATAATTAAGTCTATGCATAGCTGCAAGTCCAGTGTCCAGTTAGCCTACCATGTTCCACCTGTTAATTGAGTTTAATCAACTTGTTAATATATATTTAATCACCTTCACTTTCAAGATGCAATTCTGTCATTCTTGCTTGAATGGAACGTTAAACAGCTTTTTGAAACTATTCTCATGCATTCACACCTGCTTTCTAAAGTGAAGATACAAAAAAAAAGAGTCTGTATTCATTGGGGTGCTCCATTCTAGATCAACACTCATTTAATCATTAATTTAATAGTTCTATACCATTGTAAATTTATTGGTGGGCTACCTGTACCCGTTAAAAACCGTAAAAGTGGCATGTGATCCAATAGAGCTCTTGTCAACAAACAACAAAGGAGTGCAAAACCCCCATGTCAGTATTTCACTTCAATAATCTTCATAAATTCTCATCTGCAAAGACCTTAACAGACAGGGACAACAGTTTTTCAGGTACCTGTTTTGCTGCCCTCCATGAAACAAGGCAAGCACAGGTTGATAGGCACAGAGAACACAGCATTCACTACATTGGCATCCTGCACATGCAGTCTCTTGGCAGAAGAGCAAAGGAGGCTCTCTTGTAACTGTTTTTCAGATGCTTTGTAAAATGTGACTTACTGGTCAGTCCTCCCAGAATGTTAAAAAACACCACAACACCACAAACACACGCACAACACAAACCCAGACACACTGAACAACAAAAAGCAAAATGCACAAAACACCTAAAGCGCACAAAACCAACAAGAGAGAAGAAAGAAAAACCCACCCCACTCTGAGCTTTCCTCTCCTCCACTAAGGGCAGTCAGAGAAGCTCTGTACTTTGTCCTTAAGCTTCTGCGTTCTTTGTTTTTTATGCCACTGCTAACAATGTATGAACAGACAAGCTGGATAACACGTTGAACACAGGTACATGACCTAGCTGAAAAGATTACCAGTGGACACACTTTTTTTTTCTAGAGAAACTGATGTTGGAGAGATATTAATATACTGAACATCTGTGGGAGATTTAATCCACTCATCCTGTTATTCTAAAGGGAGCTTTATCCATGATTTATGATTTCTTTTTTAAACAAGCCTTATAAATATGCATAATAAAGCAAAGAATTCGAAGTCTTTCTAGCAGCAAAAGTACAATTAGAAATAGATTTATCGTTCAGAGATTCAAAAGGACTTTTATAAGTGTTTTTTCAAATTTCAGAGCTTTCATAGCTGTGCAGAGAAAAGTCTTGCCTCAAAACAAATTCCCAGGACCTTGAAAAGTTCTCAATAGATGGATAAATTAAATGCTTGAAAAATTTTGAAACCTTTTGATAAAACATATGATTCTTTCAGCATTTAGTAAGATAAAAAAAAAAAGACAAAAAAATAAAACAAACAAACAAAAAACCAAGACCAAAACCAAACAACAAAGACAACAACCCCACACCTGAGAATTTAGAAATGCAAAGGGCTGTGCACTATTGTAGGTCTAAACTGTTTCAAGCTTTATCTCCACAATAAACTAAATTATTTAGCTGAGACAGAGGACACCAAAAACTCCCATCAGAGCACGTCAGTAACAAAATCAGATCAACAAACTATCTGAAGTGGGTATTAGCACTTAGTATATTATAGCTTGTTTTAATAAAGATATAAGGAAAAGTAAAATTTGCTGATGTAATAAAATGCCCTTAATATTGGTCAGCCTGAAGTCTTTGAGTGCATAGAACACCTCATTGCATCGAGTTGTGTCTACATAATCTTTAAGGATATCTGTTGAGGAAAAAAATGAGGTTAAAAAAAAAAAAAATCACCAACCAAACCACCACAACTACAAGCCAACATAGAGGGAAAAAAAACAAGCCAAAACCAAACCAAACTACCCAACCATCACAAAACACAGCTGCCTCTCCTGCCCATCCCAACTGGATTTGAAAATCTGCTACAATGAATACAGAAGAAAATGAGAAATCATTAAGATGCTTAAGAAAAATAAAGGAAATCGTCATATTGTTCCACTATACATGAACACAAATGAGATCATTCACCTGCAAATACACGAGCTAATGCTTGTTAATTGTTTGCCCTCTATCTGTATGAGGCAGAAAAGAAAGGGGAAAACCCATGCTATGATTTAGGTAACCATCTTATGGCTGGCAAATTATGAATAGCAAACGCTTCAAGCAATAAACAGTGATTTGGTGCTGAGCAATTCAGAACACAAACTGAATATGAAATAGGAGAAAGCAAACAACAGACTTGTGTACAGGAACAGATCAGCCCCATGTAAATCTGTAAAGTAAATCTTCTTTCTACCTTTCCTTGGCAAAGCTTTAATAGAAACATCTTGTTTGAATTCAAGATCTGGATCAGTGATGGAAGAGCAGTAAGTGATCAGAGGTGCTAATCCCATGATAAAAAAAATGAAAAAGAAGAAAAAAAAAAAATCACACAAACAGTGCCTATGAAATCAGAGAAAGACAAAACTAGATGCAGGGATAAGTTTTATCCTCCACAAAATATTGCCACAATGAAAAGGGAAATAAAATGTTCTAAAATTGCAGATAACATAGGCTTTTCTTGCTGCCATATACAAGTGCTTCTTTTATGTTTGTAGTAGAAGTTATGTATAAGTGGAAATTTCTAGCTGTATATACAGAATATACAGAAAGAAGTTACCTAGGAGCTTTGTTAAGACTAGCTTGGACGAGTGGTTTAGACCTAGCGTTTCTGCCCTCGGATAAAGCAAATGAACTAGCCAGTTTTGACATCTATTTTATGATTTGTATGCAAAACCTGCAAGAACATTTAAAATATATAAAAGTAATTATTCAAGTCAATCTATTCACAGGAATTTACAAATACAATTTTATTTACATCAGATAAACAAATAACTACAACTGCACAGCTCCACTGACTTAGTATTGAGCATTATTAATGTATGTAATTGTTCTCTGGTTATTAGTATCAGACTGCTCTAACCATCTCTAATTGTTGGTGACTGCATGACAAAACAGAGGAGTATACAAACTGTAATTGAACACTCCCTCAAAACTCAGTTTTACAAACATTGCAGGTATGACAGCAAGATGGCAGGGAACCAATGGAGTTTTGAGTGCAGCGAGGTCTTGTATTTAATTCTGCATCAATGGCATTTCTTGGTGCAGTTAAAATACCACATGCTGCTTGGAGAAAAAAAGAAAAAAAAAAAAGAAAGAAAAAAAAAAAAGGCTTCTTGCTTCTTGTTACTATGTAACCTCAGCCAACAAATCGTCACTTTAAGGCAAGTAAACCACAGAATTATACTATTGTTCAAACAGATACCTTAAAATATTTTTGCATTAACATTTTTTAATCTGGATACTGTGGTTTCTGAGTACAATTTTTAACAGTTCCTCAGGCAGACATTAATTAAGTATATTATTATATTCATATTTCTTGTATTTGGGTGAGCCTGTGGGAGATGTGTTTGCCGCTCCTGTAAACCAGGCTACAAGTGCTAGGTGTAAGGAGTATTGACATAAATTCATCACTATATATGAACATTTTAAACTTTCTGTTAAAATAAGACATCATTAAGAACTGTTGGCTTTCTATTCAAAAATGTGGTCTCAGCTATTATCCTCCAGAAATATATGGAGTTTTAAGGATTAGCTCACCATAAAATAGATTTAACCTTTTAAGTTATCATGATTATCCCTTTTCTATTCCACAGTCCAACTTTTATAAAAAAATATTTGAAGCACTGATACAAGGGAAATAGCATTCCAGCTTATTTGTAGAACTGAGTCCAGGCCTCAGACTATTTGGATTCCGGTCTAATGTGACTGATTAGATGCTTATTCACACCAACTAATAAAATCAGAGAAAAGTAACACCAGAATAATCAGATAAGCAGAAATATAAGATAATCAAGCCACAGAAACTTCAATTCTAATTAAGTGCTAAAACCTTTCCTAAGCAGATTGTCTGTTAATGTGATATTTTATGCAAACTTTAAACTAGCGTACCTGTTGATAATTAACACCTACTCCTAAGATGCGTGTTGTATTGCCTGGAAGGTTGTTTGTTTCCAATATTTGTTGATGTTTGTTATTTTTGACAGTTACTGAAATCTCGTTAAAGGTATTTAAAAGGAAATGGTCTAAGCCTCAGCAGGTTCCTATTTGAAGGTAGGAAATACTTAATACAAGATATATACTTCAGTTTTTACAATTACCCAGAGCATTTTGGTCCATATTCTTGAAGATGTTAAGGCATATTTTTTTCCAGTGAGATTAAGCACACATCAGGGGTCTATTCTTTTCTTGCAAGATAGCATAATTTGATGTTCTTAAGCAACTGGATGCATATAAAGAAATATGAAAGATTACTGGCTATTTCAAAGAGAAAATTAATTTATTATTTAATATTTATACTGGTCAAGTGCCTGTCTCTCTGAATCATTATTTCTGCATGCTGCCTATCTACAAGACTCGTGAAAACATACGAATTTTGGCAAAACTTTTCAGAGAGAGTTTTTGGGGGGGGGGTTTGTGAGTTTAAAAATCTTCCTGCACCATTCAACTGCTGCTTCAAAATTTGTCTTAGGAACTAGCTTAACATGAAAGAATTGTATTCAAATCATATGAAGCATGCAAAGTTCAACATCAGCAATTCAACTCAATCTGGTAGAGGGCAAAAATAAATCAAGCCAAAAACACAATATCTAAGAAAGAACAGAGTAGTTTGGGCAAAAGGTGGCTAACTAGATAGCTTTCAAAGTGGTAGCTGAAGAGTTTTATATGTATTATATTATTGAGATTTACTAAAATAATAATCAAGCTTGTCGTAAAAAAAGAACAAAATGCAAGACAAATTCAGTTTTCTGTTTTATACCCTTAGTAACTATCAGAATGAGACACTTTCTTCAAGTTAAAAGTAGTGTTGCAGTATTTCACAGTTATTTATACATCTGCTTCTACTTGAGGAAGTAGATACACATATCGACTAGAGGGAAAGACCATCCTTTTGGTCCAGAAAGAACCATATTCTATAATCCTTAAGAATCAGGTAGCACCACTCTTCAAAGTTAACTTTCACCTTTGACTTTCCAAGGGCTGCTCTTGATAAAAAGCTCCAATTTAGCATGAAGAATGTGCCATGGTTTAACCCGAAACACGTTTTATCATCATTTTGCCATCAGCTTTCAAAATGAAGGAAAATCAAGAAAACCAGTATTTTTTCAGTCAAAAATAATATCTTTTAAAGATTTAAGTCCCTTAAATTCACAATTGCTAAAAAAAATTGAACGGAAAACTATTTTGTTAGAAATGGTCATTGTTATTGCTTCCAAATAAAAGGAGACTGTGCTTTCCAGACCCAGTGGGAGTGATAGCTGTCCCCAAAACAGTCTCTGTATCATCCTTTCATTACTACAGAGCAATGAAAGCACTAAAAAAAAAAAAAAAAAATTAAAAAATTACTATTTACTTTCATCAATACACAAAACACACAGCATTTTCCAGGGCAATATAATACCCTTCACTAGCCTAAAATTCACAATAACATTCTAGGAGAATTAAATTACTTCCAGAAAGTTGAAGCCAATCTGATCATTTTGTAGAGCTTCCAAATTACCTCCCACTAATTTACTTAAAAGAAGAGCTGACAAGCAGGCAGACTGGAAGCCAAGAGAATCAGCTTTACTCTAGATGGTGAAGAATAAGCACCAAAATAATGAAATAAAAAACCCCAGAACCTATTGTTTTAAAATAAAGCTGAATCTCTCCCCGTCTCCCCCCCTCTCCCTTTTATTCATTTCAAGTACTTCAAGACAAAGCAGAGCAAAACTAAGTCAAATGCCTTGCTGAGAGGGCAGAATTGTTCACAAGAGAAGTCAGTACTATAACTAGAGCTACTTTAGAAGATGCTGCTGCTGTAGTCTCAAGCAACAGCATTTCATGAAGGCAGCACTGGTGCAAAATCACATGGTTCTGCTCACTGTTTGCCCATAAAACCCTTTGCCGGTTAAAACAAGATAAGTAAGTACACGTGGATGTTCTTTCTCTAGAAGATCACGTGTTAAAGTCACAAAATAGACATTTTTACATCTGAAGAACAATTTTGGGTTTACCCCTTTTTCCTTTCATGGTGCTCTATGAGTCTAGTAGGCTTCAGCCCCATTCCACATGATGGCAGCTACATGGTCAGCAAGTATTGTCCTTTCCTCCAGAAGGGGTCCAGGATGGAAAGGAGTAGTTTATCATCAACACTGCCGTTCTGTGCCAGCAAAACCCAGTTCTCTAACTTGCAGAGACATCAGTAAAACTTGCCAATGTCTGCTCTTTGGAGCCGTGATGATCAGCTGTCATTCATGTCATGCTGCGTTTCGTGTACTTCTCAGTTCCTCAGCACTTCAGGCATTCCCTTCTGGTAGAGAAGAAAGCAAAGGCACCTCTCCTCACCCACAACCGAGACCTATATGAGGACACCTACTTAGTATAAGCTACAGTAATATACAGCTGAATTCATTTCAACACCTGTTTCAAAAACAGGGGAAAACATTGAGTGCATCTATTAATGCAGCACCTTTGGAGTAATTGGCAGTACTTTAGTGCTCCAGGATCAGGAATTCAGCTCTGTGTGCCCCAGGGACCTATTTCTTGGGTATGCTGGGCACTTGCTGTAGATTTTGGGCCATTGGATCAGATATTTTTACACTTCATCTCTTTCCTTAATTAAGCTAATAGAAAGTTTTGCTTAGAACTGCTGGCATGAGGTATAATTACAGTGACAAAACAATTTTAGAAAGTTACTGTAGCTGTACTGCATGTGGTCAGCAAATCAGCTCTCACAAATCAGAATGCCCATCAAGCACAAGCATTTCTGGATTACCTACAGTAATTACATTTTGTTCTTGCAGCAATTTTTCCCAAATATAAAATTTTGTCACTGGTGCCCTTACTATTAACATCAGGGGGTTACGTATGTGTTTCCTCCTGATTCATCATAGGAAATGACTAGTGAAAGCATGAAAAAAACTAACTACTGATAATAGCAACTATAGAGCCATAACAACTTCCACTGTCTGGTTTAAGTAATGACTGAAAGATTCTTTGAGATATTCTTAATTCAGTCTTGTGAATGTGGTATGTTTAAAAGGTCAATAAAACTTGCACAAACATACAGTTGTCCCAAGGAACAAACGACAGAGTGAAACAAAATCATTAACAGATTTCCAGTCTAATTTGTATTAATAGTTCGTCCTTTTATTATCTGAAATCCTGAAAACTATGTTGTTCAGTTCCTCCTCTCCAGTTTCCAAATACAGCTCTAGTGCTAAGTAGGTTCATTACTAAAGATGTTCTCCTTACCTAAAATGCCTTATCTAAAATTCGCGCATTTGTTATAAAGAGCAAGAAATCCTTGTCACTGTGTTTAAACCTGTTCAGCATCTGTGAGCAGAGGTACAGAAAAAGATATTTATTGATATTCATCTTGGATTATTATGCTGATATAGAGATAGTGTATTTGTCTCAGGACACAGCCAATGTGTGTGGCTGAAGAGATATATGCTATGGAAGTCCACTTCCAACTGCACATTCAAGATTCAATCAATGGAGGGAATACTAAAATCTGAGGCAATTTTAAGGCTCATTTTTGACAAAAGCAGTTGATCTTTCTTAGAATAACTTAAACATTGAAAGACAAGAAGACAATAAACAATTTGCTTTTTGAACAATGGTAGAGTGAAATTCTGACAATAAAAGCTGTTCTCCTTTTTATTTATGAAGGACCTGCATATAAAGGATGCTGTTATTAATACCCAGAATTATAACAGTTGCAGACAACTTGAAATTCTGTGTTGAAATAATTTCATGACAGAAAGTTTCCGTAACGCAAAAATCGTATATCCTTGGCCAGAAAAAAAAAATCCATTTGCTGTTCAAAATATACGACCCCAAATATACATTAGGCCATTAAATTTCTCTAAAATGTATCTTGTCCCTTGAAAAATCTGTTTCAAGAAACAGCAAACTTCTGTTCCAATTTGGGAATCATCATAAGGTTATTTTAAATACATTGATGATTTCTTTCGTGGCAAGATTATTCCACTGCTTTTTGGCATTACATGTGTAAAACAAACAAAAAAAAATAATTGTTTCTAAAAACTAATAATTACTTCTCCAACTAAAGAAAAGTTGGAAACCTCACAGAATCTCTTTCAACAGTGACTCTAAATTTCTATATATTCTTCAGTAACTTTTCGTCAGCAGAACATACATGCATATATATAAAGGTATACACATATCTAATCCTATTTAAATATCTAGGACATATATGCATAGATATACACATATATATATGTATGTCTATACAATAGGATTTCCAGCTCCAAAAAATTCCTTTGTGCTCTTTCAGTGGTTCAAATCAGTCTCTCAGAGACTTGATGTCGCAGCAAATGCTGAGATGACCCAGACTCAGCATGGGATACACATTGTAAAGGCAAGGCTGAAACATGGAGCTGGTGTAATTTATGTGCTGGGGAGCTGGTAAGAAGGATGCCGATTGTACCACAGCGTTACACTGCAACTGTTGTCGTAACTTTGGAAAGTTACAGACACAAATTTAAGGTAGGTCATCATAAGACTATTCTAATTTAGTACCCAATTTAGTACAAGACTGTCTATAGGTGTCATTAATGCAAGTGTCACCCTCACTTCCAAGCAAAACCGCAGGTTAAGTCTGTAAAGCTTAGCTGCACTGTCTGTGCAGCTACACATGCTCTTGCGTTTATTCTGTAGTACACCTTCCATAACAAAACCTTGTTTTTAAGGCTAATAATAATAGCTCTGTATTTAATGCCTTCATAATTATTCTCAAATAACCTGTCAGGCCCAAACGCTACGTGCTGGTGTGAATGGCAAGTGCCAGAGTATTGCCTAAACAGCATAATATAGGATTTCTTCTTTTAATCTGTCTGACTGTTTCTAGCAGTTCTGGGCCTCAGCAGATGCTATGATTAGCGAATTCAATAGAATATTCCATAACACTGTCAAGGGGGAAAAACAACAAAAAACAAAACAAACAAACAAACAAACCGCCAAAACAAACCTAATTATAAAAGCAAAAGGAATCAGAATAGATCTTTCACAAAGAGCGAGAACGCCTCTCCTTGCTCCTCCCCTGGGAGCACCAAGACCTATTGGTATCTGAAAGATCTTGATTTCAGGCAAAACAAAATTGAAGCCAATTGGATGTCAGGACTAAGCCCCCTCCCTCCCTGTCTCTGCTCCATTCTCTGAAATTGCCTTTTTTCCCTGGAGGGGGGATTGGACACAGAAACCCAAATCCCAAAATGATTTGTGTGCCAAGAACCAGGCGTGATCTTGACATAGGAAACGTGTTTTCTTGACATTGAGATGTGATTTGCAATCCTACTGCAAAGTGATGTGAGCAATAATGACATCATACAGTAAATGTATAACGGTAATTGGCACAGCTCCCTCGGCAGTTTGAATTTGCAGCCTTTTCAGGACATTAGCAGTTTGGCCAAAGCCCTCTTGCTTCATTCTGTAGCAACCACCGTTAGACTAATACCCCTCGGTCTTTTTCAGCCAGCTCTTCTCTGACTGCTGCACCAGAGTACACTTACCTGCGGATTTTTTCATAGCTCTGGTGCTAAGACACTCTCTAATTAACATAGCTCTGCATCAGACTATCAAACAGCTCCCTTTTCAGCATTCCAGTTTTCAGGCTTCTAGTGAAGCACTGCAGTTTTGTTTAGCACATGACACACTTTCAGATTTTTAATCCTTACTAACATTCCCATTTTTCATCGCTACTTTCTTCCATTTTAACCGTATTACAGCTATTATCACTTTGAAATTTCAAGCTGCCTAGTCCTTCTCCACCTCCATAGGAGAGAGAAGATGATTGTGTCTCTTTTATAAAGGAGAAATCAATAACACCATGCCATTCCAGATGGGCACATGGTGGCAATCTTCAAGAGCATGTTTATACAGTGGTGACTTAACAGTCTCCCTGGGCAGGTTATTGCAGTGCTTTCCTGTTGTTCCTTAGAGCTTCTCCTGATGCCTAATAAACTACTTTTGTTGTAATTTATGCACCCTCCTCATTATTTGTAGACAGAGAGGGAATAGTTTAATCCTTCTTACCCATCACTTATCTGAAAACTGTAGTGCCACAGTCCTTATTGACTTTTCGTCTCTGGACAAGTTCAACATTGATTCCTGCAACCTTTCCTCACAGGACATTTTCTAGAAGTGCTGGTTCTCAACATCAGTCTGTTCTGGTCCCCTCTATTTGATTCTTCTATTATCTTCCCCTATGGGACATAGACAACACCTAAAGCCCTAAGGGCAGAGCAAGAGAAATAATTCAAATGTCTTCTAAACAGTATTGTGGCTCCTATACAGCCTTTTCCTTTCTCAACAGCACAACATTGTAGATTCCTATTCCACTCATTATACAATGTAAGCCTCAGTCCCCCTGAACAAATACACCAACAACCAGCCAGTTATTCCTTTCTCTGTAGGTGTTCAGCCAGTTACTCCTGCTTACAGGTTCAGGGAGGGGAAGCAGAATAGGCTGAGCAGAAGAGTTGATGCAATACACCAAATTTTAACTGCACATACACAGATTGTTTGTCAAAATAAATCTTTCTGAAAGTTTATCCAACAGAAATTCAAGATTTGCTCACTGTCTGAACCTACTGAATAGCTTTTGCCTGATCATACCAGAAATTACATCTGAGTGAACAGAAATGAAATTTTCACCCCCAAACATTTCTTGAACTATGGCCACATAAAAAGGTGGTACATCAGTAAGTCATTTTACACTTGCAGCACAGCAATCATACATGTCCCCTCAAGCTACTAATCAAAGCAGCTTTTAAGGTATTGGTCTTTTTGAAAAATGATTATTTGGTGAGTCAGTCAAAACAAGAATTTCACAGTGGCTGCATGGCAAGTTATAAAGCTCTCTTGCCAGCTGCAGTTAGACATTACTAAACAATGGATAGCAATGCAGCAATTTCTCAAACCTCTATCCCTATTATTCCTTCTCCTTTCCTACAGTAACAGCACTTCAGTGGTGCTGATATATCCATTTGTATTACTACAGCTTGAACTGTCAAGAAACTCATGTAGGTACAAATATATATAAATTTTTTAAGCCAGTTTGATATCACAGTCCAGATGCTAGACATGGCAGCACAAAACATAATAGCACAACAGAAGAGGTGATGTAAAGACCTAGAAAGGAGACAGAGGCAGTAACATCAAAGGGCATCATTACTACCAAACCCTGTTTAACATCATACCACAGCCACAGAGAGACATTGGCATCAGAGATGTTTCCACCAATGCCTTACAGCTCAGCATCTCACGAGCAGTGGTAGCAGCACTGTTTGTCAGGCTGGACTATGAACTATGAATGCAAAACTGAAACAACCTATGTTAGAAATATCCTTCTCCATAGTGTTAGAAATATTCAGTAATTCCATAGAAAGGAGAAGGAGGGATATTTAGAGATTCATGTTTAAACCAAAGGTCATTCCAGTTACATCATTTTCATTGCAGCTCTGTGACTATAATGGCACAACTGAAGGCTGGTAGCCTGTGGCTCCAGGACAGAAAGCAGCTGTGAAGAGAAGGAACATCTGGAAGGCCTGCATCTGCCCCAGGCACCCCATGGTGCTGCACCCCAGTGCTGGCGTGCACCATCTTCAGACCTGCAGAGCTCAGCAGTGTCTCCACATGAGCTGGCATGACAACCTTGCAGGAGGCAAACCACTGTGTCAGTTTGAACGACTTTTAAAGCCAAGTTATAGAAGATAGCTTTTAGGTCTCATTTCATACAATACCAGAAGTCTCAACTTCAGTTGAAAAGTACAAGACATAATAAAAACCAGACATTAGTCTAACTCGAAATCAGTCTACCTTTGGCCTGGACACCACCAGTACATCAGCCATGCCTAACATCAGCTCAACCTGAATATTCCTTCACAAGTTACAATTGTAATTGGTAATATCTGATGGTTCTTTCTAATATCTTGACTGAACTCAAGTTTGTTGTAGTGTGCTTGGCTTAGTGTCCCTATGTCATTACATTTAGGGACATATTCACACTACTGTTCTGCTGCTTTCCACTGACACATTCCTAGCATTATCATCTCTTAAACTTTAGCTTTAAATCATTAATCCAAGATAAGGAGTAATTTCACCTAAGACCATAATCTATGGTTTAAATTCAGCCTTTTTAGGCTGATCATAGAGGGACAAGTGCAGAAGGAGATCAGTTATATAGTCATGTGTCAGAGAATATTCTGAGTGCATTTTCAGCAACACTGATTCACTGATTTGGCTGAAAAATTGACTAGAAGGAAATAAAGCCTAAAGGAAAAAAAAGGGGGAGAAAAAAAACCTCAAAACAATCAATTGCAGATAAGCATTTAATATATCTGCGATTGTTTCCTAAACATCAATTTCTGTTAGTCTTTAAAATACCGTAAAACAGTTATTTTTTATATTTTGGCAATACTCAGTCCTAATGAGGATTAAGTAGTAATTATTCAAGACATAATGTGAGCACAAACAAAATTATTCTGTCTTGTGGCAGAGTGCAAAAAAAGGATCCAAGACAGGAGCCTGGAAAGCATTTCACAGTGATCTGAAAAGGTCCAGACTTTTCATTGCCTCTCCTAACCTCTCAGTAAGAACAGTGTAGAAAAGGAAAAAGGGAATGTGATAAAAGCCCAAAGAAATGAAAAGCAAGCACAGGAAAAGCAAAATGCATGGATTCTGTAGGTTACAACATATTAGATGCAGTCCCTGGATTGTTTCTATTAGCATAGCTCTGCTTCAACAGTTTGTAAACATTGTTTTCCAGGAGCCACAGCTTCATTTTAAAAGATCTATAGACTGAAAAAGCAGGTGTGTTTTCTGAGGAGTACACAATACACTCCAGACACACAAACCCCAAAAATATTGGAGTTAAAAAAAAAAAAAAAGAGAAAGCAGATATATTACCTTATAACTGAATACATAGTTATAAACTTGCAAAATGCATGTTAATATTATTTCAGAAACAGACTAAAGTGTAATACAGTTATTTCTATTAATCCTTCCAGAAGAGAACTGTGAAATCTACAGAGTCCCTGACTACAGAAGGATTTTACCTGTGAAAGAAAACACAATTGCATGTGTTCTGCCAACAGGTTGGGCAACTGTCATGAGTATTTAGACTTTTCTGCATGCAACCTATATAATTTCCTTCTCCAGAACTGACAGACTGGGAAGAAACAACTTATCCAAGAACACACAGGGAAGCTTACAGGTCAATTTAGAAGTGAACCAGAACTCCCAAGATTCAGAGGACCAGATTCTCTCTAAAGTGCTTCTTAGAGCTTCTTGGAAAGCAGCATGCTCTCTCAGCTCTGATGGCATATAACATTTACAGACTTAAAACATTTAGCACAGTCAAACTCCAGGTAAGTTTTGCAAACTGGTGTTTTTAAAGGATACGGCCTGGAAAGAAAGATATTCTTTATTTCTTGTCTGACAGCACATAGCATCGTATTTTCCTTTAAGTCTGATGAAAAAGAGAGAGCCTGTAAGAACACACCTGTGCTTCATATGATTTCTTAACACTTTTAAATGAACATGCAGTTTAACAGAAAATTCATTGGTTGAGGGAGAAAACAAACAAAATGACAAAAAAACCCCAAAACAACAAAAAAACCTTCCCCACACCTCTAGCTACTTCAAGAGAAAAAAACATTTCAGTCTCCACATGCCCTGGAAAAAGTTTTCTTGAGCTTTAAGTATGCACTTTTACAGTTGTTGCAATTTCTACCATTTGAAATAGGGAGCGCAGGTAACATTATCTGAAACTCCACAGTTATGCATAACCATCTAATGGAAGTCACAACTCACTAAGCTTGCCGTCTACTTGCTTTCTACTATGATTAAACTCCTGAGCATTTGAGGTGGAACAGGATATTTTCCAAGGAGAAAATGTGAAAGGTGATCATCATATCTGTGTTGTTTGTATGGTGCTGTTCTGGTCAGCATGGGATCCAGTAGAAAGGAAAGTTGGACATTGAATAGATCTCTGAACTAGACCTCAATATATGTTCATTAGCAGTACATATGATTAGATTTAAGAGGATATTCTGTTCCCTGTGCACTGTGCCTACCATGGCTGTATCTGTTTGTCGTCTACAAGGGCAATTATTGGGGTCACTGCCATTTGCAGAACATCATTTTCCCTTGTCTTCTGGAGTGTCTATATGTGTTTATTTCAAGAAGAGTCATCTAAGATGAAAGTAAACAGCATTTTCTGTTTATGTAGTGAAAACAGAGCAATTATAAGAATGAAACTGTCATAAATCAAAAGGTTTAGTAGCAAAGCAGCAGCTAGGTAAATATGCATATGCACACACACAAATATTCAATTCCAAATACAAAAAGGTGACTCTTCAGCAAGTGAGGAAAATGCTGAGCTATATTGAACTGATCAGCAGGAGTTGATCGGAAGTGGGGTTTTGCTCAAATTGGAGATGCTGAAAATATTGAAATAAAAGTGTTGGGTGGGATTACATTTTGCTTAATTATACTGACACACTATTGCACAGAAAAAAAATATTTGCAGATAAATCTTAAAGTATGGATTGTAAGGACATAAGAAAGAAACATTCTAAAGATATCCTTTTTCTAAGCAAAAGAAACAATTACATTTATTTCTTCCTATTTTATGGGCATGTACCTGGACTGATCTTAACAAACACGCATCCCAAACAAATTTGATCAAGCTTACTAAAGCAAAGGGACACATGTACAAATGTATTGCATCGACCAGCATAGGGAATCTTTTTTTGTCTTGTTTGTCAATCAACTGCAGAAACTACATTAACCAAAAATGCTACCCAAGCCTGTCAGATGTCACCCAGAGGAGAAAAGGACATATCAAGAGAAAGTCGCTGATGCCTGCAGCCTTTGTTTAGTCAAACAATCCTTCCGAGATAAATATCAGTGAGACAGGCTTTGGCAATTTATCCCTTGCATGCTCATATTGCACTTGAAGTTGTGCTGAAAATTAGGTAAAAGCTGCAAAACCCCTCTGCTCATTGTTGTAGCTTTACACTGAGAATAGTTATTAACTCCTCAGGCTATGCAGCATCTGACAGAGAAATGCTTACCACTGCCTCACTGCCTTAGGTATTCAATACGTGCCTTCATAAGGCAACATCTGTTCTGCCCCATGGTTATGCCATACATGCATTTATATTGAGGTTTTACAATATGTAGCCCAGCTTGAAAATGCAATTTATTTACCACTTAAAGCACAAGTATGTCTTAACATTTCGATTCTCCTTCTAATGCAACCCTAAATACCTTTTCTTCAGGGAGAAGGACAGGGAGGGGAAAAAAAAATACTTACATGGATCAATGCAAATTTATCTGTTTCTTGAGCCAAAAAGGATTATAAAGTAATTTTAAGCACATAGTCTAATAAATATTTCAGTGATTGTTTACTTTTATTTCTGCAATATAAACTAGTCAGGAAATCCTTTAATTTCACACCAAAGCCTGGATATTTCTGGGTACTTGCCCAGATACTTCTATAGAAAAACCCCTATTTTTTCCTATACAGTTTTTCCTGGTTATATCTAAGGTTATAGTCTGACTGAAAGACTACTAGAAGGAAGAGGAGAGTAATGACAAGAGGAAGAAATGTTTCACATACCAAACATGTGCAAAGTCTAAGCTAATCGGTGTTTCCCCAGCGGTGGGAGACTTCAGCTTGCCTTTGTTAGTTTACGCTGGACATGCCAAGTTCACACTCCACCCTTTGTGTCAAAATAATAATCGATAAGAAGTATCCTCTTCACACACCACATCATTATTGATTCTTGAACATCCACTGAGTTGCTTTACAGCTTGCCATTTTTTATGCTTCTGCAGGCAGTGGCAAGTTCAGATAATGGAGAATATGCTGAGGTATACACTGCCTGACATTGAGCAGCTACTGTTTAAAAATAGGCCATAAAACAAAAATAAGCATGATGTTCAGAATAAACATTGTTTCACGCTATGCTTATTCTGCCATTTCAACCTGAAAACAGTTTCCAAAATAATTTCTAAAACCAATATGAGCAACTAAAACGCTGTAAAAGTGTCCAATAAGCTGAAGGTCAATTGTGTTCATCACCTCTTCCTCAACACCTTACCATCCACCTACTCAGTTTATATTGCACACTAAATAGCAACTATTTTGGAAGATGCTGCAGTGAGGAAAAATGTTGACAGCAAATACAAACTAAGGAAGTTGAAGAGCCTTAGGAGGAGGAGAATCTTAAGAATATTTCAGAGAGCAGGCAGCTTTTTGCTCTCCTTTTTGTTGCAAGTACGCACAGGCAAAGAAATGAGGAAGACAGAAACACTTGGCCAACAAGTTCTAGTTGAAGCCAGAGACAGAGTTATCACCATAAGGACTGGACACTCAACATCTGAAGAACATTTTCAGTTGTCATAGTAAAACATTATTTTGATCTAGAATTTACAAACATTGTTCCATCACTAAACTCTGGAATACAGCTCGATTCACTACAGGGTTTGCATGTTATACTGGGGCTAGGCAAATTCTTCAAAATGGGCACAAGAAATGAAATCAGTGGAATATTTGATGATTGAAACAGCTCATACTGAATTTTGCCTTCATAATTTTAGTTTTTTAAAAAAGTATTATTCTGAACTAACTCATTCTTTCACTTTTGTAGCTTTCCTCAACTACTAAACAACATCTTGCCTTAGAACTTGTGTACTGAAAAGTCTGTGTTAAGTGTGTTAAGTGAATCAGTGGTAAGTGTTAAGAACGACAGCGTTTTCAACAGTTCACCATAATATATTGAAAAGATAACTTTTATAATCAGACTTCCCAGTCTTCTAGATATTTCTTAAGCTAGATAAAAAATAGCAATACATTTAAAAATCTATACGTTCTATACAGTTACGTAAATTAACCTTAAGTAAATTTCATTTTTCCTTCAATGAACAACAAAATATATAATTTTTTTTCTGCCCATCAACAATATTACCAAACTATAGAAAGATAAGAACATAAAATGCCCCTTTCTTCTACACAATTCTAACGTATCAAAATGTTGTTTACAGTGCATTATATAGCTGTTGCATTTTCTTCTTTCTTCCATGCAGGGAGAAAGGAGCACTGGAGAAAACTTCCTGCATGTCTTGGCCAGGAGAACTGACAGCCTCAACACCACTGGTCCCATTGAGTTCCCTCTATATTTCTCCAGTTACCAAATCACACATGGGACAAGACTAACCACACAGAGAATTCTCTTTACCCAGTCAAAACAAATGAGATTTATCCTAGGGCTCAGAAGAAAAGTCACTTTACACTGTTGATTTCACCAACAATTATTTGATCTTTAATACTTCAAGCTCAGGACTGCCAGCATCGCTGGCAGTGCTTCAGTCAGCTTCTCCCAAGACATACATGGTCTTCACACAAAACAACTGTTTGTGAGAACAAGACCTTTTCTTGGATTAGGAACCCAAAAGATAAACAGCTTTTTAAAACATACACATAATGGTGTAGGATAATAGTGGAAAACTCTCTCAGCCAGACCTGGGGCTCCCCCAAGAGCCCTAAAAGCTTAGATCAGAAGGATTTTAGTGCCTGGATCCTAAGAAAACTACTTCTTAGGGCTCCAGTTTTCACAAGTCCCAGTCAGCTTGCCAGACAGGCTGTTAAGGAATCAGCCAGCCCAGGCTTTCCCTCCTTGTGCTGAAAGACTACTGAGCAGGGGAGGAAAACGAGCTGACAGCAAATCAGAGCTACCAACACAATTTACACATTTCCATAGAACGTGCACATTTTAAATAATTATCAGTAACATTTTTGTAAATAAGAAAACATTGGTAAAAAGTATTTCACCTGACCAAACTGAATAACAGAGCTCAGCGTAACCTTTTTTAAAAATGAAGGTCAGTTGCAATAATGTTATGAAGTACAAGATCAGCTCCACGTTTGTTTAAGTTTATACAGGCTCAGATCCTCCCACTTTTCCCACTGGCTCAGCCAGAAGTCAAATCCCATGCAGAAACCTTTTGCAGTTGCTTCCACCATTAACAAACAAAAAACCAAGGAGCATCGCAAACCCCACACCAGAACGCTCCTCTATTGTGAGAGTATTATAGTATAAGAACTGATGCAATGCATGACTGTATCCACCTTGTAGATCAAAATTGGAGAACCTGAATTTATCAGGATACTGATGTCTAACTAGTTTTCTAAACAACTAGAAAAACACAGTGTGATCTGCAAGTCATTAGCTATTAGCATTTCTGTCCAGATGAAAAGTTTTGTTTGTTTTTAATCTTGATTTTATAACGGGATTGTTTGACAAAGAATTTATTCTGATGTCATAAATAGTTTTATCCGCTAAGATCCATAGGATTCATCCAATACCTTGAAATTTATTGTGGAGAAACTTTTTTTTGTTTAATTCTGATTAATAGAAGACCTTGCCTTTTTTTCTCGTTGTTTGTTTCCCTATGTAACAGCCACCATAGATGCATATTCCCTGCACACTTCATTCCTTTTAAGAAGTTTGGAAGATATGAAACATAGCAAAATTCTACCATATGTTTAATATTCTTAAGAACAATGTCTTCAACTGAAAATAAAAGAATATAGGATGCCTACTGGAACCTGCTCTTAGAATTCTTAAATGCCAGGGTGTGACATTTAAAATGGCATGTCTTAAATAACTTTCTTTTTAAAATTGTCAACATAAACCCAGAATTCTGCATCATTAATTAGTGTGCCTCAAGTATAACTTTATTTTAGAAGAACCATTCATATTTACATTCCTGATTATAACTATGCAGCTGTCATAATTCTTTATAAGCAGAGAGGTTACATTTACTAGAAAAATCAACATTGCAGACGGTTCCTAATTTGTCCAATAACGGAGTATCGCAAGTCTTTAAATATTGTAGGACTACAGGAAGGGACTACTGAGGTCATAAAATTGAGATGGTGTCAGCATTTGTTCAAGGGAGACTAATACTTATTTCAAAATAACAGAAGATCTGCTTCATGTGGTCATACGCTATTCCTTAAGTTCTTTCATCAGCTGCACATCTTGACCCAATTGGGAAACCAAACCACAAATACTTTGACAGTTCTCGAGGTATCTATCATAAGGCCAGACACCAATGCAAGCAGCTCAACAAGAGAGTTGGAAATTTATAGATATTAATATACATGTGTGTTATATGCATAGCTATAAAATAATGTACTACTATCTTCTTAGTAATGCATCACTTCATAGTAAGTCAAGAATTTCAAAAGAGCTAAAGAGATTGGAAAAGCATTAAGAAGTTTATTTGATAACCTAAGCTAGTCATAGAGTCACAAGTCGTGTTTGCAGTCTTGGGTCACTCTATCAGTGCCTTAGAACTAATATATTAAAGGGGTTGTACAGGTGTCTCAAATGCAATTGTGCTTCACATTCACCTAACATTTTTGTTATTTCAGTGGCCATTCAGATGGTTGCGTCTAAAAATAACACTTAAACAAGTAATGAAATACAGAACGAATGACAGTCTGCATCTGTTCATAGTGCATTATTTCTTACATTGACGGATAGGAAATAAAAAGAAAAAACTTTTGAAACACACTTGAAAATTTTTAAGGATTCCAGTGAAGCCATTCTTCGTGGATTAAAGCATTTGTCTTTTCCTGAGAGAGATTTTAGCGATGTGTTATTCAACTGCTACGGATCTAGTAGCAACAGTAAATCCAACATTATGCATTGTTAACACAGTAATTACACTTTCCACTTCATAAACCAGCATGTCATCATCTCAAGATACGTGCCATCTGGAGGGCCAGCTGACAGCAGAGTCACCTGGGACCCAGCAGGAAGCTGAGCTCCAATTGCATGTCTCGCTCACATTGCATTATACAAGCAAATAACAAATTTTGTCAAGCCATTCATAGGCCCCTGTATTGAAAACAAATTTTGTCAATTAAAATGTAACTATGAATGCTCATTCATTTAAAACAAGAAATGAATTATTCATACTTTGAACATTCCTTTTTCTGGACTCTCTTTGTCTCTTCTCATCCAGAATGATTAGAAGTAGTCTCAACTCCCAAGGGAAGGAAGGCCTTGTATGTTCTTATTTTTTTTGTAATCACGACGGAAAATAAGATTTTTGAAAGGGACCTGCATAACTTAGGAACAGAAGCCACTTCTGAAGTTGGAACAGGGGCACATAGGCTAGACTATATATTCTCGATTACTATGCGCCTTGTTAAAAACAGATCTGGGAAATAATAACAATACATCAAAAAAGTTACACTCTGTCCCGAATCCCTCCCCAACTTTGCAATCTTAATGTCAATAACCAAAAATTAACAAACCCTACTGACAAGTTTTGAATCATGCTGTAAGACAGCTTGTCATTTCTGTATTTTTAATAACTGTGTGAAAAGTTATCATAACTACTTTCCAGTAGGATAAATCAATTAGTAACTAAAAATACAAAGTGGGATTCAGAATTTTTCAACTGATACCTCTGTGGAACCTACATGCTCTGCAGCATCAGCTGTTATGCATGTTCTGGTAAAGCAACTAGATTTCTCTGTGTATGCTTCAGCTGACAATATGAGTTCTTGGTTTTGTCCTCCTATCAAGTTCTGTATAAGCCTATAAGAAAGTTTCCATTGCAAATATCTGTACTGAATAAGTACTGTCTGTACTTATAAAATATTTGTGCACAATGAATCTTTACTGATATCAATCAATTAGAAAAGTCTGGGGCAAAACTACTCTTACCTTTTCAAGCTTTACTGAAGACCAACTAATTACCTCCAGCATCCCAATAAATTCTGACCTCCTACAAAAGCCTGAAGAACATCTCAGCTCAGACTGTGCAGCTTAATTAAATATCAGGAACTATCACTACAAGTTAAATA
This sequence comes from Pampusana beccarii, assembly GCA_013399365.1. Lineage (NCBI taxonomy): Eukaryota > Metazoa > Chordata > Aves > Columbiformes > Columbidae > Pampusana > Pampusana beccarii. The sequence continues at coordinate 190,592 of VWYH01008820.1, read as the reverse complement.
CTTGTGAAAGCAAGATTTCTGAACCAGGCAGGTCAGAACTGCATTACAGAGGGAGCTCTTTGCTGGGACAGGAATAGAGCCTTGTCAAACCGTGATGTGGTGTGCTCTGTACGAATACACCACCCAGAAGAAACCAAGCTATGGTGAAAACAGTTTTGTCTGCATACCAGCAGCTTCATTAGGAGTTTTGTGAGCACAATGATACTGATCATGATTTACTGTTTCCTCCAGGGGGAAAACTTAAAGAGGAGGATATCATTGATTTGCCAGTGTCATTCACATCAGACACAAATGATTCTCTTGGCCAAAGAGACAACTTTTTCTGTAGAACTCACAGCAGAAGTTTCAGGTAAGGCAGTCTGCTGACATCTTGCCCTCACCTCTGATTGTCAGTGAGATGTTTTCAGTATAGTCTCTTTTCCAGCTCTTGAGCAGCCCAAGCTCCAAGACTGAAGACCAATTACCTATTCTCCTATACACAGCTGTTCTGCACTGCAGAGTTTGCACTGTTTTCAAGGAAACTTTTTTCAACTTTTACAAAACTGTGTGAATAAGCTTCCTGCATAATGACTTTATTTCTTAGCATATGGATTTTGCTCCCTGGCATGCTACTGCAATTAGAATTCCCTTGAAAAAAAAAACCAAACAAATGAACAAAAAAACCCCAACCAACCAACAAACCCCACCACAGCTGTGGTGAAAAACAAGTGCTCCATCTCATGAGTTAGTCCCATAGTCCTATTTTCAGGTCTGCCTTCTGTCATATACATGTGTCACGACCTCTACATTGCTGAAAGCAAGCTGATGACTGCAGTACACTCTGCCCAACATATGCACTACTGATAGCTCTCAGAGACTGCCCTAGGGAACTACATGGCCCTCTGCTCTGAGCCTGTAGTGTTATACCAAGAGCTTATTTTAAGTGTAAGATGTTTTCAGTTAAGCAGCTATCATCCCAGAAATCGTTCTACTCAATAACTCTCTTGAATACTAGATGTGCTTGCTGAATCTTTTTAACTTGAAGTTTTTCCTCAAAGAAAAAAAGTGTTCAGTCTGTTATGTTTCATTGAATGTAGGAAGGGGGGAAAAAAAAAAGACCACTATAAGAAACAGAGGGGATAAATGGTGGGGGGTTTTGCTTTTTTGCTTAAGGGTTCTACAGAAGTATAAAACGAATTATCCGAAAAAAGGGGGGGGAAGTAAAGGCAATCATGTTACCAAATAGATATCTCCTTATTGCAGAGTAGCACTCAGCGAATTAACATGTCACAAAAAGACTCAGCTATAAGCTGAGTGCTCAGAAAACATTCAGTTATAGGTGTGACGGAAAATAAACAGGGGAAAAAATTTAGAGGCCTTAGCCTTCCAATAGATCCACTAATATTAACATTTCCTGTAACATTGACTTCACCAGCTCAAGGCTTACTTTCTCAATAAAAGGTTTTCGTGTTCCTAATCTTTTTTTTTTTTTGGTATCGTATTTTAGACAAGCAAGATTACTCAGTTACTAAAAACAGAGAAGACTGCAGTCTTTGGAAAAAGGCAATAATTATATTAAACATTTGGTCGATAATGAAGTCAAGAATAAGGCATATAGCAAGGCAAGTGCCAAAGAAACATGAAATACCACTGAAGTTCTTTAAAAATGCCTTAGAAGATACTGATGCCCAATCTCATTCTGTATGACTGAAAAATTCAAATCGATTATAGACCCTGGATGGTCTGGGCACAGATGTATTAAGAATATAAATGTTAGATTTGGTGAATTTTTATCAGTGACAACTGTGGTGGAGAAAGTTTACTGGGGAGATTTAGGAGGAAGAAGTGCTCTGGCTAAACCAGGAAGCAGTTATATTTTTTTTATAGGTTAACTTTTACATTGCAAATAAAGGCTTTTTAATGAAGTGTACCACAGGAAAAATTACATCACAGCCAGCTCCACAAATTCCATTAATTAAGGCAGTCAGTGCTTTACATTAATAGTCTCTTTTCAGAGGAATAACTGTTTGGATAATGGATGAAAACAGCCTTAAATTACACTGAAGGTTTTTTATAGAGCTGTGATTTGCCATGGTAATTAAATTTTACAAGAAAAACCTGCTACGTTTTACAACAACTAGATGGCACTGTCCAAATAAATGGTTATGTTCATGCTCATTTATATCTGCTCATTAGACCGAGTTTTCTATTTAAGCAATTAGTTATATTTAGAATAATAATTGCCAATCTTCATGAGTAGAATTTAAAATAGGGATTTTTGTAAAAAGAGATCGTTTGCTAAAACAAAGGCTAAAGCAAATTTATTGTAATTTCAAGTATTGACATAGAAATTCTGGCCTGACAGAACTCAATGGCGAAATTCCCAGGGGACTTGGGCAGAGCCAGGGTTTGACTCACAATGCTAGCATTCATTAGTGGGATTATACAAGTTTCCCCAAACTTTGGCTTCTTTTAGTCCCTCTCCCCACCACACTAACACACAGCAATTATTATAATATTCAAAGCAAGAAAACCATTGACGTTTTCCAGAACATAGTGGAGTTTGGTCATGTTCTCTCTTCAGTATAATTAGGCAAGGATTCCGGGTACTTTACTGGCAGTGCTGCTCAGTATTTTGGAAATTGCCTGTTAGTAAGAAGGGAGACAACATAATGAATGAACCACCAGAGAGTCAATTTTCAAAAGCCTTCAAGTAGTAATCTGTACAATGGAATGGAATAAAGAAAAGCTGACATTTCTGAAAGGGTTGAAATTAGCTAATGCTAGAGGTATATTTGAAGAACAAATGCATTGTCTCTATTTTTCTTGTTTTGCTTCTATTTTATACACATATGCAGTTACGTATAGTTTAAATAATAGCCTAGTGAGTAATACAGCGGATATAAAGGACAGCATTTGGTGCCTATACACAGGACTTGGGAGAGCATTAGCAGTAGCTATTGCCCCTTGGAGACAGGCTGATGGGGCTAAGTGTGCGTCATCTTAATAAAGAACAAAACTTCCCTGCTTAACTTTCAACTTCTGTGCTCCAAAGTGCAAAATACACAGGAGGTAACTAGTTTCCTGCATTACAATCAGCAACACACTGCCCACTAAAAAAGTTAAGCCCTAGAAAGGTAAATAACAGCCTAATGGTCTTGATCCAGTCCTTTTCGCTCAATAAACCCAAGCTCTTGCTACAAGCCTGCTGCAGAGATGCACAAGCCAGGTCCCCAGAACAAAACATAAATTAATGGGCTTTGCAGACAGCCCTGGCTTTCAGGTACAGGGAAAAAAGCCCTTGCGGAGTCACAGGGAGGTGCCCGTCTCACACAGTCGCAACCCTTGTAAGGAAAACTTTAGGATAAACTGCACCTAATTTAATGAGATAAAGCAAAGAGAAAAAATATATAAGGGATTACACTGGTATTGCTACATTTATATGATAAACTTCTTTGCTCCACAGACAAATAAGTAGTGATCAATTTTGAGCAGACAATCCCTGCTCACCACACTTTTGCACTGATCACTGCCAGCAGCAAGTTTCCCAGAAACATGGAGTTGTGCTTCCTGAAGAGGTCACCAGTAGTAGTGCTATCCCCAGGGACCTGAACGTCCCTGGATTGAGGCAGTCATGCATATTGACAGAAGGAAGAGTTCAGTTCCTTCCTCTGCTTGACTAGATTCAGTCCCACATCCTCCCTATCCTGGAAATGCCCTGACCTCAGTGACACAGTAAGGTGTCCTGGCAAAGTCTCCTTTCAGTAATAATGCTTTGCCTCTATGTTTGCTTGCCTTCCGCAAAGATACACAGTGTAGTCTAATGAGAAATTTTTTCTTTATGCAAGCCAAGGTCTGCATAGAACATAAACAAATAAATAATAAAATCACTGGAGCAGAGAGTAAAACCCTGTCTCCTATCTCAAGAGCGCATCCTTGCCAGCAGGCTGAAAAGCTATTCTTCTCTTGTTCTATCTCATCAGCTATCTAATTCTTTTACACGAGATAGGACAGCTCTAACAGAAGGTTAAGGCATCCTCCTGGGTGGCAGAAGAACATCATTTCAAGTCTCCCACTTGCCAGGTGGGTACCTTCACTACTGGCTTATTACACAAAAGAGCAGCCTGTTCCTCCAGCGCTATGAATATAGATCGCAGTTGTCTTTTCTTGCAAATACAGACATAAGTTGTTCCACGTGTCTTAAAACCTGTGGGTTTTTTTATTTTTAATATTATTTTTTCTTCTTAAACACCTGCTCAGGACACAAAAACAGATTAATTTGATTCAAATCTGGTTGAGTCACTGCCTTTCTTTTTCTTCACATCTCAACAGATAAAGTGGTGGTGAGGATGGAGAAAATGAAGTAATTTCCATAGCCCCCCTCACAGGACCCAAACAGATTTCTCTAATGAAAAAAACCCCAGTTGGGTCTGCTGAGGTCTCACAAGAGAGTTGCGAGCCAAGGACTCTGAGTACAGTGAATGCAATTTTATGGGAAAGAACAGGCACAGGCCTGTGAGCTAAAATTTGTATCCACATAGAGGCTACACAAAGGCTCAAAGAAAAGGCTTGCCCTCTACCAGACAAATCACGTCACACCGCTTTGGTTCACTAATCCTTTTACAAACCACACACTTTCAAATGCAAACACAGTGAATGTTTTAGGGGAACTCTACTAAAAGTATCCAAAAAACAAATACTTCAAGATACTATGCAGATTGCAAATTATTTGCATTTTGATTGACTAATCAGCCTCCTGAACAGAGCCCTCTATATACTATGATTACTGTCTTGATTCGAATTCAGCTTTTCTAACCCCCTCTATTTTAGTAAATCTACACATTTATCTTGAATAACAAAGATTCTGGAGCTTTTTCTGTTGTTGTGATTGCTGAGTTGTTTTTTCCTTTAGACAAAGTTAAAAAAAAAAATAAAAAAAAAAAAACCCAACAACAACAAAAAAACCCCCAAACCAAAAAAAAACCCAACATATGTTGTCCAAGATCAGTAAAAGCTTTTATTTGATTGTGCTTAAAACGAAACATGGCCATATTTAGGCTGGCAACTCCTGTGACACATTCACAGTTTGGAAAGCATCTGAAAGGTTTTAAGAAGATAATTTTCACTTCATGTTTGCTTCAGCTCACAGCCCAATTCTGAGGTCCTTAGACTCAGCTCTTGTCATAAAGTAGAGAGTATTAATCTAGCACTGTTGTTTTCAAGTGACCTTCTGTCCTTGAAAAGCAATGGCTTTGAAGGAGTGACAGGCAGAGTGACAAGTGTTTAAAGTAAAATGGAAATAAAGTGAGCGCTCCTACATCTTTGGGCATGAGGAGATCCAGAAACAGTCTGCACTAAAGAGCTTCACAGCTCTGGTAAATGTGCTTTTGTTGATTTATCACGATGTTGCTTGCTTTTTGTGATGATATTGTTCATCTCCCTGAGAAAATTTCCCACGATGCCAGAGTGAATGCTAGCTAAGCAGAGCACGCCACAAAGCATACACTGGACCTGCTGGGGCACCACTGGTGAAGTGGCAGGGAGAACAGTACCAGCCACAACAGGTAAAAACTCGTTTTCCTAATGGGAGAGAGGTAACATTTATGATTTAATTTGCATTTATGCGAAGCATTAAGTTGACACGTAAACACCCTTTCACCTACTGAGTAGCCAAAATACAAACAAATAAGTAAATAAGTAAATAAATTTGCAATTTGACAGTACCACTGTCATCAACTCCCACGGATCCTTTTCCACTGTGCTAACATGGGCCATTCCCTGCATCCACTGAGCAGAACTTCATACCTGTAGTCGCATCATCTCCCACAGTCTGTATTTTGGAAAAAAAATTAAAAAAAAAAAAATAATGGAAGTTCTTTTAGCGACTCGTGGAAGCAGCACCTCCTTTCTGAACAGTGGAGACACTGAGCAACTTCTAAAAGATGTTTTATATCATGAAAATTTAGTTGCCAATTTTTACTGGAAGTAAAGCTCTTGCCTACATATTCTAAATGAAGTCACAGGGAAGGACTGGTGTAGGAAAGGACAAAGCAGTGGAAAAAGGGAAAAACCGATCCTAACTACTATCAAATTGGCCCTTTTTGGAGTATCTCACCAAAAAAAAGGCACAACAACAACAAAACACACCACACACACACACAAAACACCCTAAAACACCCCCCCCCACACACACGCAAGCCACGCCACACCACAAAAAACAAACAAAACCCCACCATACACCACCACACACACACACCCCTAGGAAGATGAAAAGGGAAAAGAAGAAAAAACAAACAAACAAAACCCAAACAACAAAAAAACCCCAAACCAACCAACCAACAAACCAAACCAAACAAAACCAAAAACCACACCACAAACAAGTAAGCTCAGGAAGTGTGGAAAAGCTAAAGACAACAGCTACAACACTCTTCTACATCACAGCAGTGCCAAATGCCTTAGTGATGACAGGTAGAAAAAAAAAAAAGAAAGAAAAAACAACAGAAAAAAATCTAAAAGCAAAATATTTTAATGAAAATGAGAGCTTTCAATCCTTTTATCTTTTAATACTGAGAAACACATCTGGCTTTCCTCCCACAGCATCACTGTCAGGATAGAAAGACAGCAGTTGAAAACCACCATATTCTAGGAGACAATTCAGCAGGGGAAAATACATGCTGCATGCAAGGAAAAGCCAATTAAGTAAAAACTGAGAAAAATAACAAAAGGTTCCATTCTCAGCAATTTGAAATAATACACGTGACACAGAACAAATTAGTCCCAAAAGTAAAATATGAGCATTTTTGGTTGCAAGAGAGTTTTTGAAAACCCTCTCAACCATCTGCTGTCATCATATGATCTCTAAAGTTGGAGAAAATCCTTCCTTCCAGAATAATTTTGTTACATGATAGTTAAAACACAGATGTATTCTTTAATTTTTTACAGCATACCTGGATTCTGACAGGGATGAAGTTGTCACTGAACTGTTTGTGGGTTGTTTGTTTTTAGTTTCACTACTAAGATTTAAGTTTTTTCCCATCCAAAAATTGATGAAAGCTTCATAACCTTTGCCTGGCAGGTTTCCTCAAGACCATGGCAAATTAAGTACAAAAAGTCTTTTTGGATTACATCAATAATGACATACCAAACAAAGCAGCTGAGAAGGCAAACAGAATGCTAATTTTCAAAGTGTAATTTTTGTGAACAAAAGGGCAGACTTGTGTTTATTAACACCTGTCTACACTTGTAATTTCATCAGAATAGTTATCCTAAAATAACTGTTTTGGTTGAAACAAAAGTAACTATTCCAGAATAATTACTGAGAACTTTTCTTTGCTGTATTTCCAAATACAAGCAAAATCTCAACCATTGAAACCAGTTTAGTATGACAGAAGATGTACAATATTTATTGATTTTCTTTCTAATTCAACGAATGTGTTTGCACATCACCCAGTACAAGATCACCATTCAATCATAGCCTTTACTCATCTACTGATACAATAAGAAGTGGAACTTTCTATAAAGGCTTGCTAAGATGCACAAGTTGAAAATACGAAATGGTAATTTTAGCAGTAGAAAAAAGGCTGAAGAAAGCATAGTAAGAGTTCAAAAATATTTATTTTACAATTGAGCTACTGACAGAATGTAAGCATTTGATATATGTACTCTCCTGTTAGAGAAGCTACAACTAAAATAGTCTGATAAGATGAAACAGTTACAGGTACTTAGGAAAAAAAAAATCCTTCCAATGGCACCAGGTGCTTCTCCCATGTGGAGCACTGTAACACCATTGAAACAAAAAAGGAAGGAAATTTTTGGCCTTTCTTAGAAGCTTTCAGTGTTTTACCAAGCAACAACTAGGTCTGCCTTAAAGGCATTTTTGTGTCTTTATAAAAAACTGTAATAAAACGTGTACAAAATAATGCTTTGGTTTATGTCTGGAGAAAAAGAAAAAAAGGTGCCACACAGTAATCCTTTTCAAAAGCAATAGCTTTAGACAGGGCCCCAGCAGAAGCACTAACACCTCAGTGACACTTGCAGTTATATTTTCCCATCAGCTTTGAATATTCCCTAAAGATGAACTATTAAACAAAAGAAGTTGTGTCAATGTAGTCAATACCACAGTGCCAACATTACACTAAATGATTCCAAGATAAGGAAGTGAAATACCAGTTGACAATCCCTTTGGGTGTATTTTACAGTCCAAAAAATGATGCCCACTTTATATAGAAAAAAATTAGTATGACTGTCAATAAAACAAGATGCCTTGAAAGACACTGAAATTAGAAATTCTGCCTTGAAATTCCACACTAAAAATGCAATATAGTCAGCAGTATGCACTCTACTTAGTACAGGGTCAAAATATTGCTGGCAGCAGGGCAGGAGCAACACACCTTCTGTACTATAACCTCTGTATTATAACAATTTATGGTATAATCTCCAAACAGAAAACAAGGTATGGACCAACCACATAGAGGTTCCACAGTGAAGTAATCTGACCCCTGAAAAGACAAGGAAAGAGTCAAACGTAGAACAAACCTGGGTTTCAGTTGTCTAGTCTGAAAAACTTAACTTGTATCACATTGAAGAGTTAAGCCTAAAAGCAGGTTGAAATGGCCCTGGAAGAATGTCACCTGCATAAGGAGACTTTAGCTCCATCAAAACTTGACTGAAACTTATATGTCTGTTCCCAGGGAGATGTCCGCATGATGATCTGGCATTTCATGATTCATGGCAGAAACAATAAAAGGAGTAAGGCGAAAATTCATCAACAAATCTCGGAATATAAATATATGATTAAGATTTTCAAAATTATTTGAGCAGAAATACAAGCATGTTCAATAGATTTACAGAAGCAGCAGATCTGCTCTCCTTTGTCTTCAAGGTGGTCTTGACCTACTTTTAATATAAATATGCACATTTGAGTTCCAGTTTAATGGCAGTAGGCAGGCAGGTTATTTCAGGCTTCAAGGCCAGGCTGAATTTGTCTGGGGTACTGGTGAAGGCCAGCTGGCTGCCTTCCTTGTCTATTGTTGTGCTTCCGACACAGCTCCCCCTTTACAGAGAGGAATTAAAAACAAACAAACAAACAAACAAACAAGCATATTAATCGTCTAATCAACCATCCCACTCTGCTTACCTCTAAAGCAGTGAATTATACCAAAAAAAAAAAAAAAGAAATCAAGATCAGTGCTGCTAGAACAGAATAACACTATCACTCAACAAATGGTGTCCTGAATAACTGAGGCCACTACTGTTAAAAATAGAAAGTAACACAGGCAAAGCGTATGCACACTCTCGAGCATCACTTCTCTTATTTTGCATGCCTATTTGTTTTATTCATGCTTGAGGTTGCCATTGCTCTTAGCAGATTTTCTCCAGGCTGAAAGTACATGGAAGATGTGTGAAGAACTGGGCAGTTGGTGTAGAAGAACAGGAAAAAAAAACCAAAACCAAAACCAACCCCACAACCTTCCACCACTGAAAATACAAATAATCTGCAGTTATGTCAGGCCAAAATTCAAATCTGAAAATCAGTAATCCATTGGGAGATTTTATTTTTGTAGTTTTGATTAAAACTTTTGTACGCTACTACACAAATTTAAGCAAAAAAAATGTTCTCAAAAAAAATGTTACTAGATAACTAGAAAGCTCATAAGAAGACATTTCTCTGATAAAACATAACTAAAGAATTTTATAATTAAGAGACAAGTGAAATTATTTTGAAAGAGTTCAGGATATTATTTTTAGAAGGAAAAGGCACGACTGAAGCCAGCACAGTAAAAATAAAAATCTTAAACACATTTTTCCTGTCTCACATCACCTTAAGTACATTGTCTCTGCAGTTTTCTTTAAAGTGTTGTTCTATTCAAGTGAAACTACATTTTTTGCTACCTCTTTACTCTTAGTCTTGTGTTCTAAATGAGGCTAGGGATCAGCCACAAATAGGAATATATTGTGTTAAGCATCACAGACAGAACAGCAGATAATTTAAGTGCTCCCATTGCAAGCATATGAGAGAAAGAGGATGTGAAGAAAATAACGTAGAGTAACAAATGCAATGAAAAATGACACATGCAAAACTAGAGTTTACTGTAGGCGAGATGAGACTAAGAAGATATGATAGAGTCATGGGAAGTGAATGCAACTGGGTGGAAATGGAAAGAGAGAGAAACATGAAGTGAAGCCAAGGGGAAATGTTTGATTCTTGGCAATTATTCAGCTCCCAAACACATTGGCTATAAAACTGCAAATCATGAGTATAAAGCCTGTTTGCATATAGAAGCTAAGTCTTATTTGATCCGGAGTTCCTATTAACCTTGTGACATTACCCATCTGTGGGACACTACCTCTGTTCAACTGTCACTGAATCTACTAATAAGTCACATTCACAGTATCCTGATTGGTTGATAAGTTTCATTTTCAAAAGTTCCTAGTTTGAACAATTTAAAAACCAGTCTAGCAATTATTTTTGCTAGAGTTTTCATAAATTTTTCCCACATGAAGACTGTTTCCTTATTAGAAATGAACTGCCTGTCTCTCACCATTACAGCTGTAGAACTATTCTAAACAAGTTATAGCATATAGTCTTAAAAAAAGAAAAGGAATGTTTTGCACCTGAATTCTGAAATGAGAATATCGTGTTACTGTCTTTGATGGGGGAGAAAAATAAATAAATAAATGATATTAGAAAACAAACACGCACGCAAGAGCTACAGAACGGAAACAGTGATTATAGTCTTTTCCATGCAAATTTTAAAGCTTGAATGAGAATGGTGCAAATTTTTTCTTGCAATCAACCTGCTATTCTACAGCTCCCTGGGAAGGGACTGGAATAATCCAACTAGTTTCACATCTGTGAGCAAGACCTGCTTGACTGCATTAGCCTTTCCTCAGAAGTAACATTTATCAGACAAGTCAGGAGAAAGTCACTTGAAGACATAAAACTTGCTTATCTGGTACATAAATTATTCTTTATATTTGATGCTTCCTATTTTAATGTGATACCACCTACATGAAGTTACTGTCTGCCTTTTCAAAAAAATGGAGTTTTATAACTTAATTGGGGTTAATTGCTCTTCACATGAATTCACAAAATTGAGCAAGCGGCAAAGGCAAGACCATTCTCATGCGGAACACGCTGAAGCTGAAATATAATTAAAGTAAGCAGAATAGAAAAAAAGTCATGTAACAAGCTACTTTTTGAACCAAAGGAGCAATTTGAAAGATAAGATTCATGAAAGCTAACTCCAAAGTCTGCCTCTCTCGCTTTTAAATGAACTAAACTCTCTGAGGATTACCTTACTATCACGCACAAACTCTACTCAAGCCTTTCAAGTTCATTATGTTGTTGTTTGTTTTGGTATCAGGTTGCATCATTTGATTGGTTTGGGTTTTGTTGTTGTTTTTAATATATGCAGTTATGTATCCTTAAGATGCCAAAGATACACATCCATGTTGAAATCTTCTAAGACTGCAGTTTAAAAAGTCAATTTCTTCATAGTCAAAATGTAAGGAATAAATGGTGTTTCAAATGCCTCAGCTGTATCTGACTTAATCGAAAAAGCCACTCAGTAATAGCCCTATATAACAGAGTTGATGGTTATCAATTAATTTCACAGTGAGACACAGTGGAAAAAGTGCATTTGAACCAGAAAAGGAAGAATAATTTTCCAGTGAGCTACTTGGAATAGTGCATATCCAGACCAGACATCCAGGCAGATATCCAGGCATAATAGCAAGTGATATTTGCGGATATGATAGTCTTATCTCCTTAGAGAAAATCCCAACAGAGCAGACAATCATTTAGAATAAATTCATCTTATTTAGGCAACATAGGTTAACTTTAATTAGCAATTAATCCCTCAAGATCCTTCCTTCTTCTGCTCCATGAATAGATAACCCATCACCGCTTATAATTCTTCACTTGAATAAATGAGAGCCTTATTACAAACCAGAGTGAAATATATGTTAGATTTTTTCATGTACTTCATGACTGAAAAGGCTGATTCTGAAGCTAATACCATTCATTCTCTTTTTAACTTCCGAAATATTTTTTCAAGTTACTCCTAATAATCTTAGATAAGTTTAATGACAGCCATTTTACATTTTGTCATACTCTTGCCTTGCCACTGACCAATTACGTGGAAATCGTTTGAAACTTGAAAAACATCTAAAAATTATAAGTTAAACTAGATAATATTATGGTTGATTACATGTGAACCCTATCTTAATTGTTTTTTTTAAACAACATTACTACTGATTACATTTATTTTAAATGCTACGGTGTTTGAGCCAAAGCTGTTCCTTAAAATCATTTTGCCTTGATGGAAGCCTATTGTAACTTTCTCATATTTTCACTTTGTGAACTGCAAGGCATAATAGACATGCCAGCCCTTCTCCTCAAACAGGAAAAGAGCAAAGGCCACAGGTAGCCCCATTTAAGTCAGTCTTTTCCTTAAAATTGGTATGTACTATTATAGAGGTGGGGTTTTTTTGGAGGGGGAAGAAACGCACACACAAAAAGCAACTAACAAAAGAAACAAACAAAAACCACAACAAAACAAAAAAATGCCAAATTCGTATAGTGGTCTTCACATACAAAGGTGGAAAATGTACCACTGCACAGAAGTAAGCTTTCTGGGCATCAGTGCATCAAGCCTGAGAAAAAAAACCTGTAGGCTACAATCCTTTCCCTGCCCACCCCCCCCCTTCCCAATTCTTTATATAGATTTGACTCATTTTCCCAATATGTTTCCAAAGCAGCTTTTTCTGCATGGTTGGAAGGGATACAATTGCTGAACCATTTGTTCAGCTCAGCTGTGCAAATCTATTGTATTTCACCAGCTATTTTCAGCAACAGAAATATTCTGTGTTTGTCTTCATAACCCTAGATAGGAAACAGATAAATGTTTAGCAAGGAATATTTGTCAAGGCAATGACAAGCATAACACGATCTTTTTCCACCTCCCGACTCAAGCATTAAGCTCTCACCTGATGTCACAGATAGTGAAAATCCTAAGTGCATTTGCCATTCCCTTCCTAAGGAACAACTTCATTTGCTAAAACATTCTGAGCCATTGAGTTTAACTAATCAGAGGGTACATCCTGACACTTTGCGAACAGTTGTAGTAATCTGACACTTTAAGATATCTGAGGTGTCAAATGTGTCATCATACTTCAGCATCAGTTGTTAAAAAAAAAAAAAAAATCAGAGTAAAAGGCAAAAGAGTCAAAAATAGTTCTGTGTCAAAATAGCTATTAAGAGCAGGCTAAAATTGTAGCTAGTTTGGAAACTGTTTCAGGAGAGAATAGGTTACAACTTTACAGCTGCAACTTTTTCCCTCACAGTTTTGAGATCCCCTGCTTTTCAATAGCCGTAGGTTCAGTTGCAAAATACAATAAGCAACTCGGAGAGATGCCTTTACTGCTGCCACCAAGAGCAGCACATACTTGCATTTACCGACTCAGCAGGGCTCAAACCAGCTGAAACCCAACTTGTACAAGATTCCCTATAGATGTTATCATCTACTGACAGCAGGCCCAGTTTTCTATATCCCATGGAATTGGGATGGCATTACCCTCTCTTTCTTGAAGGACTGAGGGAAAACAAAGCAAACAAACAGTTCAACAACAAAACCCCACAAACAGAAAGATGCACTTTAAGAACATAGAGGAAAGTACAAGTCCGTTGTAGGGAGCCTACAACAGCAGCCACAAGCCCCCCTCAATAGTTTCTTCAGGTTCAGAGACCTTTGGTCTCTTTTTATGTGGAACACAGAGAGTGAATGCAGAAAGAGTTTTAAGGCAAGCCTTAAAGTTTCAAGTTTTGACACTCCTGGTAGGTTCTTCAGGGAACTCTCCAGGAGAAAATACAGCAAAGGATTAGAGCAGAAATCATTTTCATTTCACTGCCTCCTGAAAAGATGCATTTCCTGGTTTACTTTAAGTAAAAAAGCTGAGAAGGCTAAGTTATGAAGCTTGTCACATTCTTCTGAGTTTTCAACTATTTTTTCCAAGGAAACATAGAACTAACCATCCAGGTAAATTATCTCTAGCTCAGAGCTACCATAGCACAGCAAGAGAGCCAGCAATGGCAAAAATAATAGCAGCTTGTTTTGTCCCATGTAGTGCAAGAGCAGCTTCACCAAGAGACAGAGAAAAGAGAGCAGGAGGATATAGGTGGAAGAACAGGTGACTGAACCAAACAACTGAGAAGGCAAAGGAAATGATTTAACATGAGAAGTGTGGCTGGCACAGAGATGAAACAATTAAGACAGATCATCACAATTCAAATAGAGAAGAAAGCAGACAGGTGAAACCCAGAGGAGGTATGAAAAGCTGGCTGTGAGATAGCTGAGAAGTGACCACAATAAGAGTACATTTTTGAGTATTAATAAATCATAATAATAACACAGCCACTAGACTGCACAATGACTTGACCATTCCCATGAGACTGAGGGATGTTGAGGATTAAAAAAAAAATAAATAAATAAAGGCAACAACTAGACACTAGACCAGGGGTGTCAAAATCATTTTCAGTGTGGGCCACATCAGTTTCAAAGTTGCCTTCAAAGGGCGGATGTGAAAGCCAGCTGGCTCTAGACTTGTCTACATCGGAAAAGTTTCCATAATAAATTCCTGTTATCTCAAAGTGACTACTTAAGCAAGTTTTGCCACTAGTACTTTACTCATCTTTGATAGCATTCTTCTGCCAAGTCATTTTGCAGTCATTTTCCAGTGGGCTGTGGTCTATTTTTCCTTTAAATAATAGAATCATATAAAAGAGTTAACTCTGAGTGCAAGGATTTAAGATTTAAAATAATGAGATGTGTAGGAGGGAGCTGAAAAGAAAGGGAGTCTGGAACAGTAATATGACAAATGTCTTAGAACACCTCACTGCAATTGATGCTTTATAACTTATTTTTAATAAGTACCAGACAACAACGTATTTTAATGCTACCTTTTATAGACCTGTACAAAAATGGAAGTTTTTGTGTTGTGGTGTTTTTATGATTTATTGATTGAGTCGCAGGGCCTCTTTTAAAATGTACTTTATAATAAGCTAAATGAACGAACTAAAATAACATTCACATATTATGGTAATGATTATGCCAGCTGGCCCTTTGTGTTGTTATCTCTTACATATAAAATGAAGCAGAGCTGGTGAAAATTTTGGGTAAGATTAGGAATGGAAAACATCAACAAAGTGGCAAAATGCTGAAATTTCTGCATACTCAGTATCACATTCTGGTGTCAACAGCATCACCATAGTCTCTTGAAAGTACATTAGCAGCATGGAAGAATGTTCAAGTGAGTCACTGTGGTGGACAGAATTACTCTGAGTTAAGGGAGATTCAATGAGAATATTTTTGGGTTGTTTTTTTTTATTCCTTTCTTTCTCAGAAAAGTTGAAAACGAAGGTCAGCAAGAAACACAGATATTACTTGGCTCAGGGAGATGCATTTACTCAACAGGACTAAAACCCAGAGTTATGACACAAAGTCACTTAATTGGCACACGAGTCAAGCTAATATGTTATACAATTATACAGAGCACCCTCCAGAAGAAGAGAAGATGGATATCACTGCAGACTCTCTCTGATATGAGATGTCTAGAGACCAAAGGTTTGTGAGCCTACACCTTGTGTTTGCTACTGGCAGGCAAAGAAGCATTTCATCATATATAAAGGGGTCTCAGGTTTAAGAATGCCTGAAAATATCAGGGCATGATCCTGAGGAGAGGGACATCTAAGAAAATTAGTTCTGGACACCAATAGGTGCCATGAAGCCATTGTTTTACCTAGCTGTACAGTCCCAGACCTTCAGCTCTTCCACTTCTTACCATCTCATTACTTTGTCCTGATGTGCAGGAGATGTTTAGCAGAAGTCCCTAAAGATACAGGGGTGGATCTACTTCTGGCATGAAAGAAAAATGAAGCATCTTATTTCCTCATTCATTTTAATAAGACCAAAATTCCACTTAGTTTACAATTAAAAAAAAAGAAAGCTCCACACTTCTCCAATAAGACCCAGTTGAAGTTCTGTAACAATTAAGTTCAACATTAGAGAAGTCAATTCATAAGCTACACCTGTGCAAAACTGTTGTCTATTATAGTCATGCTCCCAGTTCTGTTGTGACTTTTTTTTTTTACTTTAACAGTTTTCATGGAACACCCCTAATTATGATTTTTTTTCATAATCAGTTAAATTGATATATACTGAATACTAGGTGGTAACTTTAATTTTACCTGATAATGTTGCATTAATGTAAATGGAGTACAATTCAGTAGTGTTACTTACACAGAATTCTTCAGGCACTTTAACACTGCTTAGGATGGAGAATGCACAAGGAAATGACGACGTTTTTGCCTAACCCACACACCAGGAACACACAGAGCTAATAAAAACTCTTCTCTGCCATTTTTGAGAGTTTAATTTTAGGGGATAAATGTTTAATGAGAAAATTTTCAGGGGTATTATAGAGCAAACACACCTCGAAAGATTGCAGCCGTAGTCTCTTAGAGAAAGACATGGTGCTGCTTCAGGGTGGGGAAGAACCACATCGGTGAACTTTTGACCATCTTGTAGCTATTGAAATTTCAATATATTTCATAGAGATACGTGACTGCAATAGATGATAAAATTCTTCCCCCACCCCCTATTATCTATAACATACATGGATCTAATATAGGTGATGGGAAGCTCTTTAGGCAATGACAGAGCAGAGTTGAGTAGTTTTAAACAGGAAATTTGCTTACAGAATATAATGAAAAGAATCACACAGCAGATTTACTGCACTTCAATCAGCAGTAGCCAGGGAACATGCATTATAGGAAACATACACTACCAACATTTTATGCATAAATATAACAACTTCTGCCAAGTGATTTATAGGTTCAAATTATAAGACTTGAGCACTTGATGGGTGTTAAATATATATATATACCCCCTATATTAGCAGGCTGACCTACTCTTTGCATTTAACTGGTTACAATCCTATAAAGCACAGTAGCAGTTTACTTTCACCTCAGTGAAAATCTCCCCCGAACATGTTTGCTTGCTCACTTTTAATGTGGCTTTTTTGCTGATGAGATAAAGTTCAGTGGAAATACATCAGGTAAACAAAACCTTAACAGTGGCAACAGAGCTTTTCCCCCTTGTCCCAGATCCAGCGGACAGTTGCACCTACACACCAGACTGAAGCACCAACCCCTTCGTAGGAGCATCAACTTCTCTTGCCTCATACTCTTACAAGTTCTTCAACAGGCTAATGCACGTGTGTCACCTTACCTCATGTGGCAGAGGACCAGGAAATAATGGCAATGCACAACCAAGAGAAACAAGGTCATCCTTTGTGTCCCAGTGACTGCCCATTAAGTGGTTTTCTTCATTCAGAAAGTTTCAGATTGCTCCATTTCAAATATTTGCTGCCTGGCTATTACCAACTGCTCAGCCACCTTCTAGCTCCCTATACCTCACACAGCTGACAAACTTTATAGCTTTTCCTCCAGCTATAGTGCAAATGGTGCTAGTGGTTGAGATGAAAAATGAGTGGTCTTTTGTAGCACTGATTTGCAGAGAGAAAGAGTCAAGAAAGGACTTACTGATATGCATCTGAGCAGCTTAATTGCAAGAGGAAATGAAATCACTATAATTCCATTTCCTAAATTTAATTATCTTACAAAGAATCCCCAGCAAAACTATATGTATATTAAGCGCATACATTAGTATGTGGTAACCAGAAAGCTAAAATGATGATGTGTCTACTTCCACCCCACCAGCACATTTGAAGACATTTTTCTTTAGCCCATCAGTCATATTAGCACTCGTCATACAAACTTGGATGCTTATGTGTACAGGCATCCAGGTGAAGAGTAGTACACATACGCAGAGAGAGATCAGGCTAACTTTAATGTAAAGAGCCCAAAACAGATAAATGTTAACTTTAAGAGTCAATTAGAAGTATAAATAAATATGTAGTAACAATAAGGTCAGGTATCATTTAGAATCAGAGCTGTGAACAGTGCAGTTACCTAGGCAACATCTGCTTCTCTTTCTATTTAGATTTTCATCCACATAAAATGACAGAAAAAGTGACTGAGGATTTTCAGAAATTATTCAGGTCTCTTTAATGGAAGTCATAATATACATATGTGCATGCATATAAAGTATTGTCTTAAGGGGCAAGTGTCAGATTTTTATACACAAAAATATGCACTTAAAATACCACAAAACATTGTTTCACGAAAAAAGAGTAACAAAACCTTTAAGGCACCTGAAGTTAATGCCTAGGTCAAAATAGTCACCAAAATTGTTTCAATACAGTGAATAACATGTGAATGATCTATGTCTTGGATAACTAAAGCCAGTTCATGAATCATTTTTATTCAACTCAGCATTTTAGATTTCTCTGAAAACAAAGAAAACTCAAACCAAGAAATAAGATTACCAAATCATGAAAATCTGTTAAGAACATCCAAGAACATGTCAGATTGGCAAGACCTACTCAGCTTCAAAATCCAGTGGGTCTTGCACTGAAATAGTTCAGAGTTCATGGAACAGTCAAATCAACCATCTATTGTAACTTGTGTAATAGAGTACTGTAGGCAGAGAAATTATGTGATTGAATTTGGTTTCCTTCGACAGTAATATTTACTACTGTTAAAATCTTTCAGTTTAAAAAGAAAGTGCTCAAAGGCAAATTTGTATCCAGGAAGACAGATTACTGCATTAGTTGAAATTCACTAATCTGCTTTTGCTGCAAAATGAAAAGAACAGTTATCAGATTGGAGCAAAGAACAAAATGACATTTCTGAGACATTAAACTTTACAAGACGTTAAATTACTTGCAAAAATCTCGAGAAAACAGGGGAATTAGTCAGACTATCTATCAAGAAATGAGAGTGACTGAACTAATTGGGTTGTGTAACATACTGAGGATATAATTCTTCAGTAAGTTTGGTGAATTAGGCAGCAAGGTTCAGTAAGGACAGCTGTCTTGTCATAGATAAGTAAAAAAAGTAAAAATCAGTATTTTTTTTCTGTCACCTGTTAATTTTGCCCATTTCATTTCCAACCTGGTTTTGAGCAATACCTTGTGATCCTGAAGAGCATATGAACATGATGGTGCGTAAGTTGTCTCACAAACTGCTGAAGCATTTAATTCATTATGGCGAGATTATAGTACAGATGTGTATAGCAAGATTTTATAGTTACCTTTCATGTCATTATTACTAATGCAAGCCATTATTGAGCTAACATACAGTCTAATGGGTTTGAAGCCCATTTACTGCATAAAAGAAAAAACAAACTGCATAGCTATCTTGTTACCAAGATAGCGCTTATTCTTTATCTATTGCAGTGATAAGATCTGTATGATTTATTGCATGATGACATTCATCATTGTGGATTATCTGGTAAGGAATGAGATCATCCTGCAGTCTTTTCCTCTCTTCTCTGTCTGGCTGCCTACTTTCATGAAACCTGTGAGGGTGTAGTAATTTTCACATGTCCATTTGCGGATTAAACAATTAAGATGTGGACACAATGTGTCAGACTATCTAATCATTGGAGCTTAAAGAACATTTTTAAAGTAAGTACCGAGGCCTCATATTTGTTCTGAAACTGTTTTATTTTCAGGGAATACTGTTTAATTTAATTGTCTTGATTTTTTGGTTATATGGTTGTATAAAGGCTTATCTCTTCAGGAAACCGAGGAAAAAACACCCACCATCTGCTGTATTAGGTTGCAGACCTCATAACTTATTTACAGCTGTGCTTTGCCATGACTGTATCCCAGAAGAGCTGTGGGTAACTCCAGCAGGACCAGAGCAACCCATCTTCTAAAAAAGCAGATGTGTAAATCTACTCAGCAGGTGAATGAATGCAACTGCCACAGTCACCGTACACCCATCTGTTGAACGCTGGGCAGCTGGGCTGCCCTCCAAGCCACTAGGCACATGCTTTTAAATTTTAAGCCTAAAGAAAGTCCAGGAGTGGTCCCTAACAAAGTGCTCTGGATGTACTGCCAAGGTTTTTTAGATGTCACAGGAAACACACAGATCCAGATACACTGACCTGCAAGTATGGGATCTTCCCACACTTCAGCTTACTTTGTCTACTGAAGAAAACAAGAGGATTTTGTTTTTTCTTAGGCAGGCATCAACATATTTTATGCTGTTTATTCCTTCTGATGAAATATTTTAAAATATTTTTGGTTCAAAAGGCAAACAAAACTTTCAGATGAAGACAGAGTGAAAGAACTTAAAAAGATAAAATATAAACTGTGATTAAGTTTCATGTTTGAGGCATCTCTGGACCTGGCTGGACAGACTTGCTGGAAGCTTTGCCTTCCTCTCTGTCAGTGTTGTCTCACAGTACTCCCCACTCACAACCCCACTACCTCCTGCAAGCAGATATTCAGGCACAAATCACACTGTAAGGCACAACAGCATGGCAGATAATTCAATGAAAACCTGAAAGCTCATCCCCAGAGGCAAGAGGCTCTTGAATAAACTCACAACAACTGCAAACCCAATTTTTAAAGTTTACTTCACCATCAATGAGAGCCACCTGCCAATGGCTATTAGTAATTATTGGTATATATTCGTAGTAAATAAGACACAGACTAACCATCTCATAACCTGGAAAAACACGCCTTTGCCCTATTCTTGGTGGCACTTTTATTACAAAACTCCCTTTAGGACATCTTTTTTCCTTCTTCTCTGTACCTTTGGTTAAAAACAGGCCAAAAAAGGAAGAAAAAACACAAAACAAAACAACCCTCCCTGCCCCAAACTTAAAAAAAAAAAGCTTCGGTTTTAGTTTTGCAGTTTCTTTAGGGAGATGTAGAAAGATATACAATGTTTCAGTACAGCTGTCATGTAATTTGGCAATCTCTGCGAGCACCACGTACACACATTGGAACTTTCAAGAACAGATAGCATTTTGCAAATCATTACAATCCATGACACATGTTCCAGATGAACATGTAACAAAGGAAAAAAAATCTTGGAGTGACATCTAAATCCAAAGAAACAGGCGCTACATGAAAGCAGGAAATTTACGAGAACCTTGTTAAAAAGCCTCAGCTCTTTTTCTGTTTGTGGAAGAGAATCACACCAATATATTGCACTCAAAATGTTTTTCACACAGAGTAAAAGCTCAGCATCTTATTAAAACAAACAAACAAAATGAACCAACCAACTAACCAAGAAAACCACAAAACCCAACACCAACAAAAAACCTTTCGTAGCTGCCCAGATACTTCTCAAAGGAAGTCAATATCAGTTGAGATAAGGAAACGCGTATGTTTCCACATGTGTTTTTTACCACTTCCCAGGATACTAAAGCCTGGCTCTCCTTTGGATTACCTAGCAAAATAGTTCTGTACTGGTTTTTAACCTGCCCTTGCTTAAACAGAGAGGCTGTCAGGGCACTCCAGTTGTCCCTGTGGACCTGACCAACCTCACCCAGGACCTGCTCCCACTCTGTGCTGTGGGATGGGCCCTGTCCTGGCATCCCCAGGATCTCCCTTGGCTCCCTGGTCCTCAATGCACCCTGAAAGAGCCAGCAGGGAGAGAAGAACATTGCACTGTTCTGAAGAAGAAAATGCTAACGGAGGGGCCCATAAACTTATTACCAAGTCTTTCCCTTGCACCAGGCACAACACAAATCAGACTGCTTTCATTCTGCAGAAACACAGCTGGTTCTGTGTCTTCAGTTTAATTTGCATCAGGTTTTTATAGGTGTCTCGTCAGAGGATGTGCCTGTGGTGACCACAAAGAGAGCAGCAAAACTGCAAGAACAGCTGGCATTGCTTTTCTGACTTCAACATACCCATCCGCAGGCCTCCTTTGTACACCTTTTCCTGCTGATTTTGAAATATGTTTAATGACATAAAGGTCCTACTCTAACAATATCATGAAGTGATAGGGCATTTACCCTCGGGTTCATAGCTGCCAGACGAATAGTGATGATGATTAAAAAGAGAAAAGACACGAACTGATAGAAAAAGGTTACTTGGTGATGAAACTTGTAAATCTTACTGCCAAGGAATAAGTTCACTATGCAACTGGTACCTTATCTGGTGAGTGAAAAGAACTGGGAGTTTCTCTAGCCCTGACAATTTCAAACCAAAATTAGAAAGCAATGTAAGACAGGGGACATTCTAAAAGCAGAATATTTACAAAAGAGCATCACTGGATACCTGCATATTGTCCTCTGTCTTAGACATTTCAAACCATAGAACATATGCAACTGCTATGCTTGAAGGTGATTCTTGCCGTGATTCACAGCAATGATTTACATGAAGATCTGGAATTGACCTGCATGACCCTCATACTACCCTAGCCACCACCCACGGCTGTCTGCCCATCTGTCTATTCCTTCTTACCCCCACCCCTCCAGACAGAATTTGAACCATCCTTGCAAAGCTGGGGGGAAAAAAAAAAAAAAAGTCAATAGGACAAACTGAGAAGGGTATGGTAGTTAGGTCTGGGTTGTTATGAAATCGAGGAAACCCATGACCACCGGCAAGGTGTTAACCAAGGTGATCTGGGGCAGGATATCTCCACTGGTGGCTCTTATTTTGTAATTCCAGTCTTCTGTTTCCTTGGCTTTATTACAAATGTTCCCAAATCAAGATGTACTGGTTTGCATCAAGAAGAATGTTTTGTTCTATGCAGAATAATATGTGTTCTTGTTTATTCCAGAATCGATAAACTCAAAACTGATCTTAGCTTATCCTATTAAACTGATCTTCCAGGTATTTTCCTCATTCAGCACCCACATTATCATCACATTAACAGCCATATTATTCTTGCAACCTTAGTGCAGATTCACCAAGATATTCTCTGTGAGTGTCCAGCTCAGCTAAAAATCAGTCAACGTTTTCATTTGCTTAGACTCAAACAAGTATCTGACTGAATCAAGGCCTAAGCATAACACAGTCAAGCTATACAAAAAAGAAGGAATACAATTATAGCTTCTTCCTTTTCCTAAAAAATGTAAAGCTATTTATAATTAAGAGCCACAAAGCTTCTTGAAATGAATTTATTTTAAAAGGCAGCTGTGCTAATTTCAGTTTTCCTTAAATAGGGAAGACACTACAGAGACACTTTATAATATAGTTATTGACACAGAGATAAACTGATTTACATGATAAATGAACTTGTTCAGTATTGCTTGCCAAAACTGCTTGGATTTATTATAAGATTAAGTCCCTGTGAACATCATACTTGATTATACCTTGACCATAGCAGCGAACAGAAGCCTGCCATCTTTCTGGTTGTGAGAATATAAACCTCTGAAAGCATTGTTATCTACCAGGTAACAGCTGCTATTTCAGACACATCCAAAGACATCTTTCATCCAAACTACAGTTCAGAGAATTCTCAGCATAAAACGATGCCTCTCAGAAGAGCCTTACCACCTTACTGTACCTGTTAATGCAGTTATGCCTGTGTTTTCCAGCCAAAATAAAATACATGAATAACAGATGTATACCATGGCAATTTAAACCAGTTTCTGTGTTTGTATGAGAAAGATGCAAAAGCAGAGAGCAGAAAATTGAATGAGACATGGAAGACACACATGGAAAGTGCTGCTGCTCAGTAACTGAAGAGTTCAGGACAGATGGAAGCTGAATGATTATAGAATTATAGGGTTAAAAGAGTTAGAAAAGCTGCTTTACAGCTCATACCTCTGCCTGCCAACCCAGACTACCTCCCCACACACAGGTAGCCGCTTCAAATGCAGACTGGAAAGGAAGGTTAAGGCCCTTTACAACAAGACCTACAAGCTAGAAACAGCAGAATCATAGAAATGGCTATAATTGCTTCCTTATACAGTATACTCTTGTTACGGTAAACCAAGTAGCTTTTTTTCTGAATCACTTATTCCCAGCTTTCATGTTTCTTGTGTTGCTTTTCCTACCTTTCATGGTTGTAGAAAACGAGTTATTTGAATGGCTTAAACTGATTTCAGCTCTTTGGAACTGGCCACCGGTAGTCAAAACCGTGTCAAATCCTGCTCACTCTTGAGCTAACTTAAGATACTTTTCCGGGTGTTGATGATGCACTTATTCAAACTGAGCTGCGAATTCCACTTGCCCTTTTTACTCCCACTCAGGGATTGCCGAATAGGACAATTTCTAAATATTTTCACATCACAGAATGCCTTCTGTGGGCTTCTGTCTCCTCTTGTGGAGCACCTAAGATGGCATCGCTTGCTGCTCTGTGCTGACATTGCAGATAACAGAAACACAGTTACCAACAGCCTTTGCTGATAGGCACTCTGCATTTGCTCGTTTCAGGTTTGAAGGAAACTAGGACCAGAATTCATATGGAGATCAGACTGACTGTCCCCTTCTCAGTCTCAGATTTCTTTGAAACTGTTTAGAAGAGACCAGGGTATTTAACTGAACCAACTAAGTTGTATTTGGCTAAAACATCTTCTCTAGAAAGGCCTGAGAACAACAAGCAGTGAGTTTACCTGTTCGCGCAGTGATACACTAGAAATACTTAAGCCTTCTAAGTCTAAAAAGTGATGTTTATTTTCCCATTTGAATTGCCTTGGTATCTGCGCTCCTAAATACTGATTGAGGTCTTGCATTTTTCATTAAACTCAACATACTGGTATCTGATATGCAACCCTGAAAAGGCACTCATTGACACTATATTCCAGAAACATTCTTACCTTCTGTAAGTGTGACCTTGCATACATTGCTGCTAGATGCTTTGCATTTAAAACACATTTCAGTTGAATAGCCTGAGCATAATTCTATTATTTACCTCTCAACATAGCTTAACAACCTGAAAATTTGTAAAAAAATTCATATACCTTTCTCTGGTGTTCATAAAAAACATGAAGTTGTATCAGACCTAGCACTGTTCTTTACAGTTCCATCATTGGAAATACTGCTGTTTAATGGTGATTTTCCACTAACAACTACTTTTGGAGATCTGCCAGTCCCTACACCATTTCTCCTAGGCTTTGTTATTATGGTGCTATTTTTGGTTGGTTGGCTGTCTTTTGGGATTGTTGTTGGTTTGGTTTGTGTTTTTTTTTAAGTGACACTATAAAATCTCTGAGTACTTGGAAACTGATGGGATGCCTTTGACAAACATTACTGAACAGCATCTCTAGCTTCAGTGGGAGAAGGCACATCCCTTCCCTGTGTGGAAAGGTGTAAACAGTACACAGGAAAACAGCCATTTTGGGCATTTCCTCATTGACAGGAGTCATTGTGCAGATTTTCTATGCCCTTCAGAGAAAGATACGCAGCAATAAGTAAAATCTTCAAGGGATCAGCGCATAAAATGCATAACAAAAACCAATAGAATGTCTTCTGCAAAGCCAGAGGCGCTCAAGGGACTGGTTGAAAAAAAGGCAAAAAACCTATTTCACATTATGAAGAAAAATCATGCACTTTTTGTGCCTCTAAACAGCCATTCTTTTTCATAAAAAGCCTGGCTACTGTGCCTTGCATTTGTGTTTGCTTTGAACAGTACTTTGCTTGTTTAAGTTGAATGTGATGGAAATTTCACTCAATTCTCTGATCCCCATTTCCAACACCACCAAGACCCTGTCAGAGGTAGATACAACACTGACAAGAAAAGTACAATTTGCAATAGGCCACCTTGGAGTAAATGAAAGTTTTTTCCTTTCCCTGCACATGTAGTTGTGTCACTCTGATAAGATATTCAACTCCTTTGTAACCAGGTTTCGCCAAACACTCTGTAGGACAGTGTCCATAGTCCAGACATTAAGGCCAGCAGAAGGCTGCATGAGGACTATCACATCAAAATTCAACTTCTCTCTCCGATAGTGGACCCACATCTTCTGTGGCATGTTCAAATCTAATTATTTTCCAGAAAACAAACAAAAACAACAAAAACCCCACAAATAAACAAAAAACTCTAAAACCAAAACACACAACCACCAAACAAACCAGTTGTACCTGGTATTGTTGACATAAGGCAAACTCAGCTCCATGATTCTCAAATTCAGTAATAAAGAGTGAAATATCATAAAGTGGGAATTCTAGATGTTACCAAAAAAAAAAAAGGAAAAACAACTTCGGAAAGAATCTATGATTTTCAGACTTTTAAAGTAAATTATAACATATAGTTACAACCCCTTTCTAGTAATTTACACCTGATTTTGAGTTCAGGCTGCTTCTTCCTATCCTCCATGACACAGATGGAAATTTTCCTGAAGATCCAGCACTACCGTATAGTTTAGTAGCTATAATCAAATGAGAGGAAGCTTGATCTGCACTCTGTGACACTGGGTTGTTTGAAAGATTTGTGAGTAATTGGCTTAAATGAGAACAGCTGTAAAACTATGCCAACAAGTCAGAGCAAAGATTTGGCTATCATAATAGAATTTGAAGTTTAAAAGTCTTTTTCTTCTCCAAATACACACACAGGTAAGCTTCATTTTATTTACCTTTTTTATGCTGAAACATCCTGAAATGTTAAAACGAATTCCATAAAATACAAAGAAAATACCAATAAATCTTACCCATAAACTGCCTCCGATTTACTCCTTTTGACAGATCATCTTTTTCCAAGAATCCTTTCTTCCACTCGTTAATGGAAATTAGGACACTGAACTCTGTGAAGGACAAAGTTTAACTGAGACTTGGGACTTTCCTGGATTTTTCAAAGATGAACTCATGTGATTTTTCTAGGAGTTTTAATTAAATTAGAATAAAACCAGATACTGCCAAAGATAAAAAATCATGCTATATGACACCACACTTGTCATACATTTTTAAACTTAAAGGTAGACTTTGTCCTATGCTTTTTTATAAGTTTTCTAAGAAAAAGATGTTTACCAAGATGCACACCCCAGCACACCTAGGATTATAAGGGAATTCAAGGCAAAAAAATGCTTTGTACACAAATTATATGAAGACAGACATAAAATAAGCTGCAAATTCTTTACTGGTGCAGGGTTTTGCATCATAATTTTATTTGTATGTCTCTTAACACAAGTTTCTAAAAGGGAGATCAAATGGGCTGAGATGAAGGTAGAGCCTTATCATCTCTTCTGGAGCATTTTTGCTTGCAGAGTGAAGTGACCATGATCCACATTAGGGACAGTTGTTTGATCCATATGAGCCCTTAATTTAGCGTTGTTCTAGGGGCACTGATATATTTGCCTTTAAGTCTTCAGCTGAAGTAAACCAGCAACTATCAGTATCCAAGTAGAGTGGACAATCCCTGGTTTAACCTCAGATTAAGGCACTTCACCTGCCCTTTCCAACACTCCAGCCGCCTCCTGGTACAACCCAGGAGAAGCAAATACTGTAACCAGGCAGAAAAAGAGTTATATCTATCCCATTCCCACACACTGTAAAAGAGCAACCACTCAGCCAAGTATTATCAGGCAGTGCAGGCAGGATCTTCCCTGCTTTGTTTATGCTTTCAACACAACTCAACTAAAGCAAAACTGCATTTGAAGGAAAGCCTTCTCTTTGCAAAGTCTAGTGCAATTTCTCCCTCCTTCTATATGGTTGTGTAGAAAGTAGCTCAGGAAACAGATTTATGGCCAGTATAAGTCCGAGAACAAGCTGCTGATGGGCTGCACACAACCTAATTTGCCTGGGATCCCCAAAAGAGTTTGCTAAACACTAGAAGATCAGCAGTTCTCAGCCTAATGACAAGAATGTGCCTTCAGCACTGATAAATATTCAGAGACTATCAGCTGCTGACTGCTTGCTGTGTTTCCACAGAACTGTGTAGATTAACTCCACAGGGGGCCTAAGAGGGACAAGCTTAAACTACATAAATTCTGAGATTTTGGGACGCCGCAAGGACTGAGCAAGCCACAAGTTTAAGAATTTCAGGCTGAAAGAGAACACAGGGCACTGTTCACCAGCACAGCTGAGCTGATGGACAAGCTCACAGCCCCATGGACCACTCCTGCTGCTCTGCACCCAGCCACATCCTCCCGCTCCTCTGTGCTCCTGCTGCAGCTGTGGTAGTTGTCCACCCCCTCACCAAGACAATCCCCGTTCCTCAAGACACAGAAAGACTGACTTACTTTGTTCCTGGGGAAGTTTTCTGTGGCGCCTCTCAAATGGTCTGTCGGGAGCAAGAAGAGGGACAGCAGGGACACAGAACTTCTGTGTCTGACAGTGACAGGCCAGTAGATCAGCTCACCTTCATCAATGAGTCCTGGCCAGCAAAGAGACATTTGCAACTCTGAGAAAAGAAGCAGTGCTTAGTCTGAGAACAGCCAAAGCATCTTGGGTAAGAAAAAAACAAAACAAGTCACAAAGAGGATCACCCCCCCCCCGCAACACTTCAAAAGGGGAAAGGTTGATATATTCTACCAGGACAAGGTTATGTATAACAAACACCAAAACAAAACAAAATCCTCCCCCAAAAAAACCCAAATGGGAAAAGCCTGGCAGAATTACTATGTCATGGAAAAACCTAAAAACAGTTGCTGAAGAGATGGAGACTCAGCAACACGATTACTAATGAGTAGATCAGACCTGCCTTTTCTATTTTAGATGTGTTATTCACATTTTACCTTAGCTTTCCTTGAGTTAAAAGTAATTTCAATGTAACTGAATAACAATAATCCACTACCCAACCATAGATCTGATAGATTTATAAAGTGGCCACAATCGGGCATAAAAGCTCTAAATTCTCATAAAAGACAAGGATTACAAATAGAGAAAATGTCACTTAGTAGACTAACTTGTCTTGTACAGATGTAAGCCTTTAGACATGTAAACCCTTCTTGGTCTTATAAGGACAATTACATCTTTAGACCATCACAGCTACCACAAATCCTGTATGTTGTATGGTAAATGTGCTACACATATATATGTGTAAGAAGCCATTGAAGGAGGAATGTTGTTATTACAACTGATCTGGCACCTGACCCCAGTTGGGGGAGGACTGAGAGACATCTGGCTATGAATCTTTAACGTAAAACAAAGTCTCTTTGAACTAATCCCGGAATGCAAACTGATTACTGTATTTTAAAAGTTAAGCCAGGTGGAAGGGTAGCCAGAGAGCCAGGAATCCGTACTTTAAATCAATAAGGAGAGAGAGTTGTTAGAACTAGATTAACGAGATGGGTAAACTGAGGCAGGTGTTGGGGAGTCTATAAACCCTGCAGTACCCAACCAATGGAGAATAGGACAGGGAATTTGTGGCCAGGATTAGGGTGATATAAGCAGGGGTTGTTTGCCCTATTCTGTGCGCTTACCATCAGGTAGGACAGGCGATTTGAAAAATTGTTCATAAAATGTGCTTTGCTGAGAGATCCTGCCTGAGCCTATTATATTGTCAAGATCCTATATATATATGTCCAGGCCTAGCACAGAAGATAAAATAAAAATCGCTGTATGAAGCAGTAACTAAAGAGTGGGGACTAAGTCTGTGTGGGCACAAGCTCACCAGATTTTTGTAGAAATATCTGTCAGTCTGAAAGATATCTCAAATGTATTACCTCTTTTTACAGAATCTTGATATGTATGTGGTTTTGGGCCTTCATAGCTACAGAAAAATCACATGTTTTAGCACAACTTCCAGATCTCCCAGAACATACCAGACTGGGAAGACCTGAAGCAAGTAGAGCTGGCACCTCCTGCTGACTAAGAGAGAGAAATGTTTCTTCCTCCAAATAAGGGGTAACCAAGGGAGCGAGCACAGAGAATGAGCAGACATCTAGAAAACATGACCTTTCAAGAACAGCTAAAAACCAGAGAACATGAAAGGCCATCTTCAAATACATCTAAGTAGTTACGAAAGGGTTATATGCTATTAGGACAGGACAAGAAGTAATGAAGTGATACGGCAGTATGGATATTCAGAAGACAAGGAAATCTAGGGGTAAAGAGGATGAGCTCTCGGACTAGATTTCCAGAAGGGCCTGGACTCCCATTCTGGGGGGCTTCGATGCTGGATGGGGCTACTGTCAATCACAGATACAGCAGAGCAACCTAATTCTTGGAAAACTCGTACAGTCTAACCCTCTTCCAGTCTCTTAATTCTATGGCTTTTTCTTTTATCTTCTAGTTCTACATACTGCCATTCTTCAGGCTATTTTAACTGCACTCAGTAATAGTTTTCCTAACTTTTCGTAAAGATAATCCATCCTGTTTTTCCCTTAATTTTCTGTAGTTTAGTTTACTGAAACACTCAAAAGACAAAAGCCACATGAAAGGTATTCAAAGTCAGCAAGATCAAAATACATTTGAAATGTTTATGCCTAGATATTTTCTGAAGGTTGTGTTGTTTAAAAGGCGAAAATGAATTTCACAGAGGTATGCAATGTAGGACATTTTCTGAAGATTGTGTCCTGCAAAGGTTGACTGCAGCTACTGTTGAAGTTAAAAATTAGCTTTATCCTTGTCAGAGGTGTGCTATTCTTTTGTGCTTTTGTTGTACCCCTCTAACAGAGATCACACCTGAATACCCTGCAGACACTGCTGATCTCTATTACAGCAAAACTACCTCACTGACTGTAGAAAGTCTTTTTGCTGATGGACAACAGATAATACTACCTCCTCAGATGGTTAGCCTCAAGCTCCTACCTTTCCTAGTTTCATGGATAAATTCACAGCAGTCAGGTAATGGCTTTGACAGAATACAGATCAGGCTGGGGAGAAGTAGGAGTTCAGCTTTTTACCGCGCTGTTTTTTGTTCTCACTGGTCACTGATGGAGCTCCATGATGGTTCTCTGCTTCTGTTACTGTTGACACCATAACTGTGAGCAAGAGAAAGTTCACGTTAAATTGTTGAGACAGACTTGTAGAACTTTTTTTTTTTTTTTTTTGGTCAAAAAGTATCTGGTGTTCACTAAAGGCAGAAGGCTAGAAACGTGGCAATTTTGTTTAATTAATTTATTTTTCATCACTTCATTGTTTGCAGTGTTACAAAGAAGCACTACAGAGTCTAAGTACCTGTTAGTGAAAAACTATTTCAAACACATGAGGTAGTTTAACCTTTATGCTTCCGCTAATTTTGAGGCTATGCTCTTAGCAGCTGCTATCAGCTTCTGCAAATCCTTGTTTAGACAAAATCAACTTGTCAGCATTTGTTTGTCAATAAACCTCTGGTAATGTCAGCAAGTAATTCAGTGCTTTAGAAGGTTTTGTTTGACCAGTGTCTATGAAATTGTAGTTTTTTTGCTGTTTTGGCAGGCTCTAGGCCACAAATTTCTTACTTTTTATTCAGAACTCAGAGATTATATCTCCTATAGTATTTGGTTCTGCATACAGTCCCTCCTGAAGCCACAGGGCTAAATTCTGCTTGCAGGCAAATTTCCGTGGAAGCCAACACAATAACATCTGATTGCATTTAAGGACAGGTTTTGGCACACTATAGTTAACACAGCAGTCAGTCAGGGCAGGTTGGATAATATAGAGGCTAATACATGTTGTTTATCACACAGGCAATTTGTTCCAACGCAATTTACAAATTAAATCACCTTCCAAGCTGGGATAGGACGCTCTAACAAAAAGGTATGTATGTTCCCAAATAATGACGTAGTTTCCTCTTTCTGCGTTAGTCCTTAGTGTGCATATCTTTGAATCACAGCGTTGGAAAGCAAAGCTGTGCAGTATGAAAAAAATAAATCAACTATCTAATTTTTTTTAAATTGGTATATTCTCATATCAGTATTCTCTGCAACAGTCTTTTATCCAAGTACCTGATGTTCTGCAGTGTCTCAGTTCTGAATGTATTTGGCAGGTTTTGTCCATCACCACATCTGTCATGAGCTCTTTGAAATCGCTTGCAATTAGTCTTGCTATTACATTGACTCAAGTTTAAAGCGTCTTCAGCTAATGCAAGAAAAACTGATAGCAACCAAGAGAAAAATACACCGCCCACAGTTTTAATCCACTTTTGTCTATATAGTAATAATTTAATTCATTTTCAGTCATTTGAATGTTGACATTAAAAAAAAAATACTGTTTAGTGACTCATTGCATCTGGAACTCAGTTTTTTATTTAAACAATAAGACTTTGTTAACTAATAGAGTTTACAAAATCTGAAAAATCAAATTTTAAAAATATGTCACAAGTCTTATTGTGCTTTTCTCCAGCAATAAGATCTCTGTCAGCAAAGTTAAAAACAAAGCCAAAATTGATATTTTTATTCCCCACATGGGCTGGAAGAAAAATAGTGAAGTCAATTAACATTACATAAAAAGGGATCTGAGAGTCATCAGCTCATTCTAACTATAGTAAACAGGACCCTCAAGTGTTGTTTTACCGTAGATGACATTCTATTGAACTATAAAACCAAAATACTGATGAAGAGCATAAATCTTTGTAAGAGAACAGAATGAGTTGTGGGTTGAGGAGACATCTATCAAGACATTTGTTTAACAACAAGATAGTATGACTTCAATACTTTATAGGCACCTACACCTCATCTACAAAGGCAGAACAGCTTCAACACTGCGAAGTTAGTTAGCCTCTCTGCAGTAATTAAAGTTGCTAATCAAACAACATTAGCCCTAGCTGGGAGCTGTGTGTGGTGAGACACCTACTCCCTAAGCCACAGAACAGATACAAAGAGGGGAGGCTCTGAGAATGTAGCTATTCAGACCAGCATATGGGTACGGGGGCACCACTGCAGCTCTGAGCAGGCAGCGGATACCGGCTAGCAGCACAAGTTCCTCCATACGGCTACAGCTGATTTGAACACGGGCTGACCCCTCTGGTGGTGGTACAAAACCACTCCTGCTATCTCATGACCAAAACGTTCAGCTGGCAAATATTCAGGTACTGACCATGCTGTAGCTATTTGAGTTTATGGAAGTTGAAGGGCCATGCCCAGGAAAGAGCATAGGTAAAAAGCTGAGATTCAAGGCTAATTCTGAACATTCTTCCCTATGGCTTAAAAGAGAAACACCTGAATGCCTTTACCTGGGGTATGCATACACCAAAATTATCTTCTCCAAGTCAATGTCACCACCGAGTAGCCCACACAGTTTGTAGTGTACTTACTTTAGGAGCTCGTAGCATTCCTTTGCCTAAAGCTTTCTCTCTCCATCTCCACCAGTCATGCGGACTCCTCCTCTTCCTTTTTACTACCCTCCTCCCTGCTCCTCTAAGTTCCTTGTTTAACAGGATTCATGTTTGATTTAGTTCTGCCACGATGCTGGTTTTGATCTTTTCACCATAGAGAGACAGGTCTATTGCTTCCTTTGCCTTTGCTATGTAATTTACAGAGCAAGGCAGAAAAGTAGGTCAGGCCATCTTCAGCTTTGGATTCTTGGGATCAGCTTTCCCACCTTCAAAAGGGGGAGTTCTTTGTTCCCATAGAGGTACCCTCCCAGGACTGACGGTGAGCTGCAAAGTACTCCCGGGGAGTGGGAGACAGCACAGGTGATTTCTTGAAGCCTTAAATCTCATACTAAACCACCACAGCTGTCCTGTGTTAGTGCAAAAACTATCATCAGAGGGCTGCTCTCTAAGCTACATTGGTCTCTAAACTCTTAACAGCTTAGGAGCATTTACTAGATCATTCAGCTGCCCCTGCTGCCAGGGAAGCATGCAAGGACACACAACCAGAAGTGGTTTCTGTGTCACCTCTCGTTGTTTAAGTTGCCATGGGCTAATTTTTCAGCAGTTGAATGAGTGGTGTCCACATGAGAAAACCTTATACAAGAGAGGAAACATTCCAGTCTCTTCTACTAACAGTTCACATCAACTTGGTGATACTTCTATTCAAAAACTGTATCAGTTAGCAAAGGTGAATACAGCACAATCCTCATACCTGTTGTAAACCCCAAACTGGTCCAGATGAGCAATTTGCAGACTGTGTATTCAGCAATGCTGACAGACAAACTGGTCCATATAGTGAAATAGGCTGCTAATGCCGTTCCATCAGCTCTGTGGAGATGTTTCTTTTATGCATTTCCCTAAATAATGCCATTACTGCTAATTTATTTAAAAATCTTAATGCAAGAAATGGGTCATTACTGTCAACACTAAAACAAAGCAACATTCAATAGGAGAAGCTATCTGAAGATCCAGCTTCTGCTCCCAGTATCAGATTGGCAGATAGGTTCCAATCTCCCTTCAAATTCCTGCTGAAAGAAGCACAATTGCTGATACAAACTCTAAATGTATTAATATAGTCAAAATCAGACACAGTTGCACACTCTCATCAAGCTATAAAGTAGCGCAAGGTATCACACTTATGATTCAACTGGGAACCATATCCTTTAATTCTACACAAAGTTGCTCAGATGGTCTGGATTTTGAGGAAGAATGTGAGAGCAAAAATGCGTAAAAACAGTGCACAGAACAGCACTTTACATGTCTGCAATTACATTTATTCTCCATTTCCTAGAGATCAAAAATTACATGCAACATCGAGACTTATGAGGCAACTAAAAATGATGGAGGCAAAACAAAAGTCAGAAGAGAGGAAGGCAGTGAGACAGATGTCAATACTTCTAAAGGCATTCAAAAGAGATATAAGAAGGTATTATTTGATGGAAAATATGAGTTTTAATATAGTATTCTTCACTAGATTGAAATACTCCGTCTTTTCCCCCTAACTTCATCTTGTTTGCTGGAAAGGCTAAGGAATCCATAACCATAGCAGTTAGTGTCCATCTTGCTTTTTATCTGTAGAGCACTGACCTACAAACGAAATATTTTCCCTAGTGGCTATAGCATCAAAGTAATGGAGAGATTATAAAGGTCACTTTATACAGAATTGATTTTTTTTTTCCCTGAAGTAGAAAGGAAATTTCAGAATTCTTTAGGAATTAAATATTATAAATGTGTTAAAGTAAAACATTTCATTTCTGTTAATCACAAATAAGCAAGTATGGCTTGCATGGATTGTGTGTGTATATATGTCATCTTGTACTGGAACATAGATTTCTAGCTTCCACAATGCTGAAAAATGTAAGTTACGTTTAACTTAGTGTTTTGGTAATATCTGTATAACAGAAATTTCCTCTTGCATCAGTTATGTTTATTGCATTAGCAAACAGGAGTCACTCCTTTAATGAAGCTCAGCTTCAGGGTTTTTCTTTTAAAAGCTGTCCTGAGACTTAAAGAGACTGACTGCGTCACTAGAGTCCGACTATGTTTATCGAGTTTAATTTACCAGGAAGAGAAAACTTCCTCTGTGTGAGATTGTCCAAGAGATTTCCTATTGGGAACTCAGTGCTTCAGCTTAAGCAGTGCCTGCAAGAGAAAGCACTACACCTGGCCTTTTTGCACAAGCAACAAATTTAGCAGTCAATATTAGTGATGAGAGAATCTATCTAATCGTCTTAACATTATTAATAGATGCTAGAAAAAATTAATGCCATGTGGCATTTCACACATTGTGGTCATATAATTAAAGAGATGACATAAACGCAAGGTATTTTTTCCAGAATTTGTTTCAAAATGTTTTAAATTCTCATTTGGAAAAACAAGGATTATTCAAATGTGTTACTCGGATAATATGTTTTAGCTGGCTAGACTGCTTGGAAAAAAAGACGTCTAGAGCACCTTGTGCACAGAGTTTCCACAAAGCAATCACTTCTTTAAGTTCAGAATTATTCATCGAACCACTGAAAGCAAACAAGAGGAGACTGTTTCTTAGCGGCTGTGGAATGCTTAGTGCTCTGAAAGCTGCAAAACAGGTGATTTACACTTTGTAAGGTGTGTTTTAACTTCATAAGTTAAACAGATGACTGAAAAGTAGCCTCTTTCTCCTGACCTCCCATCGTAGTTCAGGAACTAACAACAGAGAAGCTGGAATGTGTCCAAGTGAAGCATTTTCTGGGATGTTCCTGTTGGTTTTTCCTAAAAGGAATACATCATACTTAAGTACCCACACGAAGCTCACATTTAATAATATCAAATCAGGGCTAGTGAGATTCCTTCCTGCCAGAAGAAGAATAAATGATTTTTCAAATATGCTTGAGCACAGAGATGTCTCTGTAAAACTACTTTCCTCAGGAATTCAGTCATTGCCTTTACTTCAACACCTACCTATGCTCAAAGAATAACACTGCTTAAAGCCACTTTTCAAAGACATCCCTATACAGCAGCAGTAGGCTCCTTCTGAGGGGACTAAAGGTACAGGTTTTTTCGTCTTTTCTCCAAAACACAAACCAAAAAAAGTATTATGGAATAGATGTAATACAGGCTTTTGCCTGTGGAGTAAGACATGTTACGAATCCCCCTATAGTAAGTAAAAGAAAACTTTTTAAACCAGTTTCTACAAAAGTTCAAGCAGTGTTATCTTGTAACTGTTTTTCAATTTAACTCTAAAACACTATCTTTGTTCCCAGATAAGAGTTTCAGAACTCATCTTTCAGCAGCAATTTGAAAGCACATGGAGTTTTCAGTGCACAGCAGGAAAAGTACAACTGGCATTTTTATGTTATAAGCCAAATCTTACTTCTCGGAAGATTTCTTATTCTCATAGATCATTCAAAAAAGAAAAAAAATGTTATAGCATGACTATATAGTCCAACTTTATCCTTCAGTACAAAGATCCATAAAATATTAAAATCAGCAACTTTGGAAAAGCTGATCTCACACTTTTTCTTAAACCTTGGAGGACCTCTAGATTTCTGCCTAATTAATTTTCAGTGGAAGTGTCCTTTATCTTCGTGAAAAGAGGTAAGTACATCACCTCCTGTGAAATGTTAGTGTGCAGCAATGGATGAACAGGTTACAGTAGACATCAGGGCATATAAACCAACACTTCACCTCAAAATCCTAAACTGACATGTAAAATTCCATATGAGAGGGCTGTATGCTTGTTTGCTTGTGTGCATTGTGTCATTGTAGCAGGAAAAATTATCAGGAGGACTAGCACTTTGCCAAGAGAATACAGCCCAGCAAGGGCCCGTTCTGAACTTTTTTATGAAGCTTGACTAAATCGGATGAGAAGTGGACTGGCTGAAAACCAAGTAAAACCTTTCTTGCTGCTCCGCGTCTCTCAGCCGCAACTCTTGGTGTGGAGACTCGAGATCTCCCGCAGCGTCTCGGCGCCATCTCCTGGGGGTTCTGCTGTCCTACACCAGACATTGAGGAGCGGACGTGTTTCATTAAGATTTTTTTCTTCTCTCACAGCACTAGTAACGTTTCAAGAACGTTCGAGTGCTTACATTATCTACAGAAAGCTGTCCTATCCCTGAAAAATCATCTCCAAAATATTCTTCTCACTTTTCTCGCTTTCTTGACTCCAGAAACACCCTCACTTGATAAACAGCCTGATGAAATGCTACCACTGTTCCTTCTCTTCTGTTGAAGAGGAAAGCTTGACTTATATGAAGTGGTGTCCTCATATTTTTCTTCCAGAAGCCTTCATTATGTCTGTAATTGGGATGCCATGAGGATGGCAAGAGAAAAAAGCATTCACCACAAATGAACTGAAGTCGAGCAAGGAACAGTTCTCACGGTGAAGCTTAACCATTGGAAAAGTTGGGGCAGCTTGATATATGTATAGCATAGGCTCTTTTCTAAGAATTATCCCTCAGAGCACGACATGCTCAAAAGGAACTATTCAAAGACAACAGTGTTGCTGTAAAAGGCACTTTGTAGAATTCAGGTGTTACACCAGAAATAGAACCATACTATGAAAGTTTCCTTCCTTGTGTGAGAGAACAAAAGGCCAAAGAAATGAGCCAAGTCTTAAAAGTCTTTTACAAAACTAGTAAGGATCTAAGCTTATTCTCTTGGGAAAAGGAAATACCACTTTAAGTATTGGAAGTTTTCAATACATAAAATAAATTGATACTGAACTAGGTTGTCCTATTTCGGATAGTTTCAGAAAGCAGATTTCCTCAAGTGAGTGGTGCAGGGAGAGGTGTGCAGGACTGGCACAACAGTGGAACTTAGTGTTGCTACCCCAGGAGACTATGGGATTTCAGTTCTCTTAAGATATCAGCACTGCACAACCCTATTTCATGTATGGAAGCTCTTATGATACATGCACCACAAAACATTGTTTGGGTACAACATTCCTACAGCCAAGAAAGTTCTGAAGAGCAAAAGGAAAATTTAAGTATTCCCAGATGTTTTCATGTCAAAATACAGACCAAATTTCCATTAAGTGCTGCTTATCTTAATCTTTGCTAGGTAAATAACTGAGCTCTTCTCCATTAATGGACTAAAACTATTCTTTGCTCTGCAAGCTAACTGATGAACCTTACACTAAGGTAAGAATAAAATAAAGAGGCATATTCGTGCTCAGATTTTAATTAGCTACAATCCTTATCAGAAAGAGTCTGAAGATGAAAGGGAAATGATGTCCTAAAACACATTTTACCTTATTCTGCAGAAGAGCTGAAAGGAGAACAATACCAAGCTAGCCTTCAGTCTCGACCAGCAAAAAGTATTTCCCATTACTTCCACAGAACTGAGAGTGAAGCGTGATAGCATCAAAAAACCTGCTTTCTTGGATTATTTTTTCCCTGTCATATCATACCCATGTTCTTCCTGCTCAGGAAATAACTGATAATCCTGACATAGTTGAAGAAGGTACACGAAGTATGACCCATTTTCTAGGCTACTAACACATAGGTTCAAACTCTAAGACCTGTAGGAAGTACAGAAATCACAATCCCTTCACCAAAGCAAGAAAAAGCATGCTTCATTTCTGTATGTATTAAAAATCTGTAACCATGGAGTTTGATAACCAAGCCTACATCTATGAATGAAGTTAATTCAGTGCATTTCTTGCAATTGTAAAGGCTAATCCTACAGGGGAGGAGAGCAAAGTAGTGAAATTTTGTGCATATGTAAAGCTACTCTAATCCTCACATTGTAATGAAAACACCCATTTAAGAGACATCCAGAAAAAACAAGTTTCCATATAGCCTCCAGATAGCTCAGCAACACTGATAAAATTTTAGTGAATACAAGAACTTGTATTGGCAATACAGATAGAAGTACGGTAGCATTCCTGAGTGTCATTAATGGCTTGACCAAGTTAGGAGATTCTACTTCCTAGTAGTTGCACAGATAGATAAATCATGATTTACCAGAGTAATTGAAATAAACTGTTAAATGCCTTGTCACTTGTTATTTACCCACAAAACCAGAAAAAAGCATAAGTTATTTGAAATGATGACATTTTCTATTTGATACGGAGAACAACACACACTGTGAATCAGCAATTTCAGAGATGTCAAATGGATGAAGATATTTCTATTACTTTCCAAACATTTGAATAAATAGAGGAACCATACATACAACAATCAATTAATTCAGAACCCTTCCAACCCTGCACTTACCTTGCAAATGTTTTTTTGGTTCGATAAGAGCTGTCAGGCCATTTGATGATTTAATGATAAGCAATCAAACTGTCATTCAGGCAACACAATGGCATATGAATTTCACTGCAGGCAAGTGCAAGGTTATGCACAACGGAAGGAACAATCCAGCTAAACAGGCACATGCTGATAGCTTCTAAAATTAGCGGAAACTATTCAGAAAAACCAGTTAAGAGTCAACATGAACAGCTAAGAACATCTGCTAAAAATGTAAAAATACAGACAAGATATCAAGAGAAAGACAAAAACATTTCAAGTGCTGTCCCATTGTTTAAGACTGTTAAATTACTTCATCTTGCATATTAACTGTCTCCAGCTATGAGACTTCCGTAAAATGAGCAACTTGTACCTCCATGAAGTAAGAATCTTCAAAGCTCTGCTCTTCTATAGCCTTGAAAGAGATCAATCCAGTTACCTGGACCAGAGATAGCAGAAAATAGAAGATCTGGGGAAGGACAAAGGGACTCAAAGTGCAAAATCCTTCCTGTGAAGAGGTATTAAGTCATATTGCATTTATTTTTATTTAGAATTATCTGACCATCACCTGAATTTTACATTTTTCTGTTAGAAAAGAGGGAAGAAAGAACATGGCAATATCGACCATGAGCTTATGAAGAGGAAATCTAAGTTCTCATTTGCAGAGACAAGCTGAAGCAATGGAAGAGCTGAGTGATATGTGAATCAAGCTTACTGTGACTTTCAAGTTAGAAAGAACAAAACATCAATCTTTCTTCGTTCAGGACAAGATATGAAAGACTATAGGCATACAACTCCATTTCAGAGTCAGGAAATTAGAGAAAACAGTGTAAGAATCTAATCTTAACAAGTCAGGATCTACAGAACTGAACCCTGCATTATCCTTAGGAAGAGACATTTCACACTCAGACAATTTACTGGAGTACAGTAGAGAAAACCATACCAGAGTTTGTTGCCACTAAACTGATTCTAATTGTTGTCCACATTTAAGCTATAGTCACATAAAAAAATGAAGGAAAACTACTTCTACTAAAAAACAAAAAACCAAAAACAAACCAAAAACAAAAAAAAAACACACTAAACAAACAAAACACACACAAAAAGATTCAGGCACAAGCTTTCTTGAACAGTATTTCAGCTTTAATGGAGTCAGAATTGGAAGCCATCAGAACAATTCTGTACATCTATATACAGACTTCAGAGCATGACTAAGTATTACTTCCTATATACAATGAACCAAAATAATACAATGGAAATATGCCCTAACTAGGAAAGACAATCATGCTTTTGCAGGGTTATTTAGCTGGTTTTGATCGTAGCCGTCGCTTGATGATCAGATGATCGCTTTCCTTCTCTTTTTGTTCTATAAGGATCTGGAAAAGACAATATTTCAAGAGTTACTCAGCATTTCTTCAGACACAAATGAGGTTTACTTCTAGACCCATGTAATGAACATTTTTTCTTCTTTTTTTTTACCCCCAGAAGCTGTTTTCAGAATAAAATTTGCTTATTTTCTTTTATTCAGAGGTTTCCAGCATAGAGTAACCATTTTAGTACGTCATAAGAAGCAACAAATACTGGGAAAATGCAACATTCTATTTTTGCTGAAACAAATACCAAAGGCCAAAGAAAAATGTGACCTGAAAGCATCTCTCTCTTCTAAACTCTGATACTTTTTTGATGAAACTGGAAGTGTTCAGAAAACACATTCTTAGCTTAAATTTCTTTAGCTTTCTCTGACTATCCTGGGATTCAGTCTTCCACTTCACTTTCACTTCCAAGCTTCTTAACTTTTTTTTCCCTGCATCTTCCTGTGGACAGCATTTTGGTTTCTGACACATCCATTCATACAACTTACAGAAAATTCAGCAGGATATCTCAGTATGGGCAAACACTCACCATAATGACAGGAAGAAAGGGCTGAACAGAAGATATGTACATCCGACAAAGCCAGAGTGCACTCGGCACTATAGTTACTGTCAAAACCATAGAGTTGGATTTCAGAGACAATACATCAAGCTCTGGCCTATAAGATTTTTTATAGGCTGTCTTCGACAGGGCAACACAATTTAAGCACACCCAGCAGGCTATCTAAACAGAGCTTTGAAAAGTACAGATGTATCCAGAGACTAAAGTAACCCAACTATTAGCTGGGCATAAATAGAATCAGAAATTATGTTATGTGCAGACCTGCCCTGCAAAGTTAATTGTACATGCAGACCTCTATCTTTAGTGTTTCAATCATGCTGTTCCAAATTTATGGATCCCTTAATGGTGTCTATTTCTATTCTCCCTTTATGCTACACTTAAATGAACACTGACTACTGGAAAAACAAATTAAGACTCAACTGCTGTAATATAGGAAAAAAGTAGTCCTTCACATACCACAACTAAGATATCTATGAATCCAAACTTAAAGATACCTCCCCAGCTGCTGTATCACCTATACAGTAATTCAGCAAACACATAGAAGATAGGTGAGAAAAAGAAGAAAATTAAGTAAAACAGCAGGAAGAAAACACCAAGAGGAATGGTTAGGTAGAATCAAGATATAAGTCAGTACTTTCAAGCTCTTCCGCAACTTGATTAGATCTTCAGGTTTGTTCTGTCCCCTTAATAGTTTATTTTAAGCCAAGATTACAGAAATACATTACAGTGGACAGAACAGTAACCTGTAATCACTTACTGAAGAAGCAGGGATATCTAGAGGACAAGAAATGTCATTTGAATACAGCTTTCTCTTGGCCCGTTTTGGCTTGAGCTCATTTTCTTTGATGCCTTCTGGTTCTGCAGACTTGGGAGAGCTTATTGTCACAATCAGCTTCTTTGCTAGAAGAAAAAAAATTATTGTAAATCAATGTCTTACTGGTTTTATGAGTCTCAAAATTAGTGAATAAAGCAAGCTTTATTAAAAGGTTTAAAAATGAAAGAGATGTAGTCTGAAGTTTAAATATAAAAATCCATAAGTGGTACTTGACTACCACAGTTTTTTATACCTGTAAAGTTTTCTATAGCTTCAGATGCAAAACCTTAAAGAACACGTTTAAATAGCACATTAATAATCAGTTGGGATTCAGATTTTGCTGAAAGTTAAACACCTCAACAGGAGTTGAACAACAGACTTAAATTCTTTGTGCTGACAGAAGCATGGGGTAGAGTAAATTTTCTTTATATACTTGTAAACTTTTATCAAACTAGTCCTAGATTGACAAACAGATTATGAGCTAGAAGGACAGAAGAAATCCTGAACAACGCTAAGCCATGCAGAAGAGGAAAAAAAATACAGGACATAGTAATAAAGGTTACAAACTAGAACTCATTTGCTCCAATTAAGTATGTTCAGGGTCAAATTTTGTGCAGTCTGACTTCGGCTTCTATTGATAATGATATGTTGTCCTTATGGAACCAATCTAACAAACCTGGAAAATTTAAAAAATCTCACTATTGTCATCTAGACTGTCTTACAGCAGTTAAGAAAGACATACTCCGTAGCAAGTCAAGTTTTCAAGCTGGTACGGAGACCTTCATTTTAACTGCCCGCATTGAATAACTGACCTGGTTTTAACCAACCACATAATAGTGTCTTTTAGAATTTAATACTGGTGATTCCTTGTGCACTCTGCTAATTTTAATCTTTCTTTTAAAAACACTAACTCAGAGATCATGTCTTACTGTAGGAAAGAATAAAGATACATTCTTCAGTAGGAAGTCCTAGCAGTTATTCTTCCCAAGACTTCCCAAACTTAATGAAATCCATTAATAGCTCCATAGTCAGTTTATCGAAGTCTTCCAAATATTTTCACAAGACATGGTCTCTCAGATTCTGGAGAACTAATATTCCTCTCCCACATACATACATCAAAAAACATCAATGGAGTTTCCACAGAAACAAAGCAGGGCAGGGGGAAAGAGGGATTGCTTATAGAACAAGGTAAGATTTGGAGCTTAGATTCGGGTCTTGATTTTTTTTAAAGCAGCAGGGCAAGCTTCTGAAATTGCCTTTAAATATTTTACTGTAAGCAAGAACAAAGTAAGTCAGACATTTTGAGCTTAACAGTTATAATTGTTTTTATGATAAATTTATATGCACATATTGCATGCTGCAGCTTTTCATTCCACCGAGTTTGCCTTTTGCACTTATCCTAAACTTTAGAACCAAGTGGTCCTTGCAATCAAGACAGTCTT
Source organism: Pampusana beccarii (assembly GCA_013399365.1). Taxonomy (NCBI): domain Eukaryota; kingdom Metazoa; phylum Chordata; class Aves; order Columbiformes; family Columbidae; genus Pampusana; species Pampusana beccarii. The sequence goes on along the minus strand of VWYH01008820.1, from coordinate 147,167 downwards.
TTCTACTCTGCAAGATTCAATATACCAGGCCCTGGTTCAGACTCCATTATTTCATAAACAAAAGAACAACTCAATGCAGCAGACATGTCCTTCAACAACATATACATTAGTCAATTAAAGTAAAAAAAACAAAACAAAAAACAAACAAAAAACCAAACCAAAACATTCCACAATACCCAGAGAACATGAAATAAGCCTTATTTATTCTGTACAAACCTTTAGAGTGAATAATAGTAGGAGAACTTTGGAAAAAATCTCCAATTTTTTGTAGTGTTCCATCTTTCTTTTTAGCTGACTTTTTACTTGAAGAAGATTCTTGCTTTCTTAAGGGCCTTTCTTTTCTCAGTGACTGTGTAGTAGACACCTGTACAGAAATACAAGATCATTGTTTAAGTTCAAAATTGACTTATCTTCAGGTTTAATTCCATTTTATTTGACTTCAATATTATTTTCAAGCTGACATTTTGAGTTTTGCTACTGACAACTCTGTTCATTATACTAATGATACTACCACAATAAGCAATGTAGACAACCTCCTTTCATACCCTGAAGCAAAAAAATTGTCCAGATTTCACAGAATACATTTAAGGGCATGAGTAATATAGGGAAAAAAGTTTCTTTAAAAAAAGTAGATTCAAAATTATAAAGTATTTCATTAGACAAATGGTTCTAGTTATAAGTAAACCAGGAGGAAACTGATGGGAAAAATAAATCTACTACCCACCCTCTGAACCTGACCAGGTTACTATTAAGGCCTAAAATAATATTTTTACAATTGTCATGCATACAGATAACATGAACCTTAGTTTTACTTCTAAGGTATTGCCTCTAACATCACATATACTAATAGTATGTTCAAACTAGTCTTCATAACTATTCGATACACAACATCCTTCCCTTTGAATCATTGTACACTGCAGCAAGTACACATTCTCAGCAAACACAGAATTCCCCTCTTTGGTTAGCTCAGAGTTTAGTAGGAAGAAAACCTAAGTGTTTAAGAATCCTATTCAAATACATAGATAATATGCTATATAAAAATGTTTGCTCCTTTCACAAGTCCACCTTTACAGAAGAGGCCAAACTAACTTCAAAAATAGAACAAACCCAAACCATTTTCTTGTTGCTTGTAGAAGGTGAATTAGTCATAGCAGGTTTTGCATTTTTCTTGTTCTCATTTTTCACAAAATCCTAAGAAAATAAATATGGCAGATTTTAACTAGGATTCTTCTGGAAAGAATAACAATTATTTATATTACAGAAGCAGCCACTGTTTAAATGCTGTGACTAACAGCAGGGAGGCAATGGCTAATACTGAATAGAGGTAACTATTGAAATGTAAATGAAACACTAAAACTTGTGGAAGGGAACTAGAAATACCAGTAGTCAAACCATTCTGACATTTACCATTTTCTTCTCTCTATTATTTCCTGTACTTTTGCCTTAGGATCTCAGTGAGAATTGGAAGATAAATATAGGATTTTAGCAAATTATCAGGATAACACTGAAAAATTGCACATATTTCATCAGTTGGTCTAGGTTATACCTCATCCATCTCTTCACTCTTCCTTTTCTTTCTTGGCTTGAGCATTTTAACTGTAACCGGTAAGGTGCTGCCCTCATGCTTCACCTCCATCTTATTGGGTTGCAGAGGTGTGAACTGGATTTCCATCTCTGGTTTTGGGAACCGACTAGTTTTTCCGTTTTCTGTGGACACTTCCAAAGAGTCAAGGACAATTTCTGAATGGTCCTGCAAACATACGGAAATTTTAAGAAAAAGAGTTTTAAAATAACTATGAATAAAAAAAAAAACAAACTAGAATACATATCCCTCCCCAGTGGATTTCACAGTAAGCATTGTTTTCCAGCTGTTAGCTTTCACAACACTTAATAGAACCGAAGAATTCTACTTCAACTATAGTAGAGTTTAACTCTTATTTTCTAAAACTTTTTTGTTAAATTTAGAAAAGTTAACATTTCTATCTACAACTACAGAACTTAGAAGTTTTCCTTGTTGAACCCAGCCTCATACTTCACTTCCAAGTAATTTTTCTCAAGGGCAGAGACAGCTAGTCACAATTTTCACAGCTAGAATTGGCATGATTTCCTTCATCTTATCTCTGCTGCTGCTCAGGAACTAGGAAGCAATAGGAGCTTTTGACAGAAAAGTATAATCTTTCTCTAGTTTATCTTTAGGGAGCTTTCCCTTCCTCTTCTATGCTAGAGAAGTTAATTGTGTAAGTAACAAGGTCCAACAGGCAATCAACAAGCCAAATTCAACCCATGAGAGGCTTCTACATCACTATCTGTTCTCTGCATTCAGGCACCATGACTGCCTGCAAGCTGAAGGCCTTGCCTTGTACCTGCTTACAGCCGAAACACAAGAACTGCAGAGTGAGGGTGGGAGGGAAAGGTCAGGTCACGTAACAACCGTTCCCAAACAGCACTTACCTTCCACCATACACCCAACCCTGTTTTTCTTAAAAAAAAAACAAACCAGCAAGACAGACCTGTGGTCTCCCTGACTCGTGCATCTCTGTGGCAGCAGTTCCACTGCTGGCTAGCACACAAAAACGAATTCAGCAGCTGTTTGAATGAAACATGGAAGATGGGCTGCTGGGGTTGGCGATTGTGAGAAATGACAGGTGGCCGCTACTCCTGCTGCTAGTAGGGTCCCAAACACACCAGCTGCTTCTTGTGCTGGCTCCCCCTGAAGTATACCTTTCTCCTCTCTAAAAGGAATGTGATCAAAGCTCATGGAAAGGCAAAACCTTCAACAGGCTCTGCTGGGATTTTTGGTGGGAATACCAGCACCACTGCATTTCTAAGAACAGAGCCAGCTAATAAACACATTTTTCTTTACAGCTGCTATTTCATGTTATTATTCATGTTATTATTCATGTTATTTCATGAATGCTATTTCATTCAGTTAGCAATCTGAAAGTTACATAGGAATTAGTATCATTAGCTAACAAAGCTACACATAGGAACCCTGCAGCCGAAGAAAGCAAATCTAATTTGCCCTACTATTGCTCATTCTTTTAAGATTTTTTTTTTTAGGTGACTTATCTAATAGCCAGCCACTTCTTAATTATTGGTGAGAGGTAAGTTTTCAGGAGAATACAGCTGAAGTCAGATATAATTGTTCACATGATTAAGTTATATAGCTTTAATTTCTGGCAAAAGCCACTAAATTAAATGATTTGATCACCAAGAAAGGGATTTACAGAAGAAAACTTTAGAATTCTTCAGGCAACAGGCCACATTTTCTTCTCTATTCTGTATTTAGCAAAATCCATACAATTGCATAGAATTTTCAAATTTAAAGTTTTATACCAACCTCACTTAATGAAGAGACACTGCTAGAACACTGAGGTAATGAGCAACTCTCTTCGACTTCATCATCTCTTACTGGAATTGTTTGTCCAACTATAGGATTAGTCTTGCTTGTTTTTTCCATAAACTGTAAATATTTAGAGTTATTAGAAATAATGATGGACCATAAACCTGAAAATATTCCGAGTTTTCTAAATTTACAATATAAAAGCTCAAGCAGAGACAGCTAATGAACACCCGGGCTGAAAGACAACACATTTAAATCAGTAACATCTATTGACAACGTGATCGTAAGATGTGACCTATTGCTTCTCACCAACAGTCCATCTATTATAGTTCAGTATTCTGTCTCCAAGAGTGGCGAAGGTAAATGCTATTTAGGGATAACATGTGTGATCCTGGCCACCTTGTCGTCTGTTCCCTCCATACTCTCCCAGCACACTCTGTTGCATTGGAAGTTTCAGAGAGTACACCTCTGCCTAATCCTCAGAGTATCCATTTACAAATACATTTCTGGATTTCTGCTACAAATTTTTCTGATCTCCAAGGACAGTGCCTGTTTCTACCACCTCCAGAAAATCACTAGCTGCTTCATATTGGAATATGTTATTTTAACTATTTTAAAAGTAACTCTCCTATTAGTTTCACTAAGTGCTGCCCAGTTCTTGTAGGATTTTAGGAACAACAGTTCTGCCTTCTTTTTACCCACCACAACCATGATTTTGTAAGCCTCAGCCCCATAGCCCTCTGATGGCCGTAACAGCTCCAAATCAGAGTGCCGGCTTCTCAACCTCTCTCTCACAAGGCAGGAGAGACATATCAACCTTGATCACCTTAGTTTTTCTTCTTTATCTCCAACTTGTCTTTCCTGAGAACTATTTGACTTCCCCCGAAACTTCACCCTGTTCACTTCAACACTACCCTAACAGTTTCTCACATGATAATCCTGTTAGCAGCCTCTCCTTATTCATAAAAAGTATTTTGCTATGGTTTGAAGTAAATACTTCAGCACAAACTTTTCACACTGATTCTCTATAACTGATTTTATAGCAAAAATAACTAATTTTATGGTGCTTTCTTAGCTGCTATTACAAAGCTCTATAAAGCAGTAACCCTTCTGAGAGCTATTCTGCTCTCCCTCATACATCCCAAGATTTATCTATACAGCATTACTTGAATTGATGAAGCAGCAAGAAACTAGCCCATCTTATTTGGCAGTAGGCAGGGAAGAGATTATGATGTGCATTTTGTCATCCAGCCCAGTACTGCAACAGGAGAGGAGAATTGCATCTTCTAGCAGCCAGGGGAGGGACTGCTAGGAAATATAACGTTCAGTCCTGTTCATTAGTAATGACCAATTGAGCCACATAGCATTAATTCAGTTTCGCAGAATAACTATCTCATTAAATACCGCTCATGCAGCACACGGGTCCACTCAGAATCAAGAGTATCAGTACAGTTGCAAGCCTTAAGTTTTGTTCAGGAAATATGCAAAGTTGATCTTTTCTTTATGTAAACTGCAAAGATTGTTTTGCTTTTGTTCTAAGTGGGATGCAAGATACTGTTTTTTCTTGTGAACCCCCATATGGGCTGGTAGCTCTAATTACAGAATCATCTCTATTACCACACGATAGGTGATATCATGAAAGTTGTTTGAGCCAAAATCCCCTTAACACCGACATAACCAAACTGAGATGACACTACAAATATTATGTCTTCAGATCTCTAGAACCTGGATTAGTTAAGTAGTTTTTCCCCTCGGGTATGTAAGTTCTACAATGTAGAAGGAGGTGGTATTCTATTAACTGAGGTACTTTTTTGTTTCCCTGAGAACAAGTGTGAAAGAGGGAGAGGGAAAGAACGAACAAGAACTCAGAACTGAAGATATAGTTAAAGTATGAAGAACCACAAAAAGTAACTTTTGAGAGATTCCCAATGTTGCTGAAATATATACTAAGAAAACAACAAAACAAAAGTTATTAACGACACATAATTAGTACTACTTTCTATAAATATAGCAAACATACCTCTTTGTTTACAGACTGATCTATTTTATCTTGTCCTTTTTCAGGTAAAGGTACTTTTGCCAAGGATTGAAGACTTTCATGCTTAATGCGTTGTTTCAATTCTTTTATAACAACATCTTTCTCAGACAGCTGTTTTCTTAGTTCTTCTATATCAGTTTCCTTATCCTAATAAACATAGCAAAAATAGCCACAAATTGCAGGATTTGGAAAAGAAATTAACAAATAACACAAGCATCATTATGATTACTTGGTAACATCAGTTTTGGAATTGCAGGCTAAAATAGTTCAGCTATCCAACAAAGTCAATAATTTCATGTAAGAGTGGCCACTATTTAAAGTCAAGTCATATAATAGCCTAAGAAGATGTAATGCTACATTTTTATTTTACTTCAAAACAAAAAACAGAAGTTCACCTCCCATTTGTTCATGAAGTCCTTTGTGCTGTGAAAAAGGCAGCAAATGTGACAGTTGTTTCAGATTTCTAGTTCAATTTTGCAATCAAAGGATCAAACATATTTGACTGTTTATTTGAAGTACAAATATTTTGAAACTTCAGTTACTGTTACATATTCAGTTTCAAAACAATATAAAGCTCAAAAAAAAGCTGCAAATGGTTTCAATATTATAGTGTTTATGAACAAAAAATAAAGGCAAAAGGCAAAGAGCAAGGATAGTGTTTTGCAGAACTAGTGGATACCCCCCTCAAAAAAAAATTCACACAATTCACACAAGAACAATTCACACAAGAACAAGAGAGAATTCCTGAATCCTTTACCTTTAGTGCAGCCTGTTTCAGTTCTGCTATTTCTTTATCTTTTTCTCTAGTGTTAGAAGCCAAAGTCCTGAGCTGTACTTCCAAAGCTTCCACTAATTTATCTCTTTCTTCACGCCACTTTTGAAGATTGCTGTCTTTTTCTAGCAGCTGCGCAGCAAGTCTTTCCTAAATGGAGAAAATTGTGTAGAGAAGTAGGGTTCAATTCTAACCTATCTGAACTGTTCTGATAGTTTATTTTCATGGAGTTACTATTCTGTAGCTTAAGTAAACTCAAGAGCGTATATAGATCTTAAAAAGCACACATAGAACTAGTTTCACTATAAATATGCAAAAGTGAACAGCAAATCATGCTTCACTTAGCAAGTCCATATCTATATTCATAATCTTTGTGAAGATAATTTTTTGTAAGAACTACCACTCCTGTTTGCTCTCTTTGTGATTTTATTACTAACAAGTCTCAGGCAAGTAAAGTCACAGACAAAGTGAAAGTAGTCCTAAGCTCCTCACACCCTCTTGTACTGATTGCAGGTCCAGAAAGTTATTGCTAACTACTTCTAGATGAAATATAATTTTAGATTGTACAGATTCATATAATCATTTAATATGCTTCAGAAATTACAACCTTGACACAGTCCAGTGAACAGGCAAGGTATCCACCTTGTTATTAACTATCAGTCACTCTACTTTGAAAGTGACACGGGAGCAAAACCACTAGAATTCAGACCAAGTATTTCTACTCTATATGTGCAAATTAATTTCTTCTTTGCTCGACTTCTGCTTGTTTTTTCTGTTCCTTCTAAAGCCGTGTTGTCTTCCCCCTTCACCACCTGCCCACCCCACCTCAGAAAAGCCAAGCAACACATCTTGTTTTTCAAAGTATGTTTTCTTAGCTTCATTAATTGGCAATTAATTTCAGCGTAGGTTACTTTTTGGTGTTTTACACACAACATGAGGTTTGAAGAATTCATACTGAGGTGGTGGTGATTGGAAAGGAACAGACATGTCAGCTTCCATTACGTACTAAGCTTTTTCATTTTGTGACCCTCTTATTCTTCCCTTTTCATATTGAGAAGATCTCATCTAGGCTTTGCTAATGTGATAAGGTGAGGTGATTTTGACAAAGGTCAGCTACCCTCAAGTGCCTACACTTATCGCTTAACATGAGATTTGCTCTGTACTAAAGACTTAAACCAGAGGTCTCTTCCGAGGCTTCCAGTCACCTACAATTTCTGCTTGTTGCTCTGCATGACGTTCTCTGTCCTCTGCAAATTTTCTCATTTCTCTGTTGCGATGGCTCTCAGCTTCTTTTACTTGATTTATGAGTCCCATTTTTTCTTCCAGCCACTTTTTTCTATCAGTTAGATACTTTGCCTCATTTTCCTATTTTATTTAACCAGAAATGAAAACATAAGTAGAGATTAAGCAAAAAAGTGTCTTAAAATCCAGATTACTATTAAATGGATACATTTCAGGTAACAGAAATACTAGCAGAGTTTTACTCCAGCATATTCCCAAGTACAAGTATGTACATACAAGTATTACATCCTCATTTGTTCTTCTCCATTAAAAAAAACCAAACACAACAATTTTCTTCCTATTCAGTCTGGCACATCTTCAAGGAACAGATTTTTTTTATCCTCTAAAAATGCTCTGGATAAGTCAAACGCTATAAAAGTTACACCAAAAGTAATGATAAAGAGACACTTTTAACTTACAAATTCCCAATGTTTTATGGTACCTTACAAGACCTGTTAGAAAACTAACTTACACTTCAAGACTGAAAGACAAAGAATGAAGTACAATTTGAATGGTAGGCAGAGATAGTGTGTACCTAAGAACATCACTTCAATCCACAGCAACTTCGCCTCCTTTTCTATCACAATCAAACCTCTTGTCAGACATTCTCCCACACAAAACAAGAGGCACCTGAAAAGCTGCTTGAAAGAAAAGTCAACTTTCTAATCCAAGAACTAGAGGTAAATCCTCAGCCTAACAGGAAGGGTTTATATGTCGTGTGGTCAGCACAGGATCTTCAAAGAGTTTGATTTAGTCACCCAAGCAACTGTCAGGTAAGAGGTGCAGAATGAATATCAGGAGTTGGATTGGTTAAGACAACTGTAAGAGGAGCTCAGCTACAGAAGCCCCATCAATGGTAGCGTAACATAGGGAAGGGTGCACTCCATTATGGGGCACCAGTGATGCTGCATATTATGAAGACACCGCATCCAGGCTTTGCTGCACTGGTGTACTGCAGCTTTTACAGGAGGTTTCCTTTACCAGTGTAACAATCCACCATATCATGCCCTACCTCTTGAAGATAGTGACACACAAAAATTTAGTCTAAAAGCCATAACTTTCATTTAGGAGTCTAAGTATTAATTATGTCACCATATTTTACCTTCAGTTCTTTTTGCAGCTTTGTTAATTCTTCATTTTCTTTTATGTTTTTCTCCTCATTTTTGCTCATCTTTTGCTGGCAGTCACTATCACTCTGGTTATTCAGCTCTCTATATTTCTGCTTCCATGCTTCCAGTTCTAGTCAGTACACAAAGTGAGGTTACATAGTGTATAGTTTCAAACACATATTTGACCACATTCACATCTTTCTACTAAAGTTACTTGGAACTATCAGCTATGACAACAAAGAGACAACGGAAACCTTTAACTCTTTCAGATTCATTACACATTATGTAAAATTAATACCTAAATAACAGTCAACAAATAAAAACAGATTTAAAGCAGTTATCACAATACATCCAAAACAACTTGCTTCCCTGATCCCTTTCCATGGAGAGATTACCTAAAACTAATCTGTTGGTCTCTTCTAATTTGGCTTCAAGCACTTGATCTTGCTCAGTCTGAGTCTGCTCTTGTTCTTCTAATGTCATCCGCATATCTTCAATTACTTTTTCCTTTGCGCACAGGTCTGAAGATATCAAAATAAATTTGGAGATGAGCCCCCTCGTAGATCCCACCATTTTGTCCCGAAGTGCCTTCATTACATGTCATTTCCCCCATTCCCAGAAATCAAAAGCTCTGTTAGAAAGAAATTGAACATCTCTACTAAACTATTCAAGTCCAAATTCTTAAGTGATTCTTGTCAACTTGATTTAGGTGAGTGATTCAGTGTTAACGTCAGACAGACTATGGCTTGTATTATATGACAAACTAACCACTGTTCAACTGCTAAATGTTTATCAAACTTGCCAAAACTGTTATTATGCTAGTTTATGTTTCAGTGTTTGATTTTGTTATAATGGCCAACTAGAATGGCAAAAAAATACCAGCATTTAATAAGTTAATACTGATAAAGCAAATCCACACTTTCTCTGGGACTTATGTTTCTTATTCTGAGACTATTTCTTTGCTTTCAAATATACCTGCCAATAACGATACAATAAAAATTAGTTCCTGACTGTAAGATTTTAACGTCCAGTTTTTAAAATATCAAAGTACAAGACTCTCCAAATTCATTAACAACATGACAACTCATTATGTTACCATTCCACACCAAAAAAATGGAACAATAATGGCTTTTTCTGACCTTTAAGTGTTTTCTCATACTGTTTGGAGATTTCTTCCAGCTTCTCATTATTCAACTGCTCCTAAATATCACATTGAAAGAAAATTAAAGAAAACATGTTGAAAGAAACAAATATATGTGCAAGAAGTGAGCAGCTTTTCATTCTGAGCTTTAATAAGTAATGAATAAAGTATTTGAGACAAACTGTCCAGAATAAATGTTTTTCACATAGTGTAAAGAAGCATTCAACTTGATCAAAAAAATGGTTAGAGGAAGACATTACTACTAACATACCTAAGTGTCACTGATCAGAATCAGGGTACCTGCAGGTGTTAATTATGTATTTATTAAGCAGACTATGTAAAACAATTTGACAGTGTCCTGCAGTGAGAAGTTCTTCAAAGATCTTTCATTCATCCATTAAAAGTAATTTCAGCTGGCTACTCTTATTTTTACCCCAATTTCTGGAAATCTGTCTCCTGTTGCTTGAAAAACTTGTCTTATTAATAGATTAGTCAAACAAATTAAGAGTAAGTAAAACTTTGAATAATAGAATACCTGTTTAAGTTGCAGGATTGTGCGCTGTTTGATCTCTAATTCTTCACTAAATTTGTTTTTAATTTTCTGAAGTTCACTAACTTTATTCCTCAGGGATTTCTCCTCAGATCGCATTGTACATACCTGTAACAATGCACAAACACATCAAGCGAAGCTAACATTTAGTTATAAGCCTTCTACTATCTCTGTAAGTTATCTAAATAACCAGATACTTTAAGAGCCAAATTTTTGCAAGCATTTTAGCTAAATTTCAGGGGCTGTAGGAAGTGCACTATATTGTACATCCTTCCTGGGGAATGATTTTCACTATAGAATAGTCTTACATTTGTCAGAGGGGGAAAACGAAAAATAATAATAATAATTAAATAAATATATATATTTTTAAAGCTACACAAAACCACCCAGAAACACCCAAACAAAAAACAACTCAACAACAACCAACAGCAACAACACAAAACAAACACACACTATCAGGAAATAACCTAATCAAACTACAAGTTCAGTTGTCCTTTAAGAAAAAAAAAAAAAAAATGTTTTCTGACAGGTGATCCCACCCACTCCTTACTACTTCTCAAACAGGATTATACACTGAATACTGAGTAGGAAAAGGCCCTCAAATGTTAGGCTGCTCAGGAAGACAAGAATACTTTTCTAAAGCTTACCTTTCAAGCCCAAACTCTTGCTTGGATTTTGGATTTTAAGTTCTCGCAACACCCCATGAAAAACACCTGAGAAATCCTACTGCTTGATAACTAAGCTACTAACAATTAACATCAGTAAAAGTTATTGCATCATTTCGTTTCTTCTCCCCAAACTCAGCAGAAAACATAGCTTAGATTTAGAAGTTATTTTAAAATTTAGATTTAGCCTCTAGAACTTAGTGCTTTCCTTTCCTGATTAATCCATCTCTTCCTCCCAGAGATCAGCATTTTCCATAAGCCCAAATTCTGAGGCTTTGGATTCAACACAAATAAAAACATATGGTACTATATTGTTATGAAGATTTAAATCCTTCTCCATAACTAGATTAGTCATAAGTTTCACAAATCTTTCTCAAGTGTATTAATAAAATTTACTTCGCTCCTTCAATATCTGTACTAATCCATGTTTTGACATCTAGTCTCATTTTTAGCTTACATCTTCATTGGCAGTGTAACTTACGATTCACTGTTACTCTAAATGTATCATTCAAAAGAGCATTATTATTAATCACTTTTAATATTCATAGCTTGAGATTGGTGAAAAAAGGTTTTAACGACAGAACTCCAAGCATAAACTTGTAGAAGAAACATTTGGCCTATAGTTACCAACCTCTTTTTGTACTTGCTGAATTTGTTTCTTGGCATCAGAAAATTTCTCATTCAAATCTGTATATTCTTCCTCTTTCCTCTGCAAATCTTTTTTCAAACTCTGTACAAGGGCAGAGCTCTCTGAAAGATCTTTACGTAGCCTTGTATTAGAAATTAAGAGACATAAATAACATTAGTATTACACATCTCAAAGAATCAGCTTTTACACATTAACTCAGGCTTGACTGCTGGCTTTATTCATTAATTGAATTTCAGGTCTATCAGATCAATTTCAAGCTTCAGATTCACTTCAGAACACTGGAATTTTTTTTTTTTTTTAAAGCACATTGGAGCAACTATTTTTATTACTAGATGTCCTTACAGAATAACAAAAGGAACAAGGTTAATATCAAGTAAGTTTAAACCTCATATCTACATCCCAGACCTTTTAAGGATCAAAATAAATAAAAACTAAAAGAAAATAGAAAAAGCACTAACATGGCACCAAGTACTGCTGTTACAAGTGCTACAAAGTAATTACGGAGTTTGATATGTTTATTTTGAAATGGTCATATTTATTTTAAAAGTTTACAGTAAGACATCTTGAATTTTTATTTTAAAACGAATAGAAGGTTTTTTAGATTCTATAATTGACAACACAAAACAAGGCCTCACAAAAGGTAAAGCTTTCAAAGCTTTACAAGCACAGGGTCAGTGATCCCCAGACTTTCATGCTAAATTGTACTTTAGAATATATGCAGGTACCCACTGATATGGCACTAAAGAAACTCTAATCAGAAGAAGGGCTACATAACACCTTAAAGCTATATTTACATGATTGCAACTCCGTTACCATGTAGCAAATATAACCCCTCAGACACATTTAATATATTATTTTTTAAAATATTTTTTAAAAAATAGAGGGGGCTGGGGAATGTTCTAGCCTCCTAGACCCACCCATTATTCCTTCAAGTTCTTACAGCAGGCTGTGCTCACTTAAAATAGCTGTTACCAAAACTGTCTGTCTGCTGTTTACTCCCTAGGGTTCTTTTTTTCCTTTCTTCTTTTCCTTTTTACCATGCAGTCCTTTTCAAATAAAACATTGCCTATTTTTATGTAAGTTACAGGATAGAACATGAAATTATGCCATTTCCTTCAGAAAGGGTACACAACATAAAATTATTAGAAATCCCCAAACAATTCTTCTTTTCCTTGCATGCTCCGGTTTCCCCCTACAATAATTCCTAATGATATTGAGCTATATTTTTGAAAGAAAATAGAAACAGGTGAGAGAAACATAGCCAACAGAATGTACAATTATGAAAGTCAAGTAGTGTATTAAAACTTCATAGAGAAACAGTCTGATTAATGAAATAGAAAAACATGCAAATGTGTTATGTCATAATAAACTGATGTTCCCAGAAAGTAATTTTGAGTCTATTCTCAATGGGCTATGACATCTCATTATTTACTTACAGTTTTATGGATTGTATTTGCTCATCCTCATTTTTCTCCTTTTCCTTAAGAGAGTGTTTCATGTTCTCCAAGCTGTTCATTAACTGCACGACTTCCTCCTTCAGATTTGCTGCTTGATCATTTAATTCTTTCAGGTTTTTGTCTGAATTAGCACATTTCTCTTGCAGAGATACTATATTACTTTCTAGATTTAAAATAATAGATTCTTTTTCTTTAATTACTACTTCTAACTTTGTTATGTTGTCATCTTTAGCTCTGGAAGCCTCCAAGAGGCATTCAAGCTCTCTTATTTTTCCCTTGTATCTGCTAACTTCCTCCTCAAACTCTGCAATTATTCTGTGATCTTCTGCAGCCTGTTTTTCAAAATCCTGGGTTTTCTTCTGGATTTGCTCTTGTAACTGATTCATAAGTTCTTTCTCCTTTACAGACTGATTGTCTTGATTTGCAATCTCATTTAATTTTATTTTTAGTTGATTATCATAGTTCTTAGTGTCACCAAGTTCCTTCTTTAAGTCTTCAACTTGCTGAAGTAGTTCTCGAATCTGCTGACTTTTTTGTAAAGACGCCTTAATAATATTTTTGCATTCTTGCCACATGCTTTCAACACTACAGTGAAAGGAGCTTTCCCGTCTCAGATCTGCTGTAGAAGCAATTTGGGACTGCACACTTGCAGGACTCACTTGAGCTCTCTCTAGTTCATATTTTTGAGAGTTTAAGGAATCCTTTAGATTAACTAAATCAATATCCATAGCATAAGACTCTAAGTGACATGTATACAACTCATCTACTTTGGACTGCATTGTTTTAATTTGTGACACTTTCTCAATTATATTTTGTTTGGCACCTTCTACTTCATTATTTAGCTGAAGAATCTTTTCTTCTTGCTCCCTGTTCATAGTTTTCTGTTTGTCCAATTCAGAAACAATCTCGTGATAGTCAGTTTGACACTGCTGAAGTTTTTCACTTAAGTCAGACGCCCTTTCTTCAGAAGCAGAGAGCTTGAGATGCAAGTTTGTTATTTGCTCACCAAACTCTTCCTTTTTGTTTTTTTCTCTTCTGCATTGTTCTTCAAGTGCAGCTAGCTGGCCTTCCAAGGTTTCAATTCTTTCCTTCAGTGTTAGTATGTCTGCATAGTTCTCAGAAGTATTTGTTTTCACATATTCAGTTCTCTTTTGCTCTAGAAAGTCATCTTCCAAGCTCTCCTTCGTATCTCCTAAAAAAACCCACATCCATACAGCTCAGTTTGATTAAAACCAATAGTACAAGTCACTAGTGATACCAAATGCAATTGCTATATGGAAAATGGTCACCATCTGAAAGCTACACCCTCATATCTTATGGCATTTTGAAATTTTGAAGTAGATAAAACCCTCTGAGCAGTTTGACATGCAATAAGTGTCTCTTGTGCTTCTAGGCATACTTCGCAGCAAGAGGCGTGCAGGAGCTTTAAAGAACACTTTACCATGGCTCTATCCCAGCCTTCTACTCTGTACCACTAGTAGAAAAATCTAGCTAGTTCTATTAATATGTAGAAATATCTATGAGCTAGATAACATCCACAGTTATATCTAGTTTCCACCTTCACTGGTTAAATAAACCGTTTAATACAGCCAGCAATCACCCATTCTACATTTAGAAGAGCAACAGTATCGTGTGCTTTTCCAAGAAGTTTAGTTCATATTCCCTTAGGTTAAAAATGAAGCTAAAAATCCAGCAAAAGTTTTTCCACTTAGTGTTTGGGATCTTCTTCTCTTCTTTTTTCAATTGCTTTCTCAACTAGAACACGACCAAAGAGCCTGTTCTTCACAACAGAAAAAAAAAAAAAATAATCCTCAGTGCTGACATTAATTGCAACTGTCATTTCCTCTTTGAGAAGAGCTATCACTTTTCTATTTTTGTTTTGTTTGTTTAAACAAGCTTCAGTCAGGAGATTATAAACAACCTACTACTATCTAGCATATCAAGGAGTCTAAATCAACTTCATTTTCCACCCCCTTCCTGTAACTTTTATATAGGTGGCACCATCAAACAGTTATGCTAGGACTCAATATTCATCCCAACCAAAGATGGTAGAGACGAATGAGCAATGTGTCTGGTGCAGAGACAGAAGATTCTCTTACAACAGACTTCCAATAACATTTATTTGAACAAGTTGTACAAACATCAGAAATGCCCTACTGGATCACACACACCATCACTTGACCCATCTAATATCTTACAAGCTTTTGCTACAGACCTTTCCTGACATAGAACAATTGGGAATGTTAGAGGAATGCAAGACAATACATCTCTACTTAACTCTTTTAGTGTTTATGTATCAACCTGCTGGCTGTTAGCTTACCTAACCACTCCTGGAATATGAGAATTATCTGCCTCTCCCACCTTCTAGTGCAGCAAATATTAGAAGTTTGCTACCCAGTCTATGAAGTGCTTTGTTCCATAAACTTAAACTCATCTTCTATTAGATTGAGTGTTCTTTATTCTTTCACTGCAGAATGTGACAGTCCAACATTCAGTTTATTCACCATCTGTATCCTAGTTTTCTGTGATCATGTGAATTTGACAAGTCTCCTTTTAACATGTTTTAACCCTCTTCATAGAGATAGATAATTTCTGCTCCCAATTTTTTAATCTTATTCTTCTTTTTCTACCCCACCCTCACCCAAACAATGCCTGGAAGATACTCTTATTTGCACCTGTTCTGCAGAAGGAAGGCAAGAAATTAAGGGAAACAAAAGGAAGACTTTCATTCTTCTTTCCTATATGCTTTCTATAGTTCTATGAAAAACCAAAGCCTAGTTGTGTGCTGAAGTCACATCGCTCCCATATAGCTCAACCTCAGTGATTAGTGGACTCTAATGAAATGGATAACATAAGTAGTTGTGTCACTTTAAGTTTCACCCTTATCATTGAATGTCTTCAGCTGCAGCTTGTTTGTTCACCTCATTCTAAGACTGGTAAGCTCACAGATAAAGCAAGGAAAACAAAAAGACTGGGAGTGTAAATGTGAGAGCCACACAAATATGCCATATTTGGACTTAAAATTATTTTACTTCCATTTAAATGGAAAGATTTTCTCCTTTGCCAGCACTGTCACCTTGACCAGAGCTGGTGTATTCACAGCATGCATATAGAAGGAAAGTCCAAATTTCACAGCACATACTGTATGACTGAACAATCAGTAAATTATAACACTGTTAACACTTGCTTAGACAATTTGTAAAAACTGGACCATGAGACACTACTTTCCCAGAAGTCCAGCAACAGCAAGTTTAGTACAAAAAGAACAGTTAAGACAGTACTTAAGAACTACAGCTGAGTCTGCAAGTACATTAACAGGTGAGAAAAAGCAGCAGAAAGGAAAGAGTCTAAAAACTTTTATTTTAAGCATTTAGGAGTGAACAGTATAGGACCTTCTGCAAAACAGATTATATTTACATAAGTTACTTCCGTTTACAGTTTAACATCATGGATTTTCTCCCCATACCATAATGTTTACGCTTCACAGTTTTTTGCTTTTGTCCTGGAATAGTAATCAAGTTTTTTTGCCCGTGTTGAGGGATGGTAGAAATTGTACCTTTCTTTGTAGGTGGTTCTTCTTCCACAGTAGTATTATTTTCAAAACAACGTTTTCTTCCCACTTCCAATACAGTTTTGTCACAATCCTTGAACTGGCTGCTTTCAGTCACTTGGTTATAGTTCTTTTCTGCCAATTGTCTTTTAATGGTAGTTATAGTGTTGTCCTGTGTTAAAATAAGATTAATTACTTTGAAGTTTTACAAAGTGAGCACTTAAAAGGCTTAGTAACCTTTTGTATGCAAATACTTTTACAAAATTATCTGAGTAATACATATAGGGGTCATCAGAGGAACAAGTCAGTTAAACATCAGCTACTTAAACCAAAAGCAGGTACACCTTCAGATATTAATAAGCACAATGCTTTGCACTGTACAGAAAGCAGAGCAAGACAGTAGGAAACTAAAAAAATGCAAGACTTCATGTAAGAGGAGTTTGTTTACCAACTGAAAACAATTTCCAGTGTCAAAAGTGTTTATGAAATTCCCAATTTGTTCAAAGGGCAAATGGTCAGCACTACAAGTTTGTTACTTTCTTGTCATCATTGGTAGAGTTGGGAGTTTTAACCACTTTCAGCAAAGCCAAATAGCATTTTTATTATGACAGGTTTAATGCAATTTGAAAGCCTAGTCAGTTCTGTCATACATACTTTAGGCGATATATTTCACTAAGAACGAAGTTTCTTGACCAGCAGAACGACACAACTGGCAAGCCATGCTGGTTGCCAAGGACCAACTTCTCAGCTTTCAGTAAATAATTAGAAAAAAAAAATCTATAGAGCATATTTGAGGCTTGCAGTCACGTTTTAACTTTCATGACACACAATCTCATAGAAACACAGGACAGAGTTGGAGCCTTGCCCTTGGAAGAAGCAGTAATAGGAAGCAGTCATCACAACTCTTATCACTCTCAGAGCTTTTCAATAGTACGAATGCTAAGTTGCTCTGGAGGTCAAAACCTTACATTTACAGTGGAAGAGAGAAATGGATCAGTGTGCTGACTAAGTTTCTTTTAAAATGTTATCAGAACTACTTCAATGTTACTGGACATCAGGCTCAAAAAAAACCCCTTACCTACCTTTTTTTTTTAACCCATATACATTTAGCCAGGCTAGTCCTCTGGCATTCAGCAGCTAGCAGCAGACTAATGAGTTGCAAGCTTTATTAATCACATCCACTCTTAGTTCAAACTCTACTCAATATATTCATATTATTGCTCTTCCTTTGAAAGTGTTTGTGCATGGTGGTCGTGGGTGGAACATCCTGATTTTTGTTGCCAATTTATGCAATCACTGTCCTTCTCATATTATTGACTTCTAACTTCAATTAAATTTGACTGTTTGCTGCAGCAAAACCTTTCCTCCTCTCCCATTCAGGCAAAAATAGAGACAGTGACATAATCCCTCTGATTTCCACTGCTTAAATCATTCCAATTTGAGGTTTGTTTGTTTTCTTTAGAACAGCTCTGCAGTTTCATCTACAATCCACCACTAATAACTCTAGATCACTGGTCCCAAAAGTCCCATTTTTCACCAACACTCCCCCTCGCATTTTACTGTAACTTTAGTTTCAGTGCAAACTTCACCTACTACCATTTCAAGCAAATAGCAATTACTTACAGAAACTTTCAACTTTCCAAATAGTTAAGTCCATTATAAGCATATACTTAGAGTTTTGTATAAAGAGACTTGAGATGTTTAAGACTTACATAGTCTTTTATTGTTTCTTCTAAATGGGATATCAAATCTTGTAGTCTTGTAATAACATCTTCTTTTTGCTCCACAATGTTCATTAGTTCTTGAATCCTTTTATTTTGAGTATTCATTTTCTTGGGAAAAAAAAGGTAGCTCAGTCAGTGTCAAGCTATATCATGCATTTAGAAGCAAGATCAGTTAAGCTATACTTGATATAAAGAATTGTTCTAAGTGTACTATAGTATCATTTTAAGCTACTTGAATTTTGTATTAAAACAAGTAATTCTGCACAGGTTTTTCCTTGACAAAGTTACCTCAGTTGCTTCTTTAAGCTGCTCAGCAGACTCATCCAATTTAATCATCTGCATTTCAAAGTCTGTAATAGGAAAACAACTCTGCATCAAACAAACACCCATTACATAGTTCACTCACTAATCCATTTTTCCAGATCTTCTGGTATCTCATAGAATCATTTCAGTTGGAAGAGACCCTCAGGACCATTGAGTCCAACCATAACCTAACTGCAGCACTAAACAATGTCCCATAGCTTTTGAACAAATTGATTTATTTTCATGTTGACTTCTACTTATTACTTCTATTTTACAGCAGTCAGTAGATTATTTTTTTTCTGCCTTTCACATCACACACTCAGCTCACCTTTGGTTTTCTGAATCAGTTGTTCTTTAGTTTTGAATAGTTCATTTGTTTTCTTTGTCAGCTCTTCTTTGGTCTTAGTTAGTTCAGTGGTAGTGTTTCCCAGTTGTTTTTCAAGCCAACCTATAGCCTTCTGCGGCTCCTCTAGGGACACAATGTATCTGTGTGCTTCTTCTGCCTGCTTTTTGATATCGGTGACATCATTGTGCAAAGAATCAATAATGCCTTCAAGATCAGTGTAGGTGCCTGGCCCTATGCCATGTTCGCCATCCTGAAAGATAATTTATATCCATTTAAAACCAGCAAATTATTACACGATAGTCATTATTTCTATATAAAAACTGGAAGACCATTATGAATTCAAACAAATAAGTACAGTTAATTCTGGCTTCAGAGTCATCTTGGTGATCAAATTGCATATGAACCCACAATTTGTCTACTTTCACACACAAGTCTCCAGTATCAATAGCTATTTTATTTTTATAGCATTTAATAACCCACCACATTCCCTTTTATATTACTTGAAAAGCATTACCACCAAATTTAATATAAAAGCTAGTCTTCTTTTTTACCCCATTAGAACGCTGAATGAACATGGCAAGTGAACAGTTTTAGAAGGAATATATCTGAAATTTTCATGTATCTGTAAAAGTTTGTGAGGTGAAGTTTGTGGTAACTTGTCAAATTAAGTTGTGAACGAAACAATGACTTTATATCTTTCATCTTTGTTTTTTAAAAACAAAGGTTTCCACACTCATAAGAGCTGGCCTCAGTTTAAGAGTCT
Organism: Pampusana beccarii; assembly: GCA_013399365.1. NCBI lineage: Eukaryota > Metazoa > Chordata > Aves > Columbiformes > Columbidae > Pampusana > Pampusana beccarii. The sequence goes on along the minus strand of VWYH01008820.1, from coordinate 127,476 downwards.
AGATATGGCTGAAGTGTATACACAATTCTCATTGCTTCAATTGTAGCTTCAATAACCTTAAGAAAGAAAAAGTCTCCGGGACCACTACAGTACGGTCCATATATGGGGCCTAAGAAGTTAGCTTCAAATACTTTAAATAGACATTTAATGCAATAGAGTTTATACCATAATGGCAGCTTTTCCCCCAGTTTTTTTGAATATAGTAATTTTCACTTTGTGTTGCATAAGTGCAGAAAACTCCAAAGATTCCTAAATGTATACCCGAGGTTCAGCAACTGCTCCTATTAAATGTGATAAACACATCTTGCTGTGGATACAGCTACACAGCTTGCAATTCCTTGAAGCCATCCTTCTAATCCTCGAGACATACCGTCACCGTAACAGGTAGTTAATAAAAGGAATGTTATTGGGGGCAGACAAAAATACCAGAGGTCCAGTTTGTTCACTGCAAGGCTGATCCTTTAATTTATTTTCTTCATCTGTATTTTTAGCATAACCATTTACAAGTTCCTTGAAGATTTCCAGGCGCCTTTCGCAGTTTTCTTCAAGGAGTTCTCGCTCTTGAGAAAGGCACTCTCTATAGTAGGAAAAATAAGTCAGCAACAAGATAGCCAGCATGAGCTGCTAAGAAGTTATTAGTACAGTTGCCTGTAAACAAATACTTTTAAATTTTCTTTTGGCACAGTAGAACAAGACACAAAACAGTGTTGCTACAGAAAAACAGAAGTATACTTCCCCCCACTCACTCCTCTGAAGAATAAGGGGAACACAAGTATGCACACAGATTATGGACAGTACTTAACTACAAGCATTTTTTCTAAGCTTCTTGAGCCAGAACACCTGTTTGGAATATCACTGCAGTAACTAGAGAATGTGCAAGTGTACTCTTTCTGCAGACACCCTATCAAAGCTCCTCTCTTAGGCAGAGCTCTACAGGAACACACACAGTTTACAGATTCCACGTATACCCCTGCCTGTCCCCAAAAAACCAAGGCCATTCCTATACAATATTTTTCCGGAAATCATAGTCCAAACAAATTGATCTACTAAAAAAGGCAATAAGTCTAGGAGAAGAATGTGGTCTCTTACAGCCAAGAGACATTTAAGAAATAAGTTAATTTACTTTCATTTTTTTAAAATCAGTAACTTTAAAGCCACCTAAAGATAACTTACTCGAAATCTGTTTCCCGCTTAGCAAAATATTGGGTAAATTCTTCTGTCACTTCTTCACGAATTTTTAGTTCCAGCAGTATCTTATTCTTCTTTTCAGTAATAAGTTTGTTCTTCAGCTCTTCTAGGAGACTTAGCAGTGCCTAGAATTACAATTAGTATTAAGTTTTTAATAAATAAATACTTTCCCAGAAGTGAGATTTTTTTTTTCCCCATTCATCAAACACTACAATAACACAATAATTCTTCCAGCTTGCAAAAGTTCCTCCAGTTCCTTTATTAGCTTAATCATAAACAGGAGGATTCATGAGTAGATTGAAGTATCTGTTTGGTACTAACACAGTAATTTATAAGTTTGCACAGAGCAGGCATTTGCAAAGAATATTAAGTTTACTACAAGAATTCTTGAAGTTGCCTTAAGAAACAGGTTTAAGCTCCACATGATTTGGCTCTTTTTTCTCAGATGCTCATTTCCGGGGCAGTATCAATGAAACTTCCACAAAACAGTCTCTAGTCCTCTGTTCCATCTTTCTTGTCTTCCCTAGAAGTGACTAAAATTGCTGTCCCTTGAAGAACTGTTTTCAGAGTTTTCTTGTGCATGGAATACAAAGGAACAGCCTTCTGTATTGCTAAAAAACAGGTAATATTCACTGTGTGTTGACCATAGGTTACCAAAAGGAGAGAAAGCTAAATCTGTAATTCTTACTGTTCTCTCTGTATTTAGACACTTATTTCAGAGTTTTCCCACAATAGGGACTTAGTCATAAGTAATCCCACTTTCAGTTCTTAACACTGGATTTAGGCAGAATGAGGGTGATCAGAAAAAAAGAAAGCTGAGAGATGAGAGAAACTAGGAGAATACCTTGCTTCAAGACTCCATGTTACACTAATTCTTAAAGTAGTCCTGGCACATACCATATAGTCTTGTTTTCCAATAAGAACTTTTTCTTCGTCTGTCTGCACTGCTTCTTCTCTTGACATATTATGTTGTTCCTCCATCTCATCATCAGCTTCAATCACATCTTCTAAGCTTGTGTCCCATAAGACAGTAGCTCTTTTCCTTGGGACCAGCATTTTAGTGTCACTAAGTAGTGATGATTCTCTTGCTGATTTCTGTCCAAATGACTGATCTTGAGGAAGAATAGATGTGTCCATAACTAAAACCTACCCAGAAAACAAAGAACATCAGTATTTTTTATACCTTTACTGGTACTTCCATGAGATACCTGTTGAACTTTCCTGTAGGTTGCCTGAGTGCAGTATTCCCACAGCCACCTATCTTCTTTGTTCAGAGTCACTATTTAGACCAATTTCCAGCTAAAGTACAAAGGAATCACTCTGTAGTCTATAGTCCCTTCTTTTGATCCCAGGAACACCAACTTTCACTAGCTTGACAACCTACAAGAGAGTCACCATATCATGCACCAACAGATTTCTGTATTTCTTATACTTAGAATTTGTAGGATGACACTCGTGTAACCCAACTAGAAACTCAGTTTCTTGAACACCTGAATCACCCTTACACTCTACTAGTTTTGGTGTTGTACTTAACCTGCTGAGATGAGCCCACACTCTAAAGAGCCTGGGTCTCTTGTCTTTTGAACATATCTAACTGTCAACAGAAGTTTCTCATGGCTTCCATTAAGGTTACAGCACTGATCCTCAATACTTTCATCTTCCAGCCTGCCAAGGCTATATCACTGTTCTTCTAGTCATTCTACTTCACCTCCACATTCCTCTATGGACATAGAGATGACCTTTCAAACTCTTTGGTGCTCAACCTACTTTTGTCAATATTTCAGGTGAGCAATATTCCAAATTAAGATAACAGTAGTTTATTGAACAGCTCCTAGGTGTGAGCATGTTACGAGCACAGAGGAAAAAATCTACCTAGATCTTGAGAAATTTCTTCCAAATATAGCAACTGTCTTGTTAGGCTAGACATTTTATAGCAACTATGGATTTTCAGTAGGAGATGCTCCCACAGTCCAAAGGAAAAAGTCAGTCTACTAAAGCCTTTTTAGAAGCTTTACAATGAAATAAAGTCTGACTAGGAGTAAGTAGAAAATATCGCAACGAGACAGAAAAATCCAGTAACTAAATTCATGTTCTTAGAAGTAAGCGAACCTGTTCTTCAAATGCAGTTTGGAAGTACTGATCAACAACATGAACTACAACACACTTACTTTTTGTGCAATCGCCGAGAACTTTAGCACATTGAGTGTTTCATCATATGCTGAAGCACATTGGCTTATGTTTACTATCATGTATACCTTCCCCTTTCCACTGAAGAATCCTTGAAGGAAATGAGTTAACTTACTTTCCCGAAAGGATATGTGCTGCTGCAACCTTTAAAGACAAAAGAACAGATGACCAGAAGTTTGATCATTTCCAGTTAGTGTAAGAGAAATCCAGCCCGAAGAGTTAGAAATATTTATAAAAGCAGTAGTCTTTAAATGAATTAAAATTGTTTTGGACTAAACACAGCTGTTTGTGAAGAGATTGCACAATTGTTGTGACTGCTGCTGCTTTAGCATTATGTCTGATAGATGATAGCAATATAATCAATGAGAGCACTTAGACTAAAAGCCCATTCAACATTTAGCCTAGGGTAGGTCACATAGCCTTATACTACACCAAACTGTATCACCTCTCTCTTCCTTTCCATATTCATGAAAAGGACTTATCTAGTTCTAGGCATGCAGTATCCGACATTACCAGAGATCTCTCTCACTCAGTATATCCTGCCTCTGAGAATGGACAAAAGCAAGCACCTGAGCAAGAAGATGAGTGTACACTAAACGCATGGAGATACTTTTCACAACTCTTTCCCTAATCTCCCAGCAGTTTGGCCTTTCCTAAATCAGAAGTTGTGCCCTTGAATTTAACAGCTGCTGATTTAGTTTTTGATGCTTATAGGAGATTTTACAAGAATTCATAAAACATGACTAAACACACACTTGCAACTGAATAGGTCGCCTGCATTTCAGACATGTGACAGGTATTCAGTTATATGGAGGTGCTACAGAACTCAGCAAGATTCCTGCCAGAATACATATATGGCTCATAAGTAGCTTTGCTGCAGGACTGATAAACAAGAATCATTTTAAGAAAGCTACTGCTTCCTATTCAGCTTGCAGGGAGCATCTATTAACACTTCAAGAGGTCATGCTTTAGAACATTTCTTCTATATTGTTAAAATTTCAAGTTATTAGGATCAGAAAAAGACATTGTAAATAGATTAACAGCCCTCTAAGAAGCTGCTAGTTTTAATGCGCCCTTTCTATCTAGAAAGAACAGTAAGATAAAAAGACTGTAAATTCACGAGACATAGGTTTAATCAGGAACATAAACTAGCAAAGCTTCATTATCTTAAGTTGTGATAGACTTTGAACAGGCTGTCAGGATCAGTGTTACATGGTAAGCGAATTTGGCAAAGCACATCTGGGCATATCAATCAGCAGACAGAGTTCATTTACCTTCCGGGACAGAAATAGATCTTCAAATGAGAACCTCTGGAGAAAGCAGTTCCTGGACAGCTACATCCAGCTGTGGTTATATATTGTACTGGTTTTAGATAGCTAACTTTTCGTATTATTTCGCTCTTATTTAGATACTTGAACTAGGGCATAAATAGTGGGAAGGCTTGCCTTCGTATGTGGTTAGCTAGATCAGGAGGAGAGTGCTAAAGTTGTGTCAAGATTTAGAAAAAACAGGCAAATTTTATCAAAGAGCACACAGTTATGATAGCACAACAATAGCCTGCTGATGAAAAACGTTGCATTAGAATGAAAATCAAGTTAGTTCAGAAAAGTGTAATGAAAGGCTGAAAATTTTACCCTTACTATGACACTAGTAAGAGTGGGGTTTTGAACTTATTCCAAAGTTTGTTTGAAAAACTAAGCTCAGAAGAAGAAAATTCATTTGCTAGCATCTACGATAGCATGTTTAAAGGATGTTAGAATTTGCTTAATTTAAAGGGCAAAACCAAGAAAATTTAATATAACTTTGTTATAACAAGACTTTACAGTATAGAACTTACAAGCCTATACATCTTTTCTACCAAAAACTTAATGTTATCATTGTATATTTTAAACAATAACTTTTAAACATTGTAGGCAATACCTAAAAACTACAACCAGTTTGCAATTCATAAAAGAACTTACTTGGCCTGTTGACAGCTCTTGAGTGCGTTAATACACTTGCGGAGAATCAGAAGAGAGGTGTTTATATTTCCACTCTCTTTCAATCTGTCACCTTCATTGCGGGTCTTGGTATATCTTTCCGAACCAGCAAGATCACACATTGACAGTCTTGAAAGCAGGTAAGGAAAATTCTCTTTATTTACCTTAGAACATGCACAAGTTATTCACTTTTTTAAATGATCGCTTTTCTTAGAGGAAGCTTTTCTTGGTCTTGATCTGTACAAACCCCTTCACCCTTTTCAGTGTTGTCTCCCCAATCAAATTTCACACTACTTCCTGACAAACCTTTCCCCACACGCTTCCTAATTTTCCTCCCTGTTCTCCTCCTTCTGAGGACTTAGATGAGTTCACAATTGTAACAGGCTAGCAGAACTGTGTGCTGAGCAGAGGGGACAAGATACAGAACAGCGTTGCAACGTTATAGCTTGAGGTAGATGGCCAGGTACTGTATGAGTGTAGAACACGGGGAAACCACCACACGTGCGTGAGGCTCTACCAAGGAGCACTGGATTATGTAGTGCAGCACTAGTACATCAACATGGAAGATAATTGACAACTTCATCACAAAAGAATAGAGTGACTCTGCTCTGAACTTACTCATTGACTCGGGTCACTCGTGGTACTCCTGAATCTTCAATTTTTAGTATCTTAACTGTGAATATGCTGTGACTAAAAGGAGAGATTTAAAAATCAGCAAAGTAGTAATAAAGTAGACAAATACTTACAAAATATTTTTAGCCTCCACAACATCTGTTCAAAACATCATTGAACCTGTCAACATATCTAAGCATATACTCTATCAGAAACAAGCTTTTAAACGTATATTTATGTAGCACTTCTTTTGCTTTTTTCCTCAGACATTTAAATAGAATACAGATAAGTGCATTTGCTTGAAAGAGAGTATTTGATAAAATGCTGTTAGCTTTTGTACATGTCCATCTTATCGAAGGATTTAATCCTTTTGGCTTAAAACATTGGGACACATAACTGCTACAAAATGCCAAACCAAAACCTAACTATCTAGACCTTGTTAAGGCCTCTTGTTCTCCTAAAGGCACAATATATTTTAGTTCCTCCTAAAGGAACAATATATTTTAGTTCCTCCTTCCTCACACACACCATTCTATGCCAAACGTCACTCAAATTGTTTCTCACCTTCTGCTGGAGGAAGTATTTAGTTTTGTGCTTGCCGTACTCTGGTGTTTCAATCCCAGTTCTAGAAGTTTAAAAGCTTCCTTAGAATCACAAATCTGAACCCACTGCAGATCTTTGGGAAGAACAAACACGATAATCTTGTAAATATCATTATCAAAAACTAAAGTATTAGGGGACAATGTATGCACACCAAAAATAATGCATTTATTTGACACACACAAATGTTTTACTAAGCCTACTTCAGACAAAAGTTATATGATGACAACTAAGATCAAGATTCTTCCTTCCCTGGAAAAGGAAGGGCAAGTATATTGCATCATTTCATTCTATTAGCACACAAAAATACATTCCATCCAAATTAAGAAACCTTAACCTAAACACTGAAAAGCCAAAGGGTAGGGTCTATTATGAATACGAAACCCCTACATCCATAGTCATCAAAGCAGAATTCTACTTAGACAGCTTCTCTGTTTTAGGCTGCAATCTTGAGGGAGGGAGAAATATGGACATATTTCAGGGCCATCAACTGAAAAAGATCACTGAAGAAAGAATTTTGCCTGCAATATGACGACTATATGTCATCTTGGTATGCACTAGAGTAAATACCTACAATCCTACTAATAGAACTTGTAAGATGAACATTGTGGTCTCTTGAACTAGAGGTCACCAAAACCGTACTAGCGTAAATACCAGCCGTGACCAGGAAAATCATTAACTAGTATGCCTCAATAACACCAGGAACAGCCTTACATTTCCAAGATTTAGGAAAAAAGATTACGTTGAAGCATAGTTCAAAGCAGACTATTTCATACTTCACACGTTTTCTAGTGTTTGAAGAAATGCAGGAGCTGAGTTTGTCATGCAGTTCAGGTTTTCGAACCCATAGCCTGGCGTATGAAAGATAAAAGCAGCAGGACAAACACCTACAAAAAAAAAGCCTTTAATCTAGAATTGGTGTCTTGATTGCACAAAGAACCTGTAACAAATCAAATGGGTTTCAAATCCTATTTTTCCCATGGCCAGAAACAAACAGCGAACTGTTATTTTTGAGTTCTGTTAACTCCCCACCCTCCCCAACCCAAAATAAATTACATCACAGGTTTGATCAAACAAGAATACTGTAAAATGTTATTTGTAGTCAGACTGAACTTCCTCACGTGTTCTCTGAAGTCTGTTTCTCTACTTAAAATACTAAAAAAAGAACTGTTGAGCCAATCATAACTATAGTCAAGAATTTCTGGAGCCCCTTTTTTAAGAAAATGGAAAAAAAAATGACTAACAAATTTATCAATTGTTTTCAATATTTCTCCAATTCAAAGAATACCAAGGCAGTGGAGTGCATGCAGGCTTTCAAGAGTCAGGAATAAAGAGAAAACACGATCAAAAGTACAGATACTTCTATGTACGTAGATTGTTGCCTTTCATACTCAATGTAGACACTTCTAGTGCCACAGTGAATGCAGTTAGGAGTTTTCTAATCTAGAAAGAGCCATTATTAGAGAAAGACTGAATTTTCAAGTTACACATTTGGCAATTCGCAATGTAGTCTAATCACCTTTTAAATAAGAACATCCCTTAACGTCTTGAGCAAGGCGTAGTGTTTTTCTCTTCTTGTCATTTGATGTAGGAATCAGAAGATCATAAAAACATTCATTGTAAATCTCGAAAAATGAAATCCAAACAGAAAACTTAACATAGTTTTTCACAGTTGTGCTAGGTTGTTCCAGGTCATTTAAGAGTTCTTCCAAATCTGCCAAGTATAAAATGCTACAAGTTAATATAGACCTAGGAAACTAAATGTAATTTAAAAAATTAACAACCAAAAACTGATTTTAGAATAGCCTTCTAAAAAACACACCAGACAAAAACACCACCACACTGAAATTTCCCCCCTTTTCTTAAGTATCTGGGAGTCATGTGCTTACCCTACATACTCACAAGAGACACCTACTCTACCACTTACTTTTCCACTTGCAAATTCTATCAAACCTGTACAGCTTGGATTATTCAAGTCTCTTCGATATCTTTAGAAAACAGAGAATTAAACTGACAAGTACGTTTCATTCTAACTTTTTAAAGCAAACCTATTATTTAGGCAGTTTTTAAATGCTAGAATTAGGTTTATCTGATTCCATACAGCTGCTCCAAAAGCCTGTCAGGATACCACTAGGACACATAGCATAAGTAGTACTATTTTTCCTTGCTATAGTTTAATCTAATTTAATGCCTGTTCAGGGATTCTTCTAAGCACTTTATCCTTGTGCTTTCTGCCCAGATAACTTGCTCACTATCCAATTCACAAGCATATAAAAATGCAAAGTAGTCATTTTATTATTAACATATGCCAGAAGTCAGTTATCGACCGTAAGAAAGCATCTTTGCCAGGTTTCATTGCAATTGTTTAATATAAAACGTACCCTTAGAATCAACTGGTTCTTTGTTGTCAATGCTATTTTGATGGTCTGTCTACAAAAGAGAAGAGAGAATTTCAGATATTTTGTTGACAGTACTCCACCAGTACAGCACCAGTTACTTTTGTAACAGCTCTGTTGTCCAACTAGATGGGAATACAGCATAGTTGCAATATGCCAATACAAAGATCCTGACTACACATCGTGACTAGTTCAATGCACCTGTACACTCCTGTTGGAAGGGCTGTTCTTACCTTGACGTTAATACCTGACACTTCTATTACATCATGCCCTATCACAGTATATAGCATTTCAGCTTGCTGAACAAGAAACCAAGCCACAGAAAAACAGAGTGGTGGGAGCCCATACAGGAACAGGGTGATTTAACAGGATTATTTGCAGGAGTCCAGTAACAGTTTATACATTGCTCTTAACTTGTTGAATCCAGAGAGACTAGAGATTTTTTTATTACTGGCATTTGGTAATTCAGAATTCAATATCTTACAGTTTCCTAGGTCAACCCTCAGAAACAGAGGTAAATGTAGACTAATCACTTGCTTAAAAATAAAGCAAGTAATTAATTGCTTCATGATACAGGCTGTGGAAGCCTTTCATAGTTGAGATAAAGTCCAAGTTTTAGAGAAAGAAGTAAAAAATATTTTCTGCTGAACTCTTAAAAAAAAAAAAAAAAAGGGGAGGGGGAACGTAAACCCCTACAGCCAAAGTTTGAGGTTTTATAGACATATAGACATACACTGCATTCTCAGTCTTAGGGCTTTTTAAAAATTTTATTTTAGGCATAGAACTGCAAAGAAATGCAACTTATCTACCAAAACCAGTATGCTGAAGAGAAGAAACATGGATTAAAAAAAACCAAGCAAACAAACAAGATGTGGTTTGGCTTGGGCTTTTTTTTTTTTTTTTTTTTTAAAATGTTTTGTCACAAGTATACTTCATGTAAAGCTGGGATTCCATGAAGTGGTTCCTGAAATTTAAATATTTGTGTAATCAAACCTTTTACATTTAAGCTTTAGACAGGTGAAACACCTACCCAAACCTGCTTCTGTTGAGGTAGATGCAAACTTTGCTACCAAATTTATAAGCTGAATTATTGTTGTTATAGCCACAGTTTTTGAAACTAGAGACTACATATGTGTATTCAAACAAAAATGTGACGGAGTTTTCTGATGTCCATAAAGACTGCTAGAGCTAGATTTAACATATGCCTGTGCTTTTGAAGTGAAGTCTTGAAGAGTTTTGCTGCCACCTGCTGTCCAGACTGGAAAAGTCCAGTTAACTATTAAAAACTCATAGATTAAAAAAAGAAAAAAAAAAAAAATCAAATCAAGGTAACAAATATATTTCATCCCACACAGCCAGAACATACCATTATAACCTAGCATACCACTAGGGAGATGCTTAATTCTTTTAGTTAAATATAAAAAAGCACAGTAATCCCTTTCTAGTTCTAATTCCTAGCATATGTTCAGTTCTTTCTATATTATTCACTTAACTTCAGAATTCAAGGTACCAAGAAAATGCTATGTTTACATGAAGTATAATTACCGCATAACTGTAATTGGACTAAACAGCATTAGAATTCCAAGCAACTCAGCAACTCATGAAATTTAAGTGTATTTCTAGACTACTCAACAGGAAATCTGTTAAAAAATAAAGACCATTTGCCTCCTTTGAGGATATTTTCCAAACTGGAATAGGGGAACAACCTCAAAATCATTAATTTCTTCCAAGTATCCTGAAAGACAGTAAACCATTTAAAAGAGCAGACCTACTAGCATCCCCACAGATGAAGAGACTATTTGCATTCAGTCTTCATTAAGCACTAAGTAACCCAAGAGGAGAAATTGTCAGGTACCCAAGCTACAGAAAAAAGAAAAGCTTAGAGTTTACATACTATCAAATACTCAGTCACAGAAGAACAGGGTTCATCAGCTCTATTCCTCACTTTACTGCTAATTTGAATAGCTGGCTGACAACAAATAGACACAGCCACACTTAAATACAGATAGTATCTTCCCACTGAAAACAATAAACAGGGTAATATTTAGCTATCTAAATATCCATGTACTCATCAGTATAAAGAGAAGCGCTCCTCTACCTCTTTTGTTAGGTGAAGTATTGAATTTTTAATAGCAGTTTCTTCTCTCACTTGATCTTTAGTCAGCTTTATATAATCTCTACACCGATGGGGTTTGAGATCCATTGCTGTATATAGCTTTCCTTGGATACTTTTGAACAGCATATCCATAGTCCTTGGCAGAATACCAACGTCATCTTCTGTCCCTGAAAGCAACATACCAAAGAAAGATCCTAATTATTACTGTGAGCAAGATATACAGATAAATGAATACAGGAAGATAAGCAATTCTAATCTCAGGGCATACATGAGAGGTTTGCAGTTTTAAAAAGGGTTCGTTTCACTTTGATTTCTGATATAGAGAGAAGAAGGGGACAGAGGAGAGGGATAGAAGCTAACTACTGTCCTGCCTCAGACTCTCACACCATCATCTTCCAGCTACTGATAATTTCTCCTACTCCTGAGACACATGGGCTTTTACCAGTTACAGCACTAGCTGCACCACCTAAGTCAGAACCTGATAAGGATCGAGGGGCGAGTGTACAGGAAGAATCTCATTCAAGAGCCAGTAAAATCTGGCTGGCACTCACACCAAGCTAGTAACCAAGTAACATAGCAAATTGAAGTACTGCCACATTACGTTTGTTTATCCTTATCTCTTCTCAAACCATTTTTTGTTTATCATAATGCCGCTTGTAATTCAACTTAACTTGAACAAAGTAACAGGCACTAGCAAACAATGAGCCCTCCTAAAAAAATGCTTCATCCTTCATTTAAGTTTTTTGTCATTGACCAAATACATGCTCCCCTGTAATGTCAAAGTTGGAAAAGCTATAATGATGTTGCTGGGAATAACAGAAGAGGCAACCATGGCACCCAGCATGCAATATTCTGCCCTGCCAATTCTTATCACAAGTTGATAGGTAAGTCCTAAAAATATAATACCATGAAAAAGTCTCCAGAGTCTGAGGAGACGCGAATAAAAAAAAAATCTTGAAAAACCACACCACACAACATACTCCAAACTAGTCAAGCATGGGGGACTGTAAATTTGAGGAATTTTGTTTTTTGTTATTTACCCATTCTTTATTAAGATAGGAAAGAGCATCCCATTATTGCTCTAGATTCATGATAACTGAAAGTACCGGCAGCAGTCTTTAGTTATAATCCACCTGACGAAAGATCACTTAGAAGATGATGTCACCTCAATAAAGATCAGTTTCCTTAGGCACAAAACTCTTTGTCCTTCCACTACTTCTCTGTATAAAATAAATAGTATAGCACCTAGAACTGCCATTTAACCATAGGAGAAGCAGTTTTCACACAAACCAAATTGTCTCATTTGTTGAAAGGCTTTAAGAAGTAAAGAACTACATCTTCTGACCAGATAGGATATTGAGCTTTAACAGTACAGGAATACTGCATCAGGAGACCAGGTCTCCTAGGATATTATTAATAAGCTCAGAAACTTGAGACAACAGAAATATTTGGAAGTAATCAAACATGTTTCAAAACATTTATTCTCTGCCTATAATAACTGAAAGACTCAAATACTATTCCTTATGTACACTATCTTCAAATAAGACGCATGTGAAGATGCATACATTTTAGAATAATAATAATAGAATACCAGGTTGGAAGGGACCTCAAGGATCATCTGGTCCAACCTTTCTTGGCAAAAGTATGGTCTAGACAAGATGGTCCCAAAATAAGAAAGTGCTAGTCTGATACAGAGTGACTTAACACACTTTTGAAATCCTGATATATAGATTATATACTTTCCTAACTCCCTTTCCAGACACTTGGAGGAAAAAATAAAAGTCACACACATCAAGTTGAAATTATTACAGCCTTACAAAGCAATATCACTATATGTTTATGTGAATTCTGCAAGTGACTCTGACAGTTTAGTGACATTTATTATGGAAGGAGACTTTCAAGAACTATTTATTAATATCCAAGAGAAGCCAAGGTTTAGGGCCTACACTTTAAATAAAGCAGAGTTATAATACAGGGTGTTTCAAAAAGACAGACCAAATTTGAAACCCAATTCAATTTGACACCAGGTCCATCTCTTTGAAACACTCTGTATTTCTGCTAGAAGTAATCTTCACTTTAAAAAAAATGAAGTGAATTCAAGGAGAACGCATTTCTACTTATACCTTTGAATGTGTATGTTTTCCCAGCATTTGTGACGCCATATGTAAAAATAAGACGATTACATCCATCTAAGAAATCTTGCACTGGTTGCTTCATGGTCCCTTCAAAGAATTCTTCTTGAGTTGTTTCAGGTCCAAACACCTAAGCATCATCAAGAAACACCTGTCATCTTTATTTTGTTTACACAATCATTAGAGACTTTTAAATCATTTTTTAAACTCTATATTTATATAATTTAAAATAATATGTTTTAAACTGTCAGCGGTCTTTAATACTAAGAAAAACACAAGTTAAACAACTGTTTTCCAGGAATAAACTAAAAACTTTTAAGGACAATTCATTTACATGTGAAAAAGTGAACTTCTGCATCATCTGTCCAGCATTCTTTTCACTTAGTCGACTCAAAGAGTTTTTGGGAGGCTTCAGTATGATGCTCCTTGAGTCTTCAATTGAAACACAATCCTATTAAAAGGAAGCACAAGCAACGTAGGCATCGAAAGAGTATAAGTATCTCAGCTTACAAGAATATAACACCACACCATCACACCAACATCACCCCAATCCATTTAAGTTATTTTAAACTAAATGTCACACCTGAAATTCATTTTCTCTTTCCAACGATGTAAATGGTCTAATACGCAGGCAAACTTGTATGTGTTCCTTAGACTCCAAACTGCTCCTCTTAAATTAAAAAAAATAATATTAAAATAAGGAAGTTAGAAATTTGGCTTGATTCTTTGTTTGTTAACTATTGTGTTAAGGCAGTTTCACTTTCATCAGGCTATTTTGAACAGACTGATGACATGGGTAGCAAAAGTAATTCACTACACCAGTTCTGACAAGTGCTTACACCCTTGTAGGAGTTTGCTGTGATAACGTAGAGTTAATAATCTTGCAACACATAGGTGTGTATATATATATATATATATATACACACACACTCTCTACATTCAGGCCAACTAGAGATCAAGAATAAAAACCACAAAAACATTCTATAACTGGCAATTAGTCTCATTCACAGAAGACTGATGCACCCAATAAGGTATCAGTACTGTGCCACACAACTTAGTCTAATCCTTTGTATCTCCTCCAAATTAAAAACATATTAAAGATGCTTTTTATTTTCTCTGAAAAATTCTGACTATTCTCATTGATGAAAGGACTAAGCTTATTTAAAATATATATCTCCCCAAAGAATGCTAACAGCAAAGCTTTCTTACCTGGCTCATGTCTGAGCTTGAAGAAACCAAAGAAAATTCAGCAGAGAGATCTGCTTTAATATCTTCCACATTTGATGGTCCTGTTCTTTCAGGCAGCTCAGCACTAGTAATATAGGATGGTCTGAAAAGTTTGTCATTACCACAAGTCAGTTCCATCCTGTAAGATAAAGCAAAACTATTTTTTTGCTCTTCAATCACATAATGTAGAACTTCTGAAGTCTCTTATAAGACAAGTCAATTTGAGACTGATAGCTGTAACTTCTTTAAGCAGAAAGCTTTCTTCATCCTCTTAATAATTTATATAACAAGTTTCTGATAGTTTGGGAGAAGGTCTGCAGAGGGGTTTGTATCATGATGAAACAGGAACAGCTCTTCTTCTCTCAGTGAAAACCAACCATTTACAAGGGAAAAGCCTTACGTGTATACCACAACCTTGATAAAAACCATGTCTGATAAGGAAGATATGAACAAAAAACCAACCAAACAAAAAAACCCCACCCAAACCACACAACACAATCATATTGTTCCACATCCACTTCTCTGTCATCCAATTATAGTGTCAATTTAGAATAATATCTCATTGCAAGAATAACCCAAGCTATAATACCAACTGTTTATCAGGTCCTGCAGAGATAACGATAACACAATGTAGCTTAATAAAAGACAGAGTTGAGAAACATTCCAAAGACTAATAGATACATTTGGCTATTAAGGGGACAGTAGAAAATTAGAAGACTTCATGTCAGAGCACAAATTAAAGTGTTGCTTTTGAGTAATTTTTTCAGTCACTTTACAGATCAGCAATTCATTTATTAATTCCTAATTCAATTATTTTGTTCATCTCCAAATCTGGGCAGTGAATAATTGCTATAGAAAATAAGCTGATTCATTGTTGATAGTAGGCAGGTAAATTTCAAAATAACCTTTAAAAATGCATTTTATTAAAAAAAAAAGCAACAAAACAGTATATTTTGTCTGCACTTTATCCTCCTATTGCTTTTTCTTGTGATATCACAGATGTAACTTGGCAGCTTTTGTTACGGATTAAGTTTAAAATAACTCATTGGGCAATTACTCATAGACTGTGGCAGCAAATGTTATAGCAATTAGACACCTACCACATGGCCTCCTACAGTTTTGAAGCTTTGGACACAACAATTCAGTGGTCTTCTAATACTACATTCCCATGTCTATGCTACAGCAATGCATATGCATTGGCTCTCTAAATACTAACGGCAAACACACTGTTCATTAAAACAATAGACAAACCAGGGCTGATTCAAAGTCCCTTTGCTCAAGGGGAGTATTGCCTGTCAAGCAGCCAGAACATTTTTGTTCCCCCAGCGTAAAACCTGAAACACACCTGCAATTCAGTGTCAAAACACTTCACAGCTCAGTCTTCCTGTCTAGCCTGTAAGAGGCAGATACAGTATTTCATGAAGCTAGACAAATCTCAGCAATACATAAGCTAAGCAGCAATGCTTACTTTGTTTCTTCTAATCTATAGATTTTATTTTTGTCAGGCAACTGTATGAAAGCCAGGAAATACTTGGCCTGAAATATTATCACAGCTTGAACAAACATTGACCTGTGAATAAGCTACTACTAGAAGGAAACATACCTGTGCTGTCACAATCTAGAAGTCTTATTCATCAGCTACACTCTTATCAGACCTTGACAAGAAACATATTTGCTAGATAACTGGCATCTTAGTTGGTTTAAATATGAGATTATTTCAAAGTGTGATTTGTCAAGATTATGCTCTCATTCTATGTCTTTTTACATAAGAGGCAGAAGACAAACATTAAGTTAATATGCAAAGCTGGAACTGAAATTTTTCATATGAACCCGTGTCTCAGACGGTAAAGTACAATCTCTGCCAGCACACAGAACCCAAGATGCAGACTGTCCACGTGATATCATGCAACACTGTAATTACCTTAGATATTCTGGTATAAACAGGTATATTGCCTGGCTGTAGCCACTGAAAGGTACTTGCATACTGGGATATGTTGTTGCAATTCTGCTTATCGTGACAATAGAGTTTAGAACTACAGACACCCCAAGAGAAAGGGATCCGGAGTGGCACAGGCAGCAGAGCATGGCCACAGCACACACAGCCCGTAGCTCTGGCAGGCAGCACAAGAAGGGCTCCAAACTACACAAGCAGTGTGACAGGTTATGTAAAAAGTTAACCATCAGCCCTTAAATTTAAAAACGAAAAAAAAAAAAAAAGGAAATTTTTTCCCTCCGCTAGTATTAATCTTTCACTTCACGGCTTCGCACGATTTTCCCGTTCTTACGGGACGCTGCCGCATTGCTTTATCGGCATCACGGCCCAGTACCGGGCCTTTCCCGCGACTCTCACGCACCGAGAAGTTTTCACACACCCCACACACCTCCCGTGACTTTTCACCCACCGTAACACCGGTACCCACGACCAAGGCAGGGAGAACCGAGAGCAAGCGGCCTCAGCTCCGCCCGCCACGAAGGCCACCCAGGTTGCTTCCCAGCTCCCACCCACCGCCTCCTTCCCTCCTCAAGCGAAAGCCCCGCAATCCGCGGGCTTACCTGAGAGCCCACGCTGGGCGGGCACAACCGCCGAGCCCCGCCGACTACAGGCAGCTTCGCTCACCTGTCCAGGCAACGGCCACCGGCACAGCGCAACCGGCAACAGCCGCGGCTTCTTTTCAAATCCGACCAATGGCAGTACGCGGCGCCGCGCGGCCTTCTGGGAGGGCGGACGTTACGGCGGCGAAAGGTTCTATGGGAACTGTAGTCTTGCTGGGGCGGCGAGAGCGGGGTGGGGCTGAGTTGCGGGGCTGGCGGCTGTGGAGCCAGGTTTCCTCTGGGGCAGCTGGGCTTTGCCATGGCGGTGGGCTGGGAGGGCGTGTTTACTGAGACTTCGCACCTGGAGTCATCAGGGCCTGTCCGCTCAGCGGCAGCAGGACTTGAACTGCCACGGGAAGGCGCCCTGGCCCCGCCGGGCCTGCCCCGCCGCCAGCCCTTACCTGCCCGCCTCGCCGTCTGCAGCGCCCGGGCTTGGCCTTCCTCCGGTCGGGCAGGAGGATACATGTAAGTTCAAGCTTGTCGGCTACTCCGGGTGATTACACTGGTGCTATTTCCACTGGCGTTTTGCAGGCCGAGAGGCAAGCAGAGGCTTTGCAGCCTGTGTGTACACAGGATGATCACTTTGCAGGCAGTGAAAGGCCAGGCGACCGGCTCTAGCTGCAGATGTGCTGTATCAGAGCAGGAATCAGCAGAACTGGGAAACTCCGGTTCGAAGTTCAGGCTGTGCCTATTCCTCACCCTGGGTTGCAGTACTGACAGAGTGACAGCTGTGGAAAACACTTAATAAGATGTCTTTGTGTAAAACCTTCCCCAGTTGAAAATTATTTTTTGGTACCAGATTTAGCTTCTTAAGCAGCAATTAGAGAAATCCTTTGGCTTTGTTTTCAAAACAGTGTCCTAATACCAAACAGACCATGCTTTTGTAGAATGTCAGGGCATGGAAATATACAGGTTTTGGTAACAAAAATCGCAGTAAGTTTCTCTTTAGACTCAGACAGGAATTCTTTGAACTTTAATAAGGAACATCTGCCTGTTTTAAATTGAAATTTAAAAAAAAGTAACTTGAAAGTAGTCAGTAACTACCAAAACCAAACGTTTGTCTTTCATTTGAAGAATGGCCAGCTAGTGCAAGCAATTCTGTAAAAGAATTAATTCTACACAGATCCTATATCAGCTGCTTTGATGAGGTTGTCTTTTAGATTAAATCCCATCTTTCCTAAAACAGAGGCTATGTCCTATCAGTAGATGTGTACTTGATTTGAGTTTAGTTGCAGGCCATGTTGCAGAGTTGGTCTCCTTTAACAGTAGAAGATGGTGGAACATTGAATTTGAAATTGTTTGCCAAATAAAACTAGAAAAGCTCTCGTAGACATTCTTTAACACTTGGAATATCTTAGTTTCTATCCTGAACAGAACAGTGGATTCAAACTACTGAGCTAACCTAATACCAAACCGCCTTTTTCATACCAGGAGGAGACAGAGAATGATTATCAAAAAAAAAAAAAAAAAAAAAAAAAAAAAAAAAAAAAAAAAAAAAAAAAAAAAAAAAAAAAAAGGGGAAAAATGAACTCCTAGGAGCAAACCTGAAAGTTGTTCTCTTCTACTTGTTGGAAAGGAAAACTGAAGAGCTCAGAATATTTTGCAAAGTATGTTCCTAAAAAGGTCGGGGGCTCTTCCCTGTAGAAATTGTTCTTGATAAGTTGTGGCATAACAAAGCACATGGTACAGGCAATAATTTGGTTTTATTTGAATATTAGAATGCTGAAACTGTTTTTATAATACTGCACATGCTGCATAATTTAAGCTGGTATCTCAAAAGACTGCCATCAGCATAGTCAAAGAACAAACATGTTCCACAGTCTAACATGTGCTCCTAGCCTCACACAAACCATGATAAAGAAAACATTGGATCAGCATAACCAACCCAGCCTGTTTTGGAGTGTGAGATGATGAAACTCCATGTATGTAAATAACCTTTATGGCTTTCCACCAACATATTCTCCTTAAAGTGGTTTGTGCAAGGACAGCCAGTTGCAACAAAAATATCTACTGCCCAAACTGTTCTCATTAGCCCCTGAAATGTTTCTTTTCCAATTCTCTATAACTTGTGGCACAAGGATGCCACTCCTCAAGAGGAAAAGATTTTTTCATGAATTATTTGCTACGACTGTCCCCATTAACCTTAGAAACTTACATTCTTTTTATTTGGGACAGGATTCAAAAGATGTGGATAGACTACTCAACTGAGTGATGAGATGATGCCCTATGAGACAGCATACCTCGGCTAACTTTTACATTGCTGTCAGAAGTAATTAGAAACACAGTCAACACTGCTGGGACTTGGCCCAGCATCATTCAGCACATCTGGGCAGCAGCCAAACCAGAACTGCCTTCAGCTTCTTTGTACTCAGCTCACCTTCCCCAGGGAATTAACAAAGTGCTACAGTTTCCTTCTGGCTTTCCTGGTTCTGCTGTTCTTCCCTCTGCTCTGACAGCGTTGCCTTCCCATCCTGGTTGGAGTCAGGGTCATTCTGCAGGTTTCTCTTGGAGCTGACTGGCAGGAAAGCTCTGTTCCTTGTCACAGAAGTGGCTTGGAGTAAAGTGGCATACGGTGTTATCTACTTGGTAGTCTGCCGTGTCAGCCCCTTTTCACCTCCATCTTTCAGGGCAGTGCTTGTCAGTTATCTTGTAATTTGCACAGACCTGTGGAAGCGTTTCACACTTCCTTTTCAACCTATTTGGTGGTACTCTCACTTGCTCACTCCCATCAGTCGCCTTCAGGTGATGTTATTCCTAATGCATATGCCGCTGATTTTATGAACTCATGAGTTGCAGGCTGTTCATTTGCTTATTTTGCTTTAGTGATATAGGTGTATTTTCCGTTATAATTTCTTTTAAGTAATGACCTGCATCTTCAATCTCACATTTCCCAACTTGTTCAATATCATTTTTCTATGGCAGACTTTTGATTTTTTTAATCTCGGTGCTTGTTTCCTGCTCATATCTCTTAAAACATCTCCTTTTGTTGTCTGTCAAAGTTGGTGTTGTGTTCTCTGAAACAGCAAGGCTACTTTCGAGGTCACAAACTTAAGAGAAAAATGGCTTGGGTTTCTCACTCTAATTTTTGTGCTTTAGCGTGTGTACATTCAAGCTTCCCCTTGGATGGAGCAGCACAGTCTGAAAGCAAACAATTGTTCACGTTGCCATCCTGTATACGTTGGCTGGCACAGCGTTTCTTCCTCCAGAGGGACCCGGGCCGAGCCCTGCTGCGGTGTGGGAGCGGTCGCCAGAGCCGGCCCTGGTGGAGTTTGCAGCCGCTGCAGGGAGGCGGGCGCAAAGGCCGGCTGGCAGAGCTGTCGGGGCCCTTTTTTCAGGGGGATCAGGGACCTTCTGCCAGCCTCCGGCCTGCAAATGCTGCGGCTGTTCTGCGGCTAATTTGGTTAACTGAGCCATTGCAAGATTTCGGGTGAGGTGGGAGGAAACCGTCACTGGAAGGAGCTTGCAGATGGTTGTGAGGCTGCTCCCTTGAGGTGCTCTGGAAGCATAAAATAGAGTTTGGAAAATGAATCAGAGACCCCCTGGCAAAGAGGAAGCTTCAGCAGCACGTGCCAGTGTGGGACAGCCAGCCAGGAGCCTGGGGATGGCTGATGGGCAGCTGGAGGCAGTCAATAGTGCCTGGTGCTTGATGCTTGGCCTCTGGCTGCTTGACAGAGCCAGAGCTGACTGCTTCAGCAAGTGAGGTGTTGGGGTTGCCTGTGCTCTTTGGCCATTCACTGAGAAGAAAAGAAACCGAGAGCTCACAGCTGGAGACCTGGATTTTGTTAAGAAGGCTTGTTTAGATACTGCCCTGTGTGTGCTTCCAATAGATGCAGTGAGGCCACCTGGTCCCATGCCAGTGTTTTATGCAATGAAAATGTGCTACATGTGCTCAGCATATTGTTTTAAAATCTTTATAGCTTAATTTGAAAACCTGTGCGTGGCAAACATAGTATTGCTCCTTGAGCAGGAGATGTATTGTCTTACATAGGAGAAGATTTGAAGTATATTTACAGAGGTATGTTGTGTTCAGTTTGCATAACTCAAGACTTAGTCTTTGGAAAGAGTGCAACTGAGACAAAAAAGCTATCACTGTTTCTTCCTGCTTCTCCCTCAACCCTCTGGTTATTCCATCTGTCCTTCTTGGAGTTATTGCATAATTTTCTGGTGAGCTAAAGAGATCACTTCAGCTGTAACCAACCCTTTAATCTTGTAATTAAACAAGAAGTTTCAAAATCTATTATTCTCTGTACTATGGTAATACAAATAGAGTTTTGACGGTCAGATCTAGCATTTTGAAATCAGAACCTTCTGCCTCTCATCACTAGGCTTAAAACGCACCTGAAGACATAATTGTGTGTCTTGGATCATTGTGCTTGCCAAGTATATGAGTGTACTTAGGTTCTCAGGTTATTTTAATTTGAACAGCTCTTTAATAAGCATACGTAATAAAGTGCTTCATAATGATAGTGTTGTATACTGGCTGTAGCGACTAAAGCAAGTGAATGACTTGGATATGCTGCAGTTAATTTTTTCAGGAGTAGTGTGCTGTATATTTTCTCCACCCACCAACCCATATTTAAATATTTTGTTAAGAACAGGAAACTTTTCAAAGCAGGATGTTTATAGCTATCTGTTAGGGCAGTTGTACTCATGTTTTCATAATATAGTGGGATTCTTAACCTCACAGGGCCTTTTTAACATCATCACAGAATAAATGACAGTGAAATATGTTTCTTAAATGTTTCTATGGTATACCATACTCATTTGAACTGCCAGTTTGGAGTAAAATTTATCAGGCTGTCAAGATGAATAATAATTGAGAATTTTTTTGTGTGTGTATGTGTATTTATATGCATTTTGCTACCAAACGAAACTGAAGCCTTACTAACTGGAGGGGAGGGAAAAAAGTCTACTTTTTTTTTTTCTTCTGTGTTTTCCAGTGTATTTCTAGAACACTGGCAACAGATGCTACAAGACCACGAGTGATGGCTAAGCATTTTATTTCTTTATTATCAAAAGGGGCTAAAGCATTTAGACATGAGTCAGCTGACCAGGCCAAACAACACAATATCATATTGGTCAATATAACAGCAAAAGCAGCCTCCACTGGAGAAAATGTTAAGAACTGTTTTCACATTGTGGCACAAGTATTTGTCCTTCAAATGTATCAGCTGTTTTGCCTGACTGATTAACGGTAATGTAGCGAATAGTGTGGTTAGTTATCAGGTGTTTAAGATAGCTGTTGTGAATAGTAAAACTATTGATTAAAAAATAAACAGTCAAAGGTTTGTGGGTTTTTTTTGTGAAAGCATATTTATATGAGAAAATATGACTTAAATTGTGTGCTGTCTTATTATTTTTAAGAACAAGTCTGCATAGATGGCTTTTTCATAGAACTGGTTGCTAAATATAGTTTCTGGGGCATCTGTGATGTGCCACAGAAAAGTAACTCTATCCCAACCAGAACCAGTACACTGTCTTACTTTGGGTTGTGATCATGCTGAATCATGTAAACTAGGCATTTTTGAGCTGCTGGTAGTTGCATGATTCAAAACTTGTCAGAGAATCCACAAGCAGGAAGACTGATGATTGAAATGGACTAGGTGTGTAATCTTCTTCCTTCCTAGTCAACATTATACTGATATCTCGGGATGTACTGTTAGAAATGGCTCTACAGCTGGAATAATAAATGGAATCCTGTGCTCAGAGAAGTCAATATGAGTTTTGCCGCTGTTTTCACGTAGGCAGGATCTTGCATCTCCATTTTTCTGTGGATTTCAAGTCCTTATGTCCTTTGTATAGAAAAGTGGAATAGTGTTGTTGATACAGAAGGACAGATACAGTCCAGGAGCACTGGCTACTTCAAAAAATGGTTTTTATACATGCTGCTTATATTTTATGAAGGGTATTTGAACTATGTATCCAAATTTTATTTGGTTCTCTGAAATGCCCCCTCTTTTTTTTTGGGTTTTTTTTGTTTGTTTGTGAGTATTTTTGTTTATTTTGGTTTTGTTTGTTTGTTATTTTTAAACCTGTGTCTAAGTTATGCCAATATTTGTATAATGCCTTTTTAGCTCCTAGTCTAGGACTAGGCGTGTTGCCACTTTTTGCCATACATTATGTTAATTATTTTCTTTGCAGAGAGTGTGTTAGCTTGTAATTTCCAGGTTAGGGGCTGGGGATGCATTCCAAATCTTATTAGTAAAACTTTATTTCTGTGTGTTGTTGATTCTTTTTCAGTCATCCACAGAGATATATAAATACAACATGGGTAACCATAATTTAAAGGTAAAATCATGGGATTGACTTTTCTAAAATTAAACATATGTTTGAGTTTTATTTCAATTGAGGTTTTGGGAATTTTATTTAATTTCAGGCTGCTTTTGGAAATTCTTTGTGGTGTAAGAAATTCAAGCTTAAATCCTTAGGCTTACCTTTTTGAGAATACTATTTCTTCTTTTGTAGTCTTACATAAAATAAAGGCTGTAAATAGCCGTCTAATGGTCCCAGAGCCCTCAGAACAGCCCCAGGAAATTTTACCAAAAACATTCTGTTGATAGTTAAATTGTCAACTGTTGCTCTGTTATCTTACTGGAAATGTAACAAGATAAATAAATTGGAACATGAAGTCAATGCGTATCTAGAGCAATGCAATTTTGAAATAGCGAAACTGGCCAAGATACCAAGGTATTTCTAAATATATCTGATAGCTGAAGACTGAAAGATTTACACTAACGGGCTGTGTGTGTACATATATAAATGTGTTCTGTGTAGAAGTCAGAAGACTGGACATTTCTCTGCCTCAAAAATATACAATGCCTCAAAAAGATGAGGTTCAAGAGCAAGAAGCTTACTGTTCATGTAACATGGGCTAAATCCAGGGAGCAGGATATGTTACAGTGTAGTCATTGCAGTATTTCAGTGTAGAATTACTCATCTTTCTGGCTCTGACACCCAGGACAGAGCTGCTTTTATTCTTGGCAGGTGTCAACTGTCTGTCTTGACCTCAGAAACTAGTGCTGTTCTCTGATATTATGTACCATTCCTCAGAGTGTCGTCATGGCTTTAGGCACTCAGGGCTTCTCGTTGAACTCATGTGAAGATGTGATTGGAGGGAGACAGTCACACCACTGACCTTCAGATGTTTTAACTTGGGCTTCCTGTAGAGCCAGTGGAGAGAAATGCTCAGAGTGTTTTCAGGCCTGAGTTCAATTCTTGTTCTGGAAGTGCAGTTATGCTACATGGTACAGCTAAGCAA
Organism: Pampusana beccarii; assembly: GCA_013399365.1. NCBI lineage: Eukaryota > Metazoa > Chordata > Aves > Columbiformes > Columbidae > Pampusana > Pampusana beccarii. Next base: position 103,189 of record VWYH01008820.1, on the reverse strand, counting down.
TATGACCATAGACTGAACTGCCCTCTGGAGGAACCCTGCTTTCTTCACTAGCCTCTTAGTTTAATTATAAAAATTAATGTCTGCTATTGGGTGACACAGTTATCCTACAGTATGATAAAAGCGCAAGGAATGAACATCTAGAAAACAAATTTCTTAACCAGTGACTTATCTTTAAAGGACTTGAAAATAATGGATCTTTGACAATAGCAAATGGCCCAGGACTTTTCCTGGTTTTGGTCTGAGCTTGTCCTTTTTTTTTTTTTTTTTTTAAGCTTACATTTTATTAGTATTTCAGGCTGGGCATTGCCCATACTGTAGGATAAACAGGAGGCAGGGAGCTTAATACATGCTGGACATCTGCCCTGCATAGAATGAAGTCATACTCCTGAAGAGCCTGTATTTGTACCATGCAAACAAACTACAGTGCTCATGGCAGTCCTTGAAGAGAAAGTCTTCTTACCTGAAAGGGGACCAGCAGATGAAAGACGATTAAAACTTATAAAGTCTCAGGTGCTTCTCAAGGGGGAATTAATGAGCAGCTAATTTTTTTAAACACATTCTTATACCATTGTTTTCAGTCAAATCAGCAGGTAGATCTATGCAGCCAAACAGGTGCTGGGACAGCAGAAGAGCAGGCAGAAGTGCTGGTGGGACAAAAGGGCAGGGCTGCTTCCCTTCTGTTAGGCAGTCTTAGATTGCCTAAATTGCTTGTGAAGTTGCATCTTTGGCAGTTCCTCAGCAAGGAATCAAATATGCAGGTGGCCGGCTGGGTTGCACCCTTTGGACTAATTCAGACTTGCAGAGTTAGAGTGTTTCCAAACACAGTTCAACATATAGTTCTTAATTTGGTGCTGCCCTACCTGATGTTGTCACAACATGCTGCAGCCAGGGATAAGCAGAGTTTTGAAATTTGCCAGGTTTCCTTACTGAAAGTTTGCTTGCAGCTGAAATCTGAAGAAACTGAAAGGTTTCCACTGAAATTATGAGTGGTACCAAGCACTGGCTGATCTGACCCTCTGTAGTCAGAATAAACCCCATTTTGAAAAACTGAGATGTAAACAGCAAAATTCCATTGTTAGTAATTCAGTTTTGTGCATCTGAATTTCCCTTTGTTGTTTCAACAGATTATAAGATTTAACTGCAGTTCCAGTCAGGTGCTTTTGTGTAGTGTTGCCAAGTACTGTCATGCTACTATGCTTCATCATACACGTGGGTGCGCTGAAGAATACACACACATTTATAAGGCACCGTAAGATCTTTCTGGGTGAATGGCATTATAAAATGAAGATAATCATTCCAAAATTTATCTAAATGTTCTATATAAAGCAGATTTTGGCATTGTGAAGAGAACCAGAACATGCAACAATTTAGGGGTAAGGGAGGAATCCTTTTATTTTAAGGATAATATTAGTATAAAGTTTGAAGTGAGTCATTCTCAAACTCATTTCTAGCTGGCTGACTCATGCTCTTGGCAAATTATTTTCCAAGATAAGTGACTGGGAAATAGATGGTATAGTTTTATTATTGTTATAACCAGATGGCTATTGCTGTTACAAATAAACATGAGGCTTGATTTCAGGTTTAAAAAAATGTAGCTATGCCCTGCAAATTATGCCACGGTGCTGCTCAAGGATGTGTTACACATGCCAGATTTTTCTATCTGACAGGTTTTTTTCAGTTTTAGGTGGATGGTGTAGCTAGCTCCTGTGTGTCTAAAGCAGTCATGGCCACCAAGAATCTCAGCAGTGAACTTCGGCAAGGAGAATCTAATATGGTATGTATTTCTTTTCATGCAGGAACTGTAATTTATTAAAGCCTCATCACAGGAACATTCCTATGAATGTATTTTTCACCTCAGAATTCTTAATAAATTGATTGATAAATATTATTGAGAGCATTGGTATGCGGATGATGGGAAGATCCATGCCATCTTTGCTTGGGGTGGATGTGGTACCATATTGTTGGCTATAACCCTCTCTGTTTTGTTTCTTTTTCTCTACCTGCCCTCCCGCCTCGTCCTCGGCTGCAGGTTGTAAGGTGGTATCACAATGTAGGTCGGATCTGATGAAACCGCAACTAATGCTGACACCTGCCTATGATGGGAAGAGAACATAGACCACAAACTTGGGATTGCTGGCCTCTTGTTGGGCAAGTCTGTTACTCATCTTCCCCTTCCCCCTCCAGTTCCCTTTGTTCCTGTCCTTCCTCTGTATCATTAACTCATATCAGAGTTCAGTGTCACTGGGAACCTGTTCTTATTTGGCTATTCATACATTCTTCCCTGAAGAAGTCAGATGTTACCTCCATGTTGGGCATTCATCATGTAACGAAAATATGGAATACTGTTTTATTGTAACAGTTCTGAATGATTTTCAGCTGAAGTAATGAAGAGGAAAGTCTGGCACATTTTAGTGAGATGTTCATGTTTCTCAACTATGGTTCTTAAACTGGGAGTTTAAGTTTCTAATAACATTAGAAATTTTTTGTGTTCACTGCAGATACCTATACATCCTTATTCTTAAAAAGTAAGCTATTTGCTAATACACCTGAAATTATTCCTGTACTTAGACAGGAGAATGCATTGAGTAGTAGTTTATATTATCTTTATTTTGTTCAGCTGTAAATATAATAGACAACAGACCAAATAACTATTGACGTAGGAAATAACATGAATTATGTCAAACAAGGATTTCAAACAGTGTGTTTTGAGGTCAGTAACCTGTGTGCCAAGAACTTTGATCACGCTGGTAACAGCTGAATGACATAACTAACGTGCATGTACATGCAAAGATAAGTAGGTAGCTTTTTGCTGAATTTTACAAGTAGAACAGCAAAATGTCAGTGAAGCGAAAATGTATTTTTCCGATAGGCTCAAGGAGCTTTAACAAAGGAAGCTAATGCTGATGAATTAATTTGCTGAAACCGCCAGGGCCCTGCTATATGAAATGGAAGACAGCATGTTCTGTCTGATGAAATGTAAGTTTGACTGCTAATCAGCCAGCTCAAAGAATTGCTAGACTAATAGCCAATTTTGCTGAGAATACAACTTCTGCGGAACAGAAGCTGTTTCTTGAGTCTATGATTGGCTGAGAAAAATGGGAATTCCTTTTAAGAAAATTAACGTATTCTGATGTTTTTCTAACAGAAGTGTCTTTGATTTCCATTTCAGCCCTGACCCTGCCTAAGCAAATAAGTTAAAAATATGAAAAAGGCTCTGGAATACTAGAACTAAATGCTCCAGTCGGTGAGCATCAGTATTTTAATTTCCATTTTGGGTCAAACCAAATATGGGGTTTGGTTTGGAGGTGAGACCCATCTGAAAGTCCTTTCTCAGCTCTCTCACTACTTTTTGCTTTAGCATTCTAGCTTTTGTTTCTTTAAATAGGAGGTGAGAAGAGCAGTTGTTCGCAGTTCATGGAGCGTCTGAAGATCTGTCAGTACAGAGCGCTACATAAGTGCAAAGTATTTCAATGCAGAACTATGTTAGTGTCTTCGTTTTTTGTTATGCCAGTCTGTGCTGTGACTGAAGTTAATCTGCTTATAATCAAATTTAAACTTGATTGGTGAATACGGGTGGAGAATTATGGTGTTTTTTTTGTTAGAACCACAGAGTTTCTAGTTCACTGAAACTAGGGCTCCAGCCTGATTTCTCTCTGTAGGAAATAGATTTTTTTTTTTTTTTTCTTTTTTTATGTTTTCATTGATTAGGTAGTCCTTGCTAATCTGCTCTAAAAATGACTTGGTTTATGTATGCATTGTTCTGTTTATATGTTCTGGGATGATCTAAGGTCTGAAAACTGGCAGTGACAAGAAGGTCATAAATCAGATAAGTTTTCTTTGTTTAGGATTTTAGGTCAGGCATATAAATTCCGTCTTATACTAGATTTCAGTTGTGCCTGTGAATGAAGACTAGAGAACATCATGTAATTTGTGGGGATTCTCTAATTTGCAATCCTTGATCACTGATGCCTCATACCCACTGCAGCAGTGTTTTCCTCATACCCTCATCTGACGGGGTAGCTGGCTTGTGTGCTTGTTATCTTTACTTTTTTTTTACTTTTTTTTTTCTTTTCTTCTAATAGGAAATGGAATGAAGGTAAGATACATGTCTCCTTTGGTAGTTTAGCTACATTCTAGAGGTGGAAGAAGCATAGATCAATGGGTGCTTGCTACTTTTTGAGCAGTCAGGCAGAAAATACGAGATTGATGTCTTGGCCCTATCAGTTCTGTTTTCAGTGGGTATACAGAGGTTTCGTAAAAAGAAAAAAAAAAAGAAAAAAAAAGGAAAAAAGGTATCTTTGTCTCCTGTTTTACAGGAGATACACAATGCATTAGTTGTCTCTTCCCACGTGTGAAATGCTGGCACCAAAAGTAACTCTGTAGCTTCTTTATCTGACTTTCATGTCAAAATTAAGGATCAATACAACAAATTTGGTTAGTAGCATTCATGAGATCAAGTAGTCTGATTTATTATTCTGGGTTAAAAAGAACAATAAAAGTGTATAATTAGAGCTTCATATGTGAGTATCAAAATAATGCTTTGGTCTCAAGGTGTTCAGTTATAAATAATGAGAAAATACAAAACTCCTGTGCTCTGTGATACTTGGTATATTGTTTCTTAGACCCTTTTAGGTTAATCATTGATTCAAATAACTTGTTTTGATGACCCAGATTGTCTCTTTGAATCGTAAATTCCTGTTAGACCAAATGTGTGTTTGCGTTAGTTAAGTTTTATTACACGAAGACAAATATTTTGGTGACACTAAGATTCCTGCAGTGAAATGCAAGTTTCCTCCTACACAGGGAAGAACCTGAAGTTTTTGCTTTGTTTTTGTTTTTTTTCATAATGTATCTAATAAGAAGACAGATATCTATGATTATAGTTCTGCGTTTCTCTTTTTGTGTACACATAGTTTGTATTGACCTTGTGAAAACCTGAAAGCTCTAAATTTGCCTCTTGAACAAAATGAAAATCACTGTAATATTTACTCTGAAAGGTCACCAGTCCCAGAAATATCACAGGATGTAACTATGGCAAACCAACCCAATGCTAGCATAATGTTTGGTTGTTTCCCTTCTTTGTTACTAAGTAGCTGGAGCTTTTAGGAACAAATGTGTCATTTATAGCACAGCTCCTTCATATACAAGTCTCTCATTCTTTGCAAACATTGATTAAAAAAGATGTTTTTAAAAAGATTAGCATTTGAGTTTTATTGTCTGTGATTTCAGCTTAATCTCACAAGGACGTATTAAATGTTTTTTTCAGCATCAAAAACATAAATAAACCAAACAAACCTAAACAAATCTTTGGTTAATCTATCTGTAAGCGAAGTCATATTGTTCAAGTACTAAATTTTTACCTCCAGATAAGTTGTGGTGTTTGGACTTAGTCCTGTGCCTAAATGCTCATTCAGACATACACATCCCTGCTACTGAAGGTGGCCGAGGAGAAATACCAAAGGTGTGGTGTGTTTCTGTTTTCCACTAATTTGCATGTGTGGTTTAGTTTGAAAGAAGGAAAAAAGCTCTGTGTCCTTCCTACCCTCTGATGGACAGTGTGTGTTCCCTCCTGGGTTAGAAGAGTAAGCCAGTTTTGTCTGTGTTGGAGGTATGTGTGTCTAGCCAGAACAGTTCAGATACATGCCTTTATTTCCTCTGCCACATACAGGCATAGAAAGTCTAGTTCTCTGTTGTTACCTGGTTCGTAATCATTACAACCCATGGGTATTTCACGTCAGCATTTAAGTTCTAGGAATACAGACTAATGCAAGTGAAAAATCTCCATGCAGCTGAGTATTGATAGGAGAACCAGTTTCTCCTCGTCTTCAGATGTGTCAGTGCTGAATGAGGAAGAGAGAGTCTTTTGTAACTGTCAGCCATTCTGTTGTTGTCTTCCAAAGTGCTTGTTTTAAAACTGTTGCTTCCCTCCTGATAGCATTATGAAGGACCATATAAAATGCTGAGTTGAAGAGAAGGACATTCAGCCACGCAAAACCAATGTGCATACATACATGAGGATACTTGTCTGTCAGGAGCAAAGGCCGTTGTTTTCTCTGCCAAATGCTCTGCTACTTGTTGCAATCTTTTTTTTTTTTATGATGATGAACAGTATTTCTCAATCAGTGGGTTGTGAACTTGAATGTTTTCCAATTAAATTTTGTGTATTTAAGTTCAATAGTTAAAGAAGATCAGCATACTCTCAGCCAAATACTTAGGTATGAGGTAGAGTGGATAGGGGCTAAGGAGAGTGTATTTGAAATTAGTTTTATAACTTTTTTACATACCTAATAGTTTGAATCCATTACCTGGCTTTTTCTTTTATACAAACTCTGCAGAATAGAAACTGTGGCGTGGAAAAAAAAAAGATGATTCACCTCCAACATGTACTTTATCTTCACTGGCTTTTATTCCTAAGCAATAATCAAGGACTAGATTTTAAATGTTTACTAATTTGGGGAGATTTATTCCAAATGTCTGAACTAAGGCACTGATGATTTTTATATCCTATAGAAGAGGAGCACTAACAGCTCTGCCAGGGATCAGTTAAGCTTGTGGAGAGTAAGTGCACCTGCAGATTAAGTTTTAATTGTCTAGTTGGACACGGAGAAACAGAGGTATTGGCAGGGAAGGCTTTAGAAGGAAAGGGTTCTCACTGATCTCACTGTTTTGTGACTGCTGCATGCTTATTTTTCAGCTGGGATGAAAGATGGGAACCACAATCTCTAACCTCATCCCAGAAGTGCCAGAGGATAACTGTAGAAACCACTTGGGCCCCTGCAGAGTCTGGCCACAGGGAAGGGCAGGCCGGTCAGACCATACTACACCTCTGTACTCTTCTGACTGTTATTCCCTAGTCTTGGCTGTTGTTGTTAGATGTGTAAGTCATGTCCTAGTCCAGACAACTTTTTCCAGTTAGCATTCATACTGCCTTGCCTGGACACGCAGCTTGTTGCTTGGGCCAGGACATCTATCTATGCGCTATTTCGATGAAGTGAAAAAATATTATTCCTGAGGGGTGCTCAGACTGCCATATCCAAGTTCCTGCTTAGCCAGAGTGCCTTTCTTCATCTTTCCCTTGATTATAGTGAAGGGGAGATGAGCTTCAACTCTGTGCAGGGGAATAGGGCTTTTCTTCTTTAAATCAACATGTTTTGTTTAAATGTCACAGAAGGCATAACTGAAAGGAGCCTGCACCAGGAGGTGGGTGGGGAGGCAAAGAACTGATGATCTCAATATAATCTTTCTTGGCCTCAATCTGGCAAAGATTTAGGCATACGACTAAATTTATGCCCTTCACTTCTGTCATCTGCAATCAATTTCCCCTCTCAGATGCATTAGTGTTTGGGGAGAGCAGAATTCTCCTGCTAGCTAGCTGTTGTCATAGTAAGGCTTAGCTTTCCTATGATCACACTGATAATACTAGAGCCCTTTGGGTCCCTTTTTAAATACTCTGTCATTGCATTTTCCAAACAAGAATTCTTCATAGTTTTAGAGCTGTTTCATCCCATTTGATTTACACGTCTATCATTTGTCAATTTGTCATTACATAGTTATGTTTGACTGTTGGTCTTCTAGCCCTGCAATTTAAAATAAGGGAAAAAGAACATTAAAATATATTTTAAACATGTGTCTACCAAAGGTCCT
>VWYH01008820.1:0-95526 GCA_013399365.1 Pampusana beccarii | reverse complement strand
AAAAAAAAAAAAAAAAAAAAAGATTTTTCTCCTAGTTCTGAAAAGAAATTAGGAAGAAATACTGGGCTCCTAGACTTGGCACTTTCCTTTTGATATGTGAGATATGTGAATATACCTAAAACAAATCAACAGTATCTTGTTTTTTGCAAGGAATGTTCTTAATATTTTATGTGAATTGATTAAGCTGTACTCTATGTGCATTATTTTCAAAGGGGAAAAATGGAACAAGAACTATTATGACTGTTCAGTAATATAGAAACAGGATAAACACAGAAGTAACCTGAATGGAAATAAAAACAGGGACAGCAGAGTCCCAGCAAACCCTTGAGCATAAATCTGCAAGCAGCTATGCCAGAACTCTGTTTCATTACACTCTTTGCGTTGCATAATACAGTTTTTGTAAATTGAGAAGATGTGTACATGTTCCTCATTGCCACTTCTCTCCGCAATATGACTAAAGCTTTGTAGCTGGCTGGCTCTGTAAGATTTTTTTTTTTTTTTTTTTTGGTAATGAATTTACATATGGACTGCACCTGTTTGGTGCTTATTTTAGCTTAGCCTCAGACTAGGCATATGGGAGCCCTACAGAATGAGGGAGGAGCAGCTAATCCTCATAGGTTCCTAAAAATTTCAGGCCATGTTGCCTGATGATAACACACCTGAAAGGGTGTTTTGTTTTGGTTTAGTTCCATTGGTTTTGAAACTGTAAGGATTGGAGCACAACACTTCTGATCCTGTGGCGGAGTATCTTAACCACGAGGTAGTTGTTAGTTTGCTGAAGCTGACTCCTAGAGTTAGAGAATTGCAGCCTGGCTCTCTGTGTTTATAGATAAATAGAGGTGAGAGAAAGCTGGGTGTCTGAAGTACAGGCAGGTATGAAATAATCCATTAAGTGTTTGCCATGCAAATGTGTAATACAGAGTGAGTTAGTATAGCAGACTTGCTCACTGTTCCGAGTCCATTTGTGTCCTGCATTCTTCAGCATATTATGTGTTTGTAGTCCTTTTTGCACCAGATTTCTGGTTTGCAGTGACATATATGGGAAAATTTATAAAAATAAACAAGTAGTTTTCACTTACTCCTGTTCAGAAAGGAAGACAGAAATACTGAGTAAATGGTAATATTGAAAGAACTGGAAGCATCCCCGATTTTTGTTTGTTGATATTGCGTCTCTACATGGATTGCTGTCTTGTAGGTTATACTGAAAACTGAACTGGTACACAAGGTTCCTTTAGCAAGTTAGGATAAAAAGAAGAGGAAAAACTTTAGTTTGGTTGCCCCAAAGTGTTAGAAATTGAACCCCTAATACATGCCCTGACTTCATTGATGGATGCTTTATGTTCCACCTAGTTCTTGATTTGCAACAACTTAAATGTATACAAAATATACAGAAATTAATATAAAGGGATGTAGAGTAGGCAGTAACACACAGAATGTATATATATTGTATGAAGGCAACAGAGTGCAGTATGTCTTAACAATACCTGCTTTCAACCAGTTGTGCTGTGATGCATTGTCTCATACATAGTATGGACAAAAAAAAAAAGCAGACAGCAAGTCTTGAGCCAGTTGCTCAATTGTGAGAGTAGCAAGACAGTTTATTTCTACTTTTTGTCCTGTTTTGAGGAGGAGGTGGCATTATCACTTGTCGTATTTCTTCTGGATTGTGTTTTCTGAGACACTTAAGCTTTTCAAATATTAAGTGTAATGTGAGACCTTCATGTCACAAATTCAGCCCCTGTGCAGAATATTAGAAGAGTTCAGACTGTCTATATCAGGCAATGAATTAATGAAATGTGGTATTGTGGTTCTACCAGTGGCTCACAGATGACACAGAATAGGACGAACAGGTCATGTCAGTTTCATCTGTATTAATATGAAAGGCTCAGGTCTTTTTCCCCTGAATGCCAAATGAATTGCACTGTAGTTTGCTTGTGCCTAAAATAACCAGTGTTATATATACCTGAGGACATGAGATTCCTTCAATTTAAACCCTTACAGATGATCACGTAATGAATTAAACATACTATAATTTTATTCCGTTTGTCTTAGTTTACATTGCAAAAGAGCTGAAGAATTCTGAAATCAAAACTGAAGAGGGTATGTAAAACCTTTCTAAAAGCTCATTCCAAAATTAAACAAGTGTAAGCAAAAATATATGAAAAAGGTGGTATTTTGCAGTGGAGAAATCAGTCCATGTGATACTCATCAGTACAAGAGTCTGAGATTGTTTTGATAAAGCAGCACATTGGTTTGAAACTTAACCTTTCCACAACAAAGCAAAAAGCTCTTGTTAGAGAGCTTACAAGATCAGGGAAACTTGCACACTTAGAATTGGATCTGTCTCTGTACATAAAATCTGCCAATTCATTTGGACAGTCTTTAACATTTCTACGTTTTTATGTTTTCTCCAGCATTATTTGAGGTTTTATATATGCCACTGGTCTATGCTTCCCCTGTTCTTGTCAGTGATTTGGATCATATCCTAACAGTATTTTCCTAACCTACTACTTAGTTTCAGCACAGTCTAGTCCATTTCTATCCTGGGCATAATTGTGCAATATTTACAGCAAAATATTAGGGATAAGTTTAATTAGAAATAAAAGATTGGAAAAAACTTAGAAAAAGAAAAACTTGTTCAAAGTTAGGATCAGTTTTACCTAGACTGTTCCTCACAGGTATTTAACTTCTCCTAAAAACTTTCAGCAACAGACAGTTGAGTCTGCCGGAGCAGTCTAATGCTTGTCTAACTTCATTCTAGGAAACGTCTGCCTCAAGTCCAAGGTGAATTTCCCTTACTGCAGTTATCACTTATGAATTCTTTCTTGCTTCTCAGCACTCGTGATGTATTTCCTTTGCTGTTACCTGTTCCAAATTGAATATCCCTTCAAATCTTTCATTTCCTACCCTAAAACTTGATGTTTTCATTTAATCCTTTGTTATTTATTCCTGAAGCTTAATGCCTAAAATTGGTTACAGTATTTGAAACAGGTACTGTATTCCATTGCAGAGTCAGGGGACGGATTGCTATCTTACCCCAAGGAAATGTAAGTATGCAATTAAAGGTGGTCTTGCTTTTGTTGCAGTAAGGTAAAAAGCTGACACTTTTCAGCTGAAATACAGTAACAGCCCACGTCTCTGCTCCCAGTTACTCTGCAATTGTAGAGAAATGCAGGAGATTTGCAGGAATGATCACCTGTCCTGCATCAAGCTGGTTGTATGCATAGTCAGTTTCTCTGTCAGGGAAGGGGACAACCATTGCCAGCTGGGGACAATGGCAGCAAGATTCCTCATGCCCTGAGAGGTCTGAATTAATAAGGGCAGTTCATAAAGTGTAAGCAGCCAGCTGCCTGGAGCTGCCACCAAGTAGGATGAAGGTCCCTGCCAGTGCAGGCAGCAGCCTTCTGGGTTTTAGTGTAAACATAATTCAGTAAGTTCTCAAAGACTTTCAGAGTTTTGGAAGCAGTACAGCTCCTTCTAGCAGTAAATGTACATAGCCTGCCTTATTTCCTACCCTCTTCAGGGCAATTGCTTTTGGGCTGGCAATTACAGCAGTTGCTTATGCATATATGAGGAAAATTTGGAGTGTTTTAATTGTCTTCAGAACATTGGTGGCTGGTTTTTAGGAAGAAAATTTTACTTGTTCTTTGTTCTCCAACAGTATTTTTTCATTTCCCCAACTTCACATGCATGTTTTTCTGTAGTTTGCTCCCAGTTGCCCAGTGTTCTGATGCCAGCCAAGAAGCTGAAAGAATGTCTTCTTACCTCCTATGAAACAATTTCTTAATACAGTATCCCTTTCTGGAGGCAGTTAGAATAACTCTTTATTCTTTGTAGGGGTTTTACAGTGGAGGGCCTGTGTCCTGTACTAATTTTAGGTGTAAGGAGGAGCCATTATGTGACCTCTTTTCACTTTAAGGACAATCATCCATGTAGTGACTGACAGTTTGTATGAAGAAATGACCTTTGTGTTCAGAGCAAAATTCAATTAGCGTTTCTTCTAGAGTATACACGACACCGCAGCAGACTTCACCCAGTTTTATGTCCACTTGATATTTAATACATTTAATTCAGAAAATGTGTTTTTACACTTTGATGTCTCAGTAGTCAGGGAGTAAATCACAGTCACAAGATTATCAGTGCTGCACAGGGAAAGGCAAGATCCTAAAAAAGCATGAGGTCAAATGCATTCAAGGTCACACCAGTCCCTCCGAGCTCTTGAGGAAGCAGGTGAAAATGTAGACAAAAACTTAAACGTTGATGCTGATGCACAAGTAACTTTGTGTGAGGTAGAAGGCAGACCTGGAATCACACGGACAGAGGCCTTGGAGACACAGATACCCGAGTCACGGGAGCGTGCATGTGGGCACGCCGAAGCGAAAAGGACACCGCAGCCGGTCACAGGGGCAGGCCTGCCCGGTGGTCACCAGCGAGCAGCGTCACGGGAGCGAAGTCACCTTGAAATTGTACCGAGTGCCAGCTTCCAGGGTGACCTGCCAGCCTGCACCCTGCAAGTGGGGGCCCGCCCCGAGCCCCCCGCCCCGGCGCGCTCCCGGAGCTGTCCGCGAAGCCCCGCAGGTGCCGGGCGCGGCGGCCGGGAACGCGCACGTTAGCCGGTGCGGGAGGTGAAATCGCCGCGTTCCCCGCGGAGGGCGGTGGCCGCCCCTCTGCAGCGCGCTGCGGGCAGGACGCCTGCGCTGTGCGCCGCCGCCGGCGGGGGGGCGGGCGCCGCATCCCCAGCGTACGGAGCTGCAGGCACGGGCGCTGGCATGAGCGGAGGCTCCGCAGCGCCCAGCCGGACCTGAGCCGGGAGACAAAGGGGAGAGGCTGCCGCCATGGGGGAGCAGCTCCGCGCCCAGCCCGCCGCCCCGGCTGGGCCGCCACCGCCCGCCGCCGCCTCCTGCTCGCTGCTCGGCGGGCTGCTGCAGAACGGCTTCCACCCCTCGAGCCAGCCGCTGAGCAACGGCGGCTGCGGGGAGGCGCCGCACCCGCTGCTGCTCCGCCCGGAGCTGCCACCGCTCAGCCACGGCTCCCCGGCCAAGAAATGCAGGCTGCGCCGGAGGATGGACTCGGGCCGGCGGCACAGGCCACGTAAGTGATGAACGAGGTGGCGCTGCGGAGCGGCCCGGCCCGGCCCGCTCCGCTCCGTGCGGCGCTGCCGCAGCCCGGCGGGCCTCTGCATCCGCCTGGTGTCGGGCGGCCGCGGGTCCTGCGCTCCTCCCCTGCANCGGCGGCGGGCGGGGAGCGGCGGCCCGGCACAAACGCGGGCGGGCGGCGGGCGACAGCTTTGCGCCGTGCAGAGCACCGCACCGGGCGGCGCCCAGGGTCCTGCTGGCCTCCGCAGCCTCCCCGACGCGCCCATGAAACTCATAGTGCCCGAGCAGCGCTGTAAGTAACGCCCGGGCGGAGGCGGACCGGGGTGCTGTTGTGCGTTGGGTGTCGGGGTTCTGCTGTCTTACCACACGCTCTTTGCCCTTTCCCCAGCATTGTTAGAATTAAGAAAAAAAGTAGACCTGAGTGCAAATTATTCCGACTGGAGAAAAAAAAGTATCTTGCAAACAAAATAAATTTGTTGTATGCTTCTTATGAGCATCACCTGTGACTTTTGGTTAGCTGGTCTGGGAGGTGTTAGTGAGCTGGCTGTCTACTTCATGTTTGGTTTTAAGTCTATGATATCCATATTTGTAATGTACTTAACTGTATAAGATTTGTTGATTAATACTGTGTTTTACTTACTTGTTTGTAACTAACTTCTTATGTGAGGTACAGAGCAACTGAGTAATTCCATGGTAAATTCTACAAGTAAAACAATCCAATGGAAAAAGTACTGTGTTTCTTTACACTTTCACTTCACTAGCCCTTCAAATAAAGCCAACAAATGTTTGCTGCTTTGTTAAAAGTTCAGTATGTTCCAAAAGGGTAATCAGGAATAGTCAGGATCGCAGCCACCCACTGCCAAAAGTTAAAGATGTTTCTACTCAGTAGGAAGTAGTGTGCATTCAGCTACTCTGATTTGTTTTTTTTCTTTCTTTTGAAATGAATACTTGAACAACTTTTCTGTATAAGCAGAGCAAAATAGAAACGGCCTTGAAGAGCTACAGCTTTCATAGGACTGCTTATTAGCTGATGCCTTCTCTGGCTTTTTGCATGTTTTTGCTGAGCTACATATACTGTTTTCCCCTAGGATGTTCTTTGTATTGATTCATCGTATAGTGCTTACACTGTCTGTTGATAGTTAACTTAGTTTTCTACTAAATTTAACATATTGATGAGCAAATCATTCTCTGTCACAAACTAGTTTTGTAGTCTTCGTGCAGCTTCATGTTTTCATTCAGGAACAAAACCAGCAGAACTTGGACTAGCTTCCATTTTCATTTGGTGTAACTAAGAAGAGTCTGCACTTGCATATCAAACTCTTCATAATAGTAAAAACTGTTTTGAAGCAAATAATAAGACCTTTAGGGATGTATGTAATCACTTGAATAAGAAAATGTGAGGAATTTCAAATTTCTTTCCATCTGGAGGGGAAAAAGAGCCCATCAGAGTCAAGAGTGTAGGTGACTGGCTGTATTGCCCAAGGTGTATGACAACCGAGTCTTCCTTGTGGGCTTTTACAGAAATGAGGCTTTCATGAAAACAGCAGGTGAGCGAAGTGCTTTGTAGGACTATTTTTGTGGGCAATTTCTTTGCTAAATAAAATACATGAATTCTTATTGATCTTACACTTCTTAATTCATGTGGTTTGTTTTGTACAAGAATAAATGTGCAATTTAGTATTAATCTTGCAGGAAAATATGATAGCACATTGTCACTAGCTTAAAAAATGCATTAAATTTTATACTCAAATTCTCCTGGTACTGCATAGCTTTCCATAGTGCCCATCTCTAGTGAATACTACACAGTCCCATTTTACTGGTTTTTGTATTTAATCCTGGCCTTTGCAGATGTTTGTTCTGTGCTTAAGGACACATTGCAAAATGAAATGCAGTTGCCACATGGCCTGTAAGACTCCAGTATTGATTGTGGGTTTTGCTTTGTGTGGTGGAAAAGATAATGAGATAATTGGCGTTTCCCAATATTTCATCAAATGAAACCTATCTGCAGCAATTACTCCTTTAAATCCTTGTAAATTACATGTTTTCTTGATTCTTTTTACTTTCTGGCGAAGTGAGGTAGACTTCTATATTTGCAGGTCCCCTCTGAGAAGGGAAGATTCCATGTGAAAAGTGTGCTTTGATTAGCCTGCAGTGAGGGGATCTGAGGACTAACATCTGTTTGACTTAACCTCTTTCTTCTGCTGAGAAACTTGTCTTTGTTTTTTTCCTTAGTTGAACTAGATGAGCTGCCAGGGAAATTAGGCTTGTGTCAGTTTGCTGGTTCCACTCATTGGTGCAGACTCTTTAGGACAAGGGTTTGCATTACCTTTCTGTATCACAGCACTGTGTAATGAATACAGAAAAGTATCTGTTATGATGCCTTGCGCTGTGAAGCACTCCAGAAGAAAATAAAATACCGAAATGGTGTGAATTCTGCAAATTTCAAAAGCCTGCTGGAGTGTCATGTTGTTCAGTTGAAATGTGATCTTTGAACAGAAGAAGAAGAACAGTTAAGTGCCTTCATTAATCCCTGTGAAACAGCACTGTAGCCAAGTAAGGACAAAGATTTCAGCATGGCAGTTAACTAGACTCCTGCTTCACAGCATTATTCTGCATCAGATGTAGGGAAGAAGCCAGCTGGACTTCTTAATTCTATTGCATTTCTTAAATTAAGATAAAGCTTTGGGGTTTCTCTTCCAGTCAGCATCATACATCTCACCCCAAGTCAGTCGGTAGTTGTTAGGGGTTAAAGAATGTGTGTTTTGAGGCAGTGTGACTGTTTACAACTTACATGCGTTATAATTGCTGTGGTTAATTTCTAAACACTTCAAGTTGTAGCTTCACAGTAAACTTTTGGCCAGCATTTAGATTGTTACACCTGTGACCTTTGGCTGCAGCACAGTTACGTAGTACTACTTAAGGCCAGGTGGAAACTGTGAAAAACCTGGGGGTACTTTTGCCTGCAGTGATATTAAACGTAGAATGCTGTGATTATGTAGTATATTTGAGTGAAGAATACTGGAATGAAAGTGGTTTTGGTCTTACTGTTGTTTGACACAGTGAATAAGTAAAATGTTATTGGTTACTGAAATTTTGTCCAAGATATTGGAGTATCTCACAGTTTTATAATCTTAAGAATTTCTTCAGGTGACAGGCTGTATAAAGTTAGTCTTCAGATGCTTTTTAATGTAGGTGGCAGTGAGGGTTGCCTAAGGAACAGACTGGTCACAACAAACTGAACTAGTTGCTGTGCCGTTGTCCAGCATCCTTCAAGTTAAAACTGCATATCTGCCTTACCAACAATGTAATGTGTTTCTAACAGAAATAGGAAACTTGTGCAAATCACTTTCATCAGTCTGGGTGCTATTAGATTCTAGAATGAGATTCTCAATCACTAATCAATACTTCTTGTAGCTTTTTAAGTTTGGCTTTTATTTGCTAGGGTTTTTTAATGAAGCTCTACAGACTAGTTAATGACTGGTTTGTGGTATTATGTCTACGTATGTGTGGATGGTCACAAATGTTTAATAAAGCTCTGTGCCTTTGGGTTTTAAGTGTTGTGGTTTGGGTTGTGTTTTGGTTGGAGTTTTGTTTCTTTGTTTTGCTTTTTCTGGTGAGGAGTGAGACATTCAATAAGCCCTTGCTGCTGAAAACAAACTGGAAGGCTTGACCTGGTGTATGTACATGGTTTATTTAGCTCTAGCTTTGTAAGGTTTGAAGAAACTTCCATTACTAAACAGATATAATTAATTTTTAAGCTTTATATTCTATTTTTGTTCAAAAGAAGACAAATTCTTCCATTTTACATGTTTGGATTGCTCAAAATAATGGTGTAAAATAGAAAGACATAACTGACAAATATTTGTAAGCTATTATCAGCTGCTTTTTTAACAGAAAGCAGCTTTCAGAAGCTGTGAGAATACTATCCCATCTTATGTGTGACTCTTTTGATTTTCTTTTTTTTCCTTGTTCTTATTTTGGTTCTCTCTTCCCTCTAGTCCCAATTAAAACAGGAAGTTATTAGATCATCAAAGCATCAAGCAATGCAAATTAAATGCAAATGAAAAATGTAAATGAAGCAATAGGATTTCATCATATAAAAGCAGCTCAACCTAAGATGGTTCATCTGAGATATTTATGACTAAGAAATCAGAGTATAGATAACACCATTCAAATTACTGATTAAAAAAATGAGATACTGTACCTGTGTTTGAGAAAATACAGGTCTTGTAAGAGATACAGTTTTGATGAAAGAAGAAACTCTGGCAAATCGGTCATGGATAAATCTAGGGTCCAAGTAGAGAAAAGGAAGTTCTAACCAGCAGGATTCAGGCACAACCTGCAAGAGCTGAGGAGTAAAAAGATTTGGCTAACCTTATGTGGGTTATTTAAACGTATGAAAAGGATTACCCTTGGTTATGGTCTTTAATGGGGGGAAATGTTCCTTAGTGATCTAGGAGTTCCCTTTCATTCTTGCTTCCCCTGATCTTGTCCATATTGTGATTTCATATTTACCCTCCACACCCCCTCCTTATATCCTATGTTAAGCATGGGATTTTTAAAAATCAAATATGTTCAATTCTGATTGTGATAGGCATTATAGGAACAGCCTTATTGGTTCATACTCTTCAAAGTTTGTGCAGAAACTAGGTAAAGTGTGTCATGGAATTTCTCATGAGTGAACCTTTCCCCCAGATAGCACAGCTGTTGGTGTGCATCAGATTACCTAATTATGCAATGCTATAGATACCTTCTGTTTGCATTGTCACATGCTTCTGCAGCTAAATTTTGGAGTAATGGAGATTTTTATCTCAAGATAACAACCCAGTAAGTAGTTGGTGCAGTTTAACATTAAGAGAATTAATTTTCTTAAGAAGATAAGTGGAGTCTTTTGATTAATGCTAGGCTTTTAAGAATCCATGATTCATCTTGATGCTTTCTGTATCAGTTCTGTGGGACTTTGAACTACATTTTATAGTGTTATTTTTTATGATTTGGTGCAGTGCAGCAATACAGTAGAATGGTTTTATTTTATCAACATTAGTAGATTGCATTGATCCAGTAGGTATGAGGGAAATTGGCTATAACAGTCTTATCAGACAATTTTAGTTGAGGTGCCTTTTTTATGCTGAGAAGGCATTTCTGCAACATATCCAGTGTCTTCATTTTTCATAGTAAATCACACAGTTTTGAATAACTGTTATCAACAATTTTGGTGGCCTCTGCATGGTCTTACTCCCTGTATTCAGGGAGGCAGCAAACCCCCAGAGCACCTTGCAGTCTGCATGCTCGCTCCCTTAGCACTGCATTCAGTGGTGGCAGGAAAGTTGAAGTGTGTAGGTTCCAGCTAAGGTGACTTCTGAAGATACTGAGAGGAACTGATGGTGCTTCAGTGGTGTGTTTTGCTTTGGAACATATTGATAGTAACAAAAGATAGACTTAATAGTTTTTTTAAATAGTCACTGGAAAACAGAAGTATTTCTACTGACACTTCAGTTGTACAGAAGTCATACAAATTTCAGTGGGACTTGGCAGGAACTTTGAGACTCGTTTTTTTGTCCTAATTGGTCAACCAGTCAAAATAGTTGTCATCTTTGTTCCAAATGGTTCCAACGGATCGCTGGTTTTAGCAGCTATAAAGAAAACTAAGCTACCGTTCTGCATAATTTAAGAATCGGTTGTTGTGGACTGAGCTTTTGCTTTTTATCTGTGCTGAAGAAAGCTACTGCTGTTCTAAGAGCAAAGTTCTTTTCTTTTTGCAGCTTTCTCTTTGGCTCACAATGAAATGAAAGGAGCTTAGATTCCCAGAGAGAATAAACAACAACAACAAAGTGTCTTGGCATTTCTGCTTGCTTTTTAAATGTGAACAGTATGTGTACCTATCCCTAGAACTATATATACTTGAAATAACTTTATAGTTGTTTTCCACACTACTTATTCTTTTTAGTTATGACTGCTCAAAATGTTAACATATGAAAGTAAATGTCTTGGCAGTCACTTGTGAATAACTCTCAGCTGTTAGTAATTAACACTTTTATTGCTGGCCTTGTTTTGGTAGGAGGATGGAATGCTTCTTTCTCTTCTTAAAGATTAAATCTATGCTATAACTTTAAAGCAACTGTTAGTGCAGGTAGATTGCAGCACATTTTTACGCTCTTCATGTAGAATATTGTAAGTTGACTTACACTGAGCTACAGGGTGGTTCTGTATCACACAGTCCAACCCTGCTGCTTTTAAAATTAAGCGTCCTACTTGTGTAGTTAAAATGCATCCAAGGAGGAGACTTACTGTTCCAGTGGGACAGGTAATTAAAATCCTCAGTAGCTTAAATAAAGCTTTGTGGAAATCACTAATGGAATTGTTGTCCTGAGTTCTGCTGCATTGTGGTGTTGTACAGTGTTGACCAGATCACTTTCACTTAAATATTTACCTTGTGCTTCCAAAAATGTTTGGGTTACAGGTTAGTGTATGGTAACATATTTTTCCTCTTTAAAGTAAAGCATATTTTTAAAACACTTGTTTTGAATTCTTCCCATTTCAGGGAGCTCTGATGCATCTGCATAGGATATATTTTCCAAAACCTCAAATTAGACTTCATTTCAGTGTCTTTTTTGTCTTGCAGCTTGTAGGGCATGGAAACAGAAATTGGACTTTAAAACAGATAACAGTAGGTGCTCTTAGAAAAACTGAACTGTAAGCAAGCTACTTTATGGGAGTTTATGCATTATACCTGCCTTGTCCTTACGGCAAGTAGGTAGAAACTGATGATTCAATTACTTGGCATACAGCAATGGAGCAAAATAACCATTTTAAACATCTGACATTTAAGGGTTGGTTTGGAGGGGGAGAGTGTCTTAACAGTTGTGAAATTTAGACTTTCACGTTATTCAGCCAGACAAGAGACCTTTGTGGTAAGAAGTAAGAGACTATGTTCCTTTCAGCCTGGAGTTAACAAACTCAATACTGATCTGTGATTAGATGAGGAAGAACAATGTGATCAGTACCTCCTATGCTGCTTAAAATCTTTGCCTCAAGTTGTTTACATTTAGGTTAACTGGCAGGAAAATCAGTAATGTGTATATTGTCCATGGTTTGGAGTTTGTATTGGCACTAAGTTGGGATGCCCTAGTTGATAGAACCACATTTTTAGCAAGTCTACCTGATTCCCCCTGAAAGCAGAGAGGTGACCGCCTGAGTGCTATTTTAGAAATATTTCTTAGATGTTAGCCGCATACTTGGTACTTTTAATTTCTCGAAGAAACCGTACTAACTGCCTCCTTCTGCAGTTCCTGTGGATAGATTTTGTATTTTCACTTATTGCTTCATGAAGTTACCTGGCTTATTAATTAAAGTGTATGCACGTATATATAAGCAGAGTAAGCAGACCAACCTGTTTCAGTTAGCATCTCCTGTCTGTGTGTTCTCCATAGTAATTTTCTCTTGCTATTAACAGAATAAAGGCTTCGGTAGACCTAGGCTGGCTATGGCAAATCCATATATGCTGGGAAGCAAATAATGGTATTTCTTCTATAGTTTTATGATAGGCTAACCCATATACCAGCAAATATGCTCAAAGGAAAGGACTGTCAGTGCTAAATATTGAACTTAAACCAGCTCGTTCTCTTTCTGCTAATATATGCAAGTGGTGTAGTTCCAACATTGCTGCTGGTTCTGGTGGGTTGAAGTCTGGAGACTCACAGCATAATGGGAAAGTTATGTATTGCTGCTCTTCACACAGATCCTTGTGATGTTATGCAGTGAGAATGTGACTTGAGAAATCTTGTTCTCCTGATTGGTTTTTTTGTTACTCCTCCTTCCTAGTCTATTTTGAGAATTGGTGCCAGGAGTCAGACTGCGTGAAATGCAGTAGATGTGCTCTGTCAAGAGGTACTGTCTGAAGAGTAAAATGTTTTACTGGGGAAAAATGTTTTAATTTTTTTTTAAAACCTGCTTCTCCAGAGAAGAATATTTTGAGATTTTTCTTTATTCTTTTTTTCTGAACTGGGGTTTCATGAAGTCTTAACTTAGGTGTTTAATACATGTGAATTGGACACATAAGTGACTACCACCTTTTAGGAGCAGATGCTGCTGCTGTGACTGTAGTGAATTGTGATTCAGCAAATGTTTTGAGTGATATGGCTAACCTGTATATTCATATTGACTTTCTCTTTCTCTCTGCTCAACCCCCTTGTCCTTAGCATTTCCATGGTTTGGAATGGATATCGGTGGAACGTTGGTTAAACTGGTCTACTTTGAACCTAAGGACATTACTGCAGAAGAGGAACAAGAAGAGGTGGAAAACCTGAAAAGCATTAGGAAATACTTGACCTCCAATACAGCCTATGGTAAAACTGGCATTCGCGATGTCCATCTTGAACTGAAAAACTTGACTATGTGTGGACGCAAAGGAAACCTGCACTTCATCCGCTTTCCCAGCTGTGCCATGCACAGGTTCATACAGATGGGGAGTGAAAAGAACTTCTCAAGTTTGCACACTACACTCTGTGCCACAGGAGGTGGAGCTTACAAGTTTGAGGAGGACTTTAGAACGGTACGTGAACAGTTCATGTAAGTTCAGTGGGAAGTACTTTGGGAAAGCATCATGGGAGTCCGATTAAAACTCGAAGAGAAAACTTTTGGGGTTTTGTCCATCCTGACTGATTAAGACTAGCAGAATCAATTCACATTTGCTAATTTGTGGAATAGCTGAGAACATAGAGGGAGCAAGGGAGGGTATTCTAATTGCTGGGATATTCTACTGAAGTATTAGGGTAAATGGTAAATGGTTTTATTTAGAGTACAGCTGTGATGATCAGATGCCTCATAATCAACTGAGGGTGTATTATGACAACCTAGAAACCTGAGACTACAGGTACTTGTCTTGCGAACTGGATACCTATTGGAAAACCAGAAATAAAGCCATACAGATTGGAGATCAGATTCAGGTTCGTTTCCTCCATATTAACCTTCAAGCAGACTTAAGAGTCTGAAAGACTGAGTGTAGAGCAGGGGGACAAACAGTGTATGGACGCATGACAATAGCACCTAGCTTTTGATTTGAATTCTGGGAGTATGTCACGTGAAGAAAGGCAGTTTGTGAGGTGACTAGGTCCCAAATCTCATAGAATTTTAAAATAACCTCTTCAGGATGCTCCAGAAGCTGACGTAAATCTGAAGTATTTGGATGCTGGTGTTTGTATAGACTTGAGCAATAGTCCTAGCTTGTGAATGAGTGCACTGCAAAAATTGTGGTGACAGAAGCATAGAGAGCCGTTGTACAAACTGCATTAGAGAGAAACAGGCATTCAGGAGGCAGTTGCCTGTTGTGTATCTCTACTGGGGCATACTCCATTTATTTTCTGTAAAGGAATGACTAGCTTGCCTGTACCAGAGAAGTCTCACGAAGATTAATATTAATTATTTACTTGGCAGGCAGGTCTAACACGTCTGTCACTAGCTTTTGGCCTGATCTGGAGACTGAGGGATGGCTGCTGGGTATGACAGGTTACATCAGTTACTTTTCTGTTTCTGCTTCAGTCCAGGGAGCTATCATACTGATTCACCAACTGCCATTGACTGCAGTCCTGGGCTTTGTATGTGTTTCATTTTTAACTCCAAGCATCCATTCCTGCAGTACAACGGGTTTTTTTCTTTATCAATACCTCTCACCTACCAGATGACCAAGATCCTAAGGAGTAGTGTAGTAAGAGATCAACATGAATTCCAGCTGTTATACTGTTGTGCGGTCATTTTCAGTAAATGTTGGACATGGAAGCAGACAGTCTAATGAAGGATTATTAAGTTTCTGAATTGCTGTAGTAGTCCACTACTAGTGCCAGATTTCTTGTCCTTTAGGCTGACTGCAAGTCCCTTACATATTAAGGTCTACTGATGATTGACTCCTCAAAAGTTTTAGTTTGTGTCACACTGTCTAAGGATGTTGGCATCACAGTAGGAAGTGAGTCCTAGTGCTAGTCAATGTGGCCTTAGTTCAGGTTTTCAAGCGTTCTTCCATGTGTCCAGGGGATGATTCAGGTCACATTCTCGAGTGACAGTGGGAGGTCACTTTGAGACTTTCTGAAGAGGGTGACTGTCCCTTTGGAATGGTCATTCTTCTCAAATGCATCTTTCTTGCATCATGTAATAGCGCCTAGAGTTGCTTACTGAGTAAGAAAGTTCATGTCTCTTGCTCCCATAGCTGTAAAATTGAACTGGAAGTTACTTGGCTATCACAGTTAGTCATTTCTACATAGCTTTGTCTTCATCTGGTGTAAATGTGCAATTTACAGTGAGGAACCAGTCTCTGTCATGTCAGCTGCAATAGAGTTGATGTAGCACTGGAAGCCATGGCTGAAGTTGGGGCTGTCGTGCTGGCTATTGTACAAAAATATGAGGTCACATAGCAAAGTACTGGTGGACTTAGGCATTGAAATCCCACACATCTGCGGTGTTAGTTAACATTCTGTGTGCTGCAACACTTGTAGGTAGTTTAAGAACAACACTATAAAGGCCGGCTGGGGTTTTTCGCAGCATGGAGCAATCAGTGAAGTGCACTTACACCTATGTGAGTGCTTTGGACATGTTTCCTTACAGCTATTCAGTTCCACACCTTCCTTTATAGCAAGTGTTTCTTGGCTCAAACTGTAATATCTGTAAAGTGTTACAGAAGCAAAATACTATCCATTACATGAAGGTTTGCTTGCTTAATCTCTCTTGAAGTACTGAGTGTCCTGGTTACTGGCACTTAAATTGTCACGCTTCGTTAGCATTTGTTAACAGCAGCTGGCTATCTCTGTGTGTTCTGCTGACTGTAAATTGACATTGGGCAACAGCTTCGGGATTGCTCTCTCAAAGCATTGAAATGTCTGTTTCAAATATTTGATCACTCTAATGCACCTGTGGAAGTAGAGAGCATGTGCCAAGTGTAGTATGTTGCAGACTTCAGTGTGGTATAATGCCATTATATGGAGGAGGCTTTAAATGTTACTGTTTTGGTTACTTAGAAGCCAAGTGGAAAAACTAAGGTATCTTCGTGAATGTTGTTAATTTCATCAAAAAAAACTGGCTAAATGCTAGGAAACCCATGAAACAGAGAATTGGTAACATGCTTTTGTTCTGGCCCTTTATTTCTCTATGTACCTGCTTTTAAGTTATTTGTCTTTCTTGGTATTTCTAAATGCTTACGGGATTTTCAGGATTGCATAGATTTAGGACAAAAGATTCAACATATTGCAAAACAACCTTCAAATCTTAAAGAAGGAATCCTTCTAAGATTACAGCAGCTTTTTCTACTTAAAATAGACAAGCAAACACCTTGCTATTACTGTCTGTTCCAGTGTCTAATTCTGATTCCCTAAGTGAGTTGAATAGGTTTGAGCTAGACAACTCTGTTGCTTTTGCATGTTAAAAAATAAATAAAATTTGGAATCATCTTCTGTTAAGCGTATCTTCTGTGCCATAGAAAGGCAACTAAATCTACAAAGCTGGTGAAGTTTAGCTGTCTGACCTCCCTCTCTTGTGATCCACAGTGTTGGATGTGAGGAGACCTGGAGGAGTCTCCATGGACTGCTTGGTGACTGCCAGTAAAAGCGATCAGTTGCCTGGCAAATCATTTGATTCAGTCTTGAGATCTGAATGCTTCCTCTGGAAGTAGGAAAACTGACTATTCATTAAACTAGACCGCAGAAATAATTTTGCCAGCCATATGGTTAAACTTAATGCTCATTGAAGAACATCAGTAAGTAATTCACTAAAATGACTGTTTCCAGCTTAGAGTGTTTTATCTTGTTTTTGTTTTGTTTTTATTTTTCTTTCCTTTCTGAATGACTGGTCTTTTTGGCTGGCTGACTTTATTTTCAGGTAACAGTGGTGTCAAGGCATGGATGAATCTGTTGCCTAGTTCTGATAATCCTCCCTCCTTTTCCCCAACTACGTACTGTTACCTTGGATGTTCTGTAAATGCTCAAGTAACATCACTTCTGTAAAATTAAGGAGTACATAAACTTGTTTGCTTGTGTACCTGTAATATAAATCTCTTTATACTCTCTGACTCCATGATAGCGCACACACGCAAATTGCACAACAAGTATGCTGCTAGTGTAATGATGAATGAATTCCTAGGCTGTCACTCCATTTTGTAAAGCAACTCAATGTAAAGGACACATAGGGAACAGACACCTACAGAACCTGACTTGTCTTGATAGAAATTATACTGCTGGCTTCAGTGGAAGCAGGGCCTGGGCTGAAAAGATCCAGTCAATTGATAAGGAGTATTTGGGGCAGGAGAAGAAAGAGTAAGTTTCACTGTTAGAAAGTGATTTCCTTGTGCCAGTTATTAGCTGATTCTAAGGCTTGACTTGTAGTATGAACTGAGTGCCTGTGGATGGCTTGTAGGCTGTATTTATCTTAAAACAGATAAACTCACTGACCTTGTGTTGTAGGATGAGTATGCTGTGTCACTCTTGGTTAGTGTAAGATGCTCAAATCTTGTACTTTTGCCTATAGTGGGTAGACCTGGGCTGGAGCTGAAAGTGGCATTCAGAGAACAGGAGAAATAACCGTGATACCTTTTGTTACCACCACTGCAAGAAGTGAGGAAACTCTTCAGAGGGATTGGGAAGAAGCAATGTGCATCTTTTTCCCTGCCAAGAGAGGGAAGGAATCTTTACAGCTAGCTGGGTGAGAGGGCAGATCCTCTGCAGAGGATCCCAGACTAGTGCTTTTGTTTGCCCAAAGCTGGTGCAGAGTCAGTCTTCTGCCTCAGTGAATGTGGGGCTTACCCTTAATTTGTATTAGACTTTGTCTTCTTTGAATGTGAATGGATATTTCCCAGCCTCAGGGTACGGAGTGAGCTAGGGTGAGTACCTCATCTGAGCTCAGAAAAAGGCAGAATTGGGGTTGAGGTAAAGACAAGGGGAATATAAACAAAACAAATTACATCTTTATGAAAGTGGAGGAGAGGTAACGGGAGGAAGATAGAAGGAAAAGCTAGGCTGTAAACTATTATAGCAAATAAAAACTGGAACAATGCTCAGAGGGCATATAAAAGCCAGTGATATAGTAAATCAGGCTGTTGTAATTGATAATTAAAAATTTGCAAGATGTTACATTCTTAACAGTTTCTTACAGAAAAAAAAATGTATTTCTCTTTGGAAGTTGAAGAGACAGATGAACTTGTAACTGCATCTAGTTTTGGACATCACTGTGCTCACCAGAACTTGGTAACAGTGTGAAAATTCAAACTGGGTGAAATCTTTCATGAGCTGGAGGTTCACTGAAAAGATGTGTGCACACCAGTGTTGATCCATTAGGCTTCAACTTTACTGCATACTTGTCATGGCTGCCCTCAGCTTGCTTCTAGATAGCTGGACTGTTTCATGTTTTCCTTGCTGAGGTGGAAATATTTACTCATCCATAAAGAAACAAATGAGACCCAAGCCTTCGACTTCTGTGCTTCTGTACTTCAAAGCTCAAGCAAGTTGGTACTACATTTTTTTCTTTTTATACTGTCTGGTACTTAAATGCAGCTAAAAATTTTCTGACATAATGTGTATTATTTAGAAAGCAAACAAACAAAACCCTAAACTTGAACAGACAGCACCATTTTCCAGCATGTTTTGCAAGCATACAGCAAGAGTGGCTTTCATTCTCCTTAGAATAACGTCTGTGCACAGTGACTACAGACATTTTGTATATCCTTGAAATCAGCTGTGTTTCAGGAGTTTGTTGCTAAAGTGTGAATTGTTTTGGGGAAGTGTTCACTACTTCCTTGCTGTGTTGCACCTGCTTGTAAACATGATTCAAGTGCCTCCTGTTGATGGTCCTGAAGAGTTCCTTGAAGTCCAAAGTCTGTTTTTTTTTCCCTTCCCACAGTATTTAAAAAACAGTCTAAAATAAAGAAGAATTTTTAAAGTCTGACTATAATGCAGAAAAATTGTTATTTTAAAAATGTACATATGGTTTCCTTGTAACAATCATAAATTTTCCCTCCAGGGTCCTGTATACTACTTTGTTCTGCAGTTCTTCCTGTCACAGCACAACTTTCTGACATAAAACTTTTCTAGAGGCACTGTGGTGAATATATTTACAGGAGTGCAGAGCAGTATGAGTTGGCCATTATGCTGTCTGCCCTCGTGTTAGGGCTTGTAAAGGGCTGTAAAATATCTGCAAATGCATGTTATGAAAAGTTGTAGGAAAAAAATGAAATTAAAATGTGCTTATGTACACAGTTTCCATTTTTGTTTTGCGTTTTTGCACATAAACTTCAGTTCCTGCAAGGAAAAATGGTTTGAACAGCGAAATATGAGGACAAGTGGAGTGTGGTAGGTCAGGTGATGGCACCAGAAAAGAACGTTTGCCTGCTCATACTTTAGTTACGATGTTTATAGGCACATCTATTTTGTCATGAAGTTTTGCTGCTTGAGTCACTGAGTGAAGAAATGAACAGAGAAGAGGCAGTTCTATATCCAGAGAAAGGGACTGGGAATTATGACCCTGGCTCTATCATGCCTTCTTGTCCAAGATGGGGTTACTACATTTATTGGAACTTGTGCCCTAATTTGTGTTCGGAAACAAGAAGAGTGGTGGCTCCCTGCGCTGTCTGGAGCTTCAGAGGTCTAGCGGCTGCAGAGCTGGCAGATCAACGTGAAATACTGGTGCCAGTCTTGCTCCTTCCAAAAATGAAAACCAGACTGCTGCAACAATGCAGGAAAATATATTTTCAGTCTGGTATGAATATCATACATGAAAGAAAGTGGTAATAGGACTTTTCTGCTTACAGTATATCAGCTGTTAAATATAGCACAGAGCTATAAAAAGCAGAGCAAATTCTAGTATGTCTTTTATACATGGAGGGCTGGACCCAATAAAAGTTCTATGCATAGTGCTTGAAAAAGAACCTTTGATTAGTTTCTTTTGTTCTGTCCTTACAAAATTGGTAGGCTGACTAGAGAGTTTGTAGAAACAAGGATTCTGTGTGTGCCTTAGCCCTGATGCAAGTGTTTTACTCTTAGATTTGTATTGCTTGCTCATGTCTTGCACGGTCTCTCCCGATGATTACCTATTTATAGAAGTGTAACATGGGTGACACAAAAGTAGCCTGTGGCTGGTTATTTGGCTTGTGGGAGCACAGAGGTTTTGACAATAGGGGCCTTAAATCTGCTAATGACTTGTCTTTGTGTAGCAGGCTTCTGGTTCATAGCATGTTTGTGCATGTTGTGTCTGTAATAGGTTGTGTTTGGTCACACAGCATCTGGCTCATACAGTAAAATGAGGAAACTGAGGCTGTATAGCACATAAGCTGGAGAAAGATCATGGTTAGTGTAGAATCCTGTTTTGACTAGCTATGTGCAACATTAGTTGGGTTTTAACAAAAGAAATTCTCTAACAAGTTATGACTCGGTGGGCTCCATATAATGTCCATTGTGAGGAAAAGTGCATGAAGTGTTTATTATGTTAATGTCTTGCATATTTCTTGATTGGAGCTTTTCCTCTGTAATAGCAAGAAATTGCTGAAATCCAAGGTATTTGTAAAGTAGCTTTACGATTTTTGTAAAGTTTCTTTAGAACCCTTTTCTCCAGATTTGTGTTTATTGTTTTTATTTGCTGGCTAGATGGTTCAAGTCTTTTATGCAGCATTTCTGTAACTGTAATTTGTGTAGCCATGTGGTAACCAAGGAAAAAAAAATGAAGGCATTGCAAAAGTTACAGGAGGAAATACTGAAACAACAAGAAATTATCTCCACCTGTCTCTCTTGTCCTATGAATAACTGGTTCTATATTGAGGTCCTGGAGACTGCTGGTTTGTGGGGTTTTTTTGGTGTTACTTATTTTCTTTGCTTCCAGGATTTGAGGACTAGCAAGTATAACAAAAGGGCAGACCCAAAGAGTAGAATGGATTTCAGTTAAGGCACATTAGAGCTATGTACAAGTAGAGAAAAAAAAGTTAATGGGGGAGATTTAAATAGCTCAAAAGAATGTAACCTCTTGGCCATGCCCGTTCCACAGAAATATCTTGCCTCTTTATAGTGACTTAATATAGCTTCCAGAATTAAAAATAGGAGGTAGTTAGTGTCGTAAATCTTCTCCATTAGCTGTTATAAAAACATCCTGCAGTATGCAAATGTTTGAGAACCAGCTCTGTGCTGTATAACTCCCTTTTATTCCTAATACCCTGTTGCTTTTTCTGCTAGAAAGTGGAGTTAGGTAAGACCTGTTTGCAGGTGTGAGGATGCAAATGACCTCAGGGTTTGGACAGGCAACTTTAGTATTTTTTTTCTCTCTCCTTATCACGAGTCTAAGCTCAATGTCATCTGGAAAGGAGACTTCCTACAGATTGTCACTGTGTCCTATTTCAAGAAAAGGATGTGATTTCTAATTCTAGTAAACAGGCACGTGTACTTGGCATAGCATTCTGTTTAACCTGTGAGATCTCAGGGAGAATGTCCTCTTTAAGCTCCTGTAATTGTTTTTCTGCCTTCTGCTACAGTTAAATTTTTATGGACATTTTGCTGGGGCGTATGGGCCTGACAATATTTTTGTTTGGGTTTTTTATATTATTTTTCACCAAACATTGGGAATATGCTATTTTTCATGAGGCATTTTGAAGTGTTCATCCTAATTTAGAGAAATAACTCTCTCAGATAATTGGTGACATATACTAAAAAAATGCAAATCTTTTAAGCATAATCCACTGCGTATTTAATACGTATTAACATAAGCACGTGCCCTTTGTAGGGCTTTAACTATTTTGTTATTTAAGTTCCTTGATATTAACGCTGCTACTGAATGTTTCATTAAATTGCTGGGTAATGTAGTTGGATGATGAGTTAAAGCACGGTGCATCCTGAGGAATGCTGCTGAGCAGGCATGTGTCAGATACTGTCCAAAAGCTGCAAAATGCAGCTCCTCTTGGGCTGGGGATGAGGGGAAAGAAATTTATTGCTTCAGAATACTGAGCAGGGGGAAATGTTTCCTGCTTGCAGAGCAGGCAGTATTTCAAAGGTGAAGGAACTGAACAACATTACTGTACAGCACATCGTTGTTTTCAGAGGTGCCTGTTGTCAAGCAGATAGTGAACTTTTTACTTCGGACTTCATGCTTCGACAGATCTTTGTACTGTTTAAGTAGCATAATGTGTTACTATTAAAGTGATCAGAGTGCTTCAGCTGAGCCTTTTATCCTTCTTAGTGTTGTATTGTACTAGAAAATGTTTGTTTATTAATTTCTTCTTGTTCTCTTCCAGATGGCTGATCTACAACTCCATAAACTGGATGAATTGGACTGTTTGATCCAGGGCCTTCTTTATGTTGATTCGGTTGGTTTCAATGGCCAACCAGAGTGCTATTATTTTGAAAATCCTACGGATCCTGAACAGTGCCAGAAAAAACCTTACTGCCTTGATAATCCATATCCTATGCTGCTAGTTAACATAGGCTCAGGGGTCAGCATCCTAGCTGTGTATTCTAAGGACAACTATAAGAGAGTCACAGGATCCAGGTAAATTTAACTATATGTTCTTTTAATTCTATTTTATTTTCTCCTTAATAACTGAACAGATACAACCAGACAGTGTGACTAGTAGGTGCAGCCCCAAATTGTGCTTGTCTTCCCATTTGTTTTAAAAGCCCGTCAGTAGCAAGGCTGGAAATATCCTAGGATTTCTTCAGAGGGGGTTCTACATCAGGGAAATAATTGATCCATTTAGCTTTAGAGCTGCCTTAGTTTCTTTTCGGCATTCTTACCTACTTCCTATTTCTTGCTGTGAAATAGCAAAATAAAGCTGTCCCAGTAAATGTCTTTTCCGGGCTGCTTTGATCCTCCAGAACAGCCAGAGCTGTAAGATAAAAATGTTTGGGCTGAACAAAAACCTTTGGTTAGTACTTAAAATGTACCCAGGATATAGGAAAACTCTGTACAATTACCTGCTACTACTGGATTTTGGCAGAGGAATCTCACTAGATCTCTTGTTTCCTTACTGGTTGCGCTAGTCTTTGGATGATGCTGGTAAATTAAGGAATGCCAACATGTGAAGACTAGAATCCCATTGTTTGTATTCTTACTTTGTCCTCAGCATTATTTCAGCCTGGGTCAGCTACTGATTTCTGAAATGGTTTGTAGGGTACAGCTGAGTTGAAATGGTCTCTGGCCTGTGTTCAGTGAGAAATTTAGTTGTGACTGCTCTGTTCAGAAATTCAGTAGTGTAGATGCAGAATTTTGTTCCCAAGGCAAAAAACCTGCCTCAGGCATATTTAAGTTTTACCTAGAGATGTGGCAACGGTGCTTACTTGTAGGAAACCACTTTATTTACAAATGTGTCCATTCAGACTAGTACAAATACCAATGAATTTATCCCACTTTTTCCTCAAATGTGCAAACTAAATTGGTAGATTTCCTTTTCAGTAATCTCTTAATCTTAGAACAAAACAACAACAAAAAACTACCGAAACAGAAACTCCCTAAAAAAACCCCTTCCAATACACCAACTGAAGAAGCTTTCTGGATTTTCTATAGTCCCTTTAAAAACTGCATTCTGTTCTTCACTGCATGGTACATATTAATAAAGTTTCTCCTGCATACTGCACGTGACTGCATATGTGTCTTCTGTTGCCTTATCTGGGGCGTATCTTTGCCACAGTGGTGGCCATGAGCCATTTTTCTGTATACAATACACACGAATGCAAGTTGAATGGAAGCAGTATTGATTTTCTTGCAATTCTGGTTGTTTTTCAAGCATAGCCCTTTTGATATTTGTAGATGTGTTTCTGAACCTTTCTACTATGAAAGGAAAAACATGACTGCAGTGGGTTGTTGACTTGTTTCAGATGATGAAACCAATACTGTCTTGTGACTGGTGTGCAGAGCTTCCTGCTGTTCAGATGCTGCATATATTACAGTGCTACTAGGTGTGTTCTGAAAAACTTGCCTAGTAATCCAAGAGCACTGACTGAATGGTGTTCCTGTCTGACTTCCTGTGTTTTTTTGTGAAGTGCAAGTGTGGTGTCTCACTGATCCTCTTGTTTACAGTGGCTCCAGTTGGTGTGTCTGCAATCAGTGCAAATAAGCTAACTTTCTCAAGGGTTAAGAGAGAATGAGGAAGGATGTAGAGGTTAGTAAGCTGAAGTTCATGTCTGTTAAGACTGAAGAGTCCAAAGTAGAATTTTAATTGAGTTAGCAACCTGTTATGCACAGTTAAATATTC
The DNA here is from genome assembly GCA_013399365.1 of Pampusana beccarii. Classification (NCBI taxonomy): domain Eukaryota; kingdom Metazoa; phylum Chordata; class Aves; order Columbiformes; family Columbidae; genus Pampusana; species Pampusana beccarii. Next base: position 71,232 of record VWYH01008820.1, on the reverse strand, counting down.
CCTGCTAAATTTATATAGTCAGTAAATATTGTACTTGAGCCTGTGCAGGATATTAAAATGACTGCTCCTTGCTCAGAGTTCTTTGGAGGGCTGATGGTAGCCTTGCCTTGAACAGAAACCAACCAGTCTGCCTTCTGCCACTGGCTAGGGGGACAAGATCTGTCTTGGCTGCCTGCCCCTGCATAGATGTTTAGATTTGATCACTGTTTATTCTTTCATCACGGACTTAAGTGATCTGCTGGCTAATTATTCTTGCACAAAGAAGACTTCTCTAGAGTGCTACAAATAGCAAACTGACATCTGTGGTATTGGATTGGACCTTATTCTCAGCTAACCCTTTCTTTAGCATCATTTCTCCTTTTTAAATATTAAGGATTTAAGACCAGTTCAGTTAAAACCACACTGGATGACATTTGTATTAAACAGAAACTGAATATAGAGTGTGTGTCTTCGTTTCTCTGAGTTGCAAGATACAGTTGGTAGCTATGCAAACCGTGTTGCAAACGGGTGTGTGAAGAGCTGTGGTAAAAGCTGGTTCAAGCTGCTGGTCTGAAGGAACTGTGCTTTTCTAGTCTTGGAGGAGGAACGTTCCTGGGCCTGTGCTGTCTGCTGACTGGCTGCGAGACGTTTGAAGAAGCACTAGAAATGGCTGCGAAAGGAGACAGCACCAACGTGGATAAGCTGGTGAAAGATATTTACGGAGGAGACTATGAGCGGTTTGGCCTTCAAGGGTCTGCTGTAGCCTCAAGGTACGTGTTAACTCAGCTGTTTTTAAGGAGTTCTTTGGGAAACTTACTGTGCATGCTGAACTGAGTGCATAATCCCTGGACTATGCACTCTGTCCATGTGGAAATGTCACTCTGAATGTATCACATGGTTCGCCTTAGATCTCTCACCTACTTCTTGCTCTTTGTTTTATAAACAGATATAAGCAATGCTTGATGTAGTTTGCTTCCATTTATATTACAGTTATTTTAGAAGAAGTGTCTTGAAGTGTCTTTGGTCATTGTTCTGCCTTCCCAATGAGACCACTTTTCACATTTCAAATCTGTCTCAAATTAATGGATGTCAAATCTAAGCAAAGTTTATGAAATGATAAAATTTCTAAGGGCATTTAGCACTCCTAAATAACTCGTATTAAAAGGAATAATCTTCCTCACACAGCTTTGGTCATATGATGAGTAAAGAAAAGAGAGATTCCATCAGTAAAGAGGACTTGGCCAGAGCTACTTTGGTCACCATCACCAACAACATAGGTTCTATTGCTCGCATGTGTGCACTGAATGAGGTAAGATAGCATATTTACTGTGACCTTTAGAAACAACATAGTAAGATTGTCAGAATACAAAAATGTGAACTGGCCTTGGTAAATATGCATATATTTAATATGGTGTCCTGACTTTTGTGATTTGTGTTATATGTATGCTTTGATGCAAAGTGTAAGGTGCTTTAAGCTTCAAAGGTAGGGAAGAGAGGAAAAAATTAAGTGTAAAGATCTCCATCTCCTTGATGCCTGGAGTTGTTCATTTGCTCTCAAGCCATAATGCATAGATATTAGCACCTTTGTAATCCAAATTAATACTCTCAATTACCTTGTAGTTAGTAGCAGATCTTACTATACCATGACATATTTTTTTTTTTTTTTTTTTTTAAATAGTACTTTGCTTGGCTTGTTCCCGTAGCATGATGGGTTTGAATTGTGTACGGTGTTAAATGTTTTGATAGATATAAGATCCATTGTATTAGGTCAGATAATAAAAACGTAGTTCATTATCCTGCCTCAAGCTCCTGCCAGATGCTTGTTACATTCTTTTCTTTAGGCACGGTAACTCTGGATGGATTGTTTTGAGCTGCAAGCAGCATCCTTTATTATTAGGTGATAACTAATCTCTTTTATCTGCTCTCAATTAATATATCTAATCTTTTAATACATAGATGATTTTAGGTCCACAGAATTCAGTGGCTAGAACAAAGTGCTTCTTTTTTATTTTAATCAAGAACACTCCCACACAGCAAAAAACAAAACCCAAGAAACTCACCAAACTGCCATCAGATTACTTTATTTTGTCCTGTCTGGCTTTTTCTTTCTGAGAAGTCACAAATAATTTATCACTAGTGCCTTTGGTGGGCTTTGTTTTTGTTTTGTTTGTTTTTGTTTTGCTGCTTTTTTTGATTTATTTTATTTTATTCTATTCTATTTTAGTAAGCCTTTGTCACACATCCCTCTTGGTCTTTCCAAGACAGAAAAGTCCTAATACTTAATCCATTCTCCTATGGAAGACACTCTGTGTCTCTTTGCCACTGTTTAATTTTTTAAAATCTTTTTATTGTTCTGATTTTGAGATTAAATGATCAGATCTTCATGAGGTATTCAGAGTGTGGTTGCGCAGTGCGTTTATGTGATGACATATTGATAAATTTCGCATTGAGTTCCATTACTAATAGTTCTTAATATTTTATTTTTGTGAGCATGGAGCTCATATTTTTAAGAAACTATCCACAGTCTTTCTTGAGTGGTGATGGCTAATTTGGAGCCTATCATTGTGTCTGAATGCTGAAGTCTGTGTCTTGTCCCCTTTCCATTTGTGTCGTTTCACTCATTTAACTTCATCTGCCATTTTATTCCTCAGTCACTGGGTGTAAGTCTCTTCAGCATTACTATGCTGTTAATTTTTTATTCTGATTCTCCTGGATAACTTTGTATGCCAATAAATGCTGTGTGTGTTGCTATGATAATATCCCTCTCTAGAGCACTTTTAAGATACGTTGAACAGTACAAGTCTTACTGTGTGCACCTATCAAATGCCACCGATAACCTCCCTTCATCATGAGAAGTGGCTACAGACATTATTTGTTTGGGCAATTTGACTCTTCCAGTCAGGACAGTTGTCTTTCAGTGTTCTCTTTGCTTTCAGCTTCTTTACAGTGTTGCCTTGTGGCATGGAGTTCAAGCAGCATTGTACAGGGCTATCAAAGCATGGAGAGTGGCAGCAGGGAACCGCAGGTTATGCAGTCGGGGGAGGAAATGGGCTACTAATGAAACTAACGCTTCTGAGTCATTGTGAAAGAGTTCCTAACATCTTTGTTTTGTGGGCAGGCTTACTTAAAAACTGGACGTGATCCATATAATTTTTTTGAGGAATGTGGATTGATGTGTAAAGTATTCTTCATTTCACAGATGATGTCGAAGTAGACTTTCTCCAGCACTTGAACTAAATAATTTTGTAGCTTTAGAAAACGAAAACTTCTTTTAGCAGCTTTATATACTATTAAAAATATCAGACTTTATCGTTGCAAGTAAACTAATCTCCAGATATCTTGCTCTTGAAGGAAGGGGGGGGGTGGTGTGGAAGTAATGCTATTGTTCTGCTAAATAATCTAGATGCCTAAATTGCCTTTGGGAGATATGGCTCTAACTCTTGCCAAGGTGGATGAATGAAATGCCTAAATAAGAGCTTAAAATCAGTTGAACAGGGTGTATTCTTCTGTGAAGTTTGTATGTATTAGATTAGTGTTATGGTGAAGCTCACTTTTAGGTTTTTTGGCAAAATCTATTTATGCCCTGAAGCATGAGTTTTGATAAGTGGTGTGTTGTTTTGTTTTGTTTTTTCAATGATTGCAGCTTTAATATTGTGTTGAAAATGACTTGCATATGTGCAGGAAAAAAAAATGAGGCTGGGGAATAAATGAAATATTCTGTCTGCAGAACTTCAAAGCAAAGTTTGCTTGCACAAAGTTGGCAGTGGGGTAGAAAAATTCCATAGTCTGGAACCATTTGGCTACACATCATTTGAAACAGTCTGTCCTAGGCACAGTAGAACTGCATAAAGGAAAACAATCTCCTTGGTTTATACTTTTCTTTCTAGCAGAACATGTAAGTTGCATCTTGATGAGGCTTCTTGCAAAAATATGTGCAGGTTTGTTATTGCATCTTTGATATAGATTCCCCTATTCAGTTATATTGGGAAATACTTGTATATACTGTATTGAAGCTCTGCTATAGCTTTCTACTACAGGGTAGATGAACAATTTAGCAAGACACCACAGAGTGCAAGAGGGTGTGTGTCTTTTGCAGGATGGTGTAATTTGGTTAGTTTAAGTAAGCATTTCATCACCATCCCTGCATAAGTTTAAGACTTCTGTCTTTCAGCTTTGAATATTTCAGCAGTGAACAACTTAAAAGTAAATTGGCAAGACTCCCTTGAGAGATAAAAGTAGTATTTCTTCATTTTTGATTCCTGAAAAATCTAAAGCTGTTTTTAGTTCAGTTCAAAAGTCTAGGAAACTTGACTTGACAAGGTTAAAAGTTATGTTAAAGATGTAAAGGAATGTTGGAAAACGAACAATTATGTGAAATGTGTATGTTGATGTAGAGTCTGCTATTCTAATATATATAACTAGTATTTTTATATTTAAAGTTTATTTTTATACTCTGTGTTAGGTACTGCTTGCTTGAATTTCTGGTAACAGTAGCTTCGTGTGTATATTTGGAAAAAAACATTCATGAAAATGTAATTCAAATGTAGATTCTAATCAATTTGAGGGTATTGCATTACATTGAAATTAGTTACATGTTTGTCCCTCCTCTGTCAGAAACTACTTCAGAGACAAAAGTGCCTTGTCAGAGGATGCAGAGTGCTCTTGGCCATGTTTAATAGCAGCCTTTTGAAATTTGAGAAGTTCTTATTTTTACCCGTATAAGTTCATAGGAATGAGTATGAATGCATGCTGATGTGACTGCAGAGTCTAAGGGGATGAATAACTATGAACCTGAGATATTTAAATAAAGTTTGTGTTGATCTGTTCAGTTTGAGGACAGTCAGACATGTTAGTCATTGGAGGCTGGATAAATGAGTTGCTCTATCTGGGTATCAGCACTCTCCAACGTGGAGCATCCAAGTGACGATGTTCCCTGGGGTCTGTCACGTGCACAGGACTGGACGCAACAAAACTGCAGCCTGGAGCACAGTAATTGCTACAGAACCAGGTGTTCGGCTTTATAGAACTGTACGAATGTAGAGAGGTAATGGTAATTCCAGCCTCCATGCAGATTTTGGTGGTGATTTTCAGCAGGACTCTTGACAATACATTCCCAGGGCTCCTTCAAAACTCCTGTAGAAGCTTGTGTCTCCAGGATTTGGTCTTCTACTGAATCTTCTACACTAATTCTAGTGTATGGTGAACATCCTATGGTACACCGATTAAAAATATGAGTGCATTTTTGTGCGTAACAGGCAAAATTGAGTTTGGTCATGTAGTTATGGGTATTGTTTAAGCACCAAAACTGTTGCTTACATATTCTGATGTGCTTAGAAGTTAAGATAGTGTGTGGGTGTCTCACTGACGGTGTAATGCTGATTGTTCAAAAGTCTTAAGCTTCTCTATGAAAACTGAATTCAAGTGAGCTTTGTAACAAAGGAATGCAATACACGTTGTGCATCTTGGAGGCCACGTTTTGCTCGCTTTTTGAAAATGGAACCACAGTCCAGATAACAGATAACAAAAGGTGCTTCTTCCTATCTTTAACGTAATCCTTCTCAGATACTCTTCAGAGGTTCTCCATCTGGATTTAATAATCATAGTGATCTCTGGAAAGTTGTTTCATTTAACAAACAGGGACAAGAGATGTCTTCAGTGCAGCCATGTAATATATGATTGGAAGAGGAAAAAAAAAGCACAAAACAAAAAAATACTCATAATCCATGTTGGGAAGGTCCTGGGCTTTTAAGCAAATATTCACCATCTGTGATATCGGTTTCTCACCTTCTTTGGAATAAAACTTTCTTTTCCTTAGAACATCTCTTCCTAGTGGTCAGTAACTGCAATTTTTCTTTTTAATTTCTGTCTGGATAATTTAAACGTAACCCAAAACTCCCATTTAATTTTATAGTGGAGCCAGAAGTACATGTTGAATGAGGCAAGTAATATAGCTGAATATAATTTTTGCTGGTCTGCTTTTCAATTTTACAGAACATCGACAAAGTGGTATTTGTTGGCAACTTTCTCAGAATTAATATGGTTTCTATGAAGGTGCTAGCATATGCTATGGATTATTGGTCCAAGGGACAACTAAAAGCTCTGTTTTTGGAACATGAGGTAAGGAAATACATGTTGAACTTTTATTCATAAGTACAAGAACCTTGTGGTTCTTGACTTGGTGAATTTAAAAGCGAGAATTTCAATGCCATTGCTTTGAAGTGAATGCACAAACAAATATCTGCATAAATATAATTCAATTACAAATTCATTTGAAAATACCCCTTGTTAACTCCCTGGTTTGATCACTAATCTTGTGGTATTTATTGCTAAACGTTGCACATCTCCGATATTTGCTTTCTGACCCTAACGCCACCAGTGTTCATTTGTGTGGTCTGGTATATAAACTTCAAGTAGATTTATTTTTTGTAAGCATAATTTTGAGGTAACTGTCAGATGGATGTGTTCATAATGGGAACTGCCCTTCCTCTATACAGCATCATTAAGGTTCTGTAATTTCTTCTTTTTTGATGATTTTTGAGAACTGCATAAGATTTCTCCCAGTATAAGGCCCTTTCTTTGACTTAAATAAGATCATATTAAATCATAATTCAAATACAGCAGATAATTGGCACAGTGGGCTGGTATGATAAGAAAGGCCTTTAAATTGCCTTAACAGATGCTCATGCTTGTGTCTTATTTTGGAATTTGACTGGGTTTGTTTTGCTTTGCTTTTGCCTTCTTTGAAGGGTTATTTTGGAGCTGTTGGGGCTCTTCTAGAGTTGCTTAAAATGACAGATGATCAGTGATGAAGCTGTCTGAAGAGATTCCTACTGCAGATGCTGCTGGATAAGAGCGAAAGCCACTACAAGGATGGAAATGAAGCCATTATGGTAGTTCTACCTGCTGGATTTGTAAATAACTTAAAATCCCTTTAGCTGATCTTTAACTTCTGGGTTTTTGAGCTTATACTTCAGAATTCATACTGGGAATAATGAGATTTTTTTTTTCTGTACACTGTATTTTTTAGGGGAAAAATGTGCAAAGTGGCCAAACATACAGATTTTATGGAGTTATTTTAAAAAGTGGATACTGTTTAATGTAGGACCTGTGACATGAGGCATCTGCCTTTCTTCTGGGGTTTACTGATTAGTGTGGTAATTTTAACTTCATTTAGTAATCACTCTAGGAGATTTTTTTTATCTTCATGACGTTTCATGATTTGTTCTTGGTTTCAAATGAAACTACAAAGCTGATGCATTTTACTGTGAAAACTAGTCATTTTGTTTTGTTTTGGTTTGGTTTTTTTGCCTTTCCTTTCTTCGTTAGATGAGACACTTTTTATATTTAACATCCCTGTGCCCCCCCAAAAATTTAATTTTACAAGCTTTCTGTGACTACATGTGTTTTTTGGCAAGACTGTGAGAAAACTTGGCGGGTGCAGGGGGTTTAAGATTGTAATTTTTCAGTAGTCATGACTTGCAACAGGAACAGAATGCTCATGGGTTTTGCAGGACTAATTCTACGCTATATTAAAATTTTTAAACAAGATGTGAACTAGAATTTTAAATATTGACTTGACACTAAAATGAAATTCTGTTGAAAATCTCTGATCAATATGAAGAGTTCTGTAGTACAGATGTTATTTATAGGGTACATACTTGGTGTTAGGAGGAGGTTTGTTTTCATTTATTTGAACACTTTTCTGCAGTCTGCAATTTTTAACTTGATCTTAATCGAAAACATCTGATAACTGCATTATTTCAAAGCCCAGTTTCTAAAATTAGAAAAACACTGGCTGATATATTTTCTGGTTTTAAGCTAATGTTAACTTTCCTTCCAGGACACTAAGATTTGAGTGTTTATTCCAATACAGTATTTTCTACCTTTTTTTGATTTGTGGACCTCTCTAGATTTTTTTTTTTTCCAGTTGAATTGAGACCCCATGAAATCTATGTACTTAGGTTGCTGCATAACACGTATAAACTTGTTTTTCTTGGACACCATGAGGGCTCACAAATCAGAGGCAGAAAACCAGTCCATAAATTGTTTTGTCTTGCAAAACTGTATGTGATGTCACATAATGTAAAGGGCTTATCAGAGGGACAGTATCAAATTCAGACACATGTATTATCCAATGTATTTTTGGAAGGTGATTTATTTTGATTTTTTAATAGCCAATAATTTCTGTATCTCCCGAATGTTGAAATAAATTAATGTTAACTCAAGTGTTAACTTGTCTGATGGAAATAAAGACCACTACTGTTTTGATGCTTTTAATGTATCTGTGGAATTCATTTCTTGAAATAAGTGATTTGAAATACATAACACTGTTTTGTGACACAGACGACTAGTTATTTCCATGATAATTATTTGGTTTCTGATGGTTTTTTACTGTTTGTTATGTTGCTTTGGTCTTTGAAGCTTTTTGCCTGCTTGAAGTTGACTCTTTCATAGACTGTAATCTACTACATGAGACAATTAGCGTGTTGTAAATATTGAGCTTGAGATATGTGGGGATAGTTCTACTCAATGCCTCTAACTTTCCATTAGCAAAATGAAACTTTCATTAAGCTTATCTGCTAAGTTTTACGTGCAACTAACGATTAGTTTGTATGGGGTTTCTGTTTGGTTTTGGTTTTTTCTCTTTTAAAGAAGACATCAGAATGTTAAGAGGTGACTGCACTTCTTATGATAAACCATAGAGGGAAGCATAACATTGATGATATAAATATGCTTTGCTAAAGCAGTGGAGCTCAGGCCAATTTGTGGGGTTGGTTTGTTTGTTTCAGAGGAAGACTCTTGTCTTTTTCTCCCTGGTCAATTTTTGAAGGAAATTTTATACGGGAATATATATCAAGTAGGTGTTCTTGCATTCTTAGCATTTATGGGTTTGCGAACGAAAAATATAATGCTAAGTAAACAAATAAGAAATAGCACTTATTTTAAGATTAAAATCCTCTAGTCCTCAAAACCAAACAAAATTGAAACCCTAGCAAGCCATTCAGGAAAATACATATGGACCATGCAAGATGCACATATTGGGTCTGTGTGGTTGAAGAAGGAAAGCCCAATTCTGGTAGCCCTAACATTAGCGGTAAGATTCCAGGGACTGTCAGTTAAGTTGATCACAGCAGTTCTAAGAGAAGGACAAAATAAAACTTTAATTTCAAAATGCTGATTTGAAATTTAAAATGTCTCATAGGTAAGTTGTCATAGTTAAGACTAGAAAAAATACTCTGAAGTACATACTACACAAATTAATACATTTGGTTGGGAAAAATATTTGCAGACTAAAATTAATAGGATGGAGAGTTGTGAGAAGTCACTAAGTAGGAGGGATTAGAGGAGACTGATGTAAGAGGAAAGTGACATTGTAAGTTAAGTTCCTTCTGTACCGAGGAACAAGAGACTGCTGCAAAAGTGTTTGTTACCTTGAAATCTACAGCTGACTTTTTTTTTCTTGCCCCACCAGGACCATCATATGAACCTGCTAGTAGTGCAATTTGCTTCTTTACCTTTAGGCTTTGCCTGCCTTTACTAATCCTAACTTCTGTTTTCTTCCCATGTGCCTCCACAATTAAGGTAATAGACAAATGACAGTGTGATTGTTTTCTAGCACTGTTCCAGTATTTTTGCCATAAGGGGGAGCACTTTGGGGCTGTTCTAAGAGCATCGCTGTTGTCTTGGAATTTTTCTGGTTGTTTTGTATCCAGTTGATGTCTACAGTCATCTGGTGGAGGATTCTTTGTCCCACTTCCTCCTCCAGAGGTATCTAAAGAGTCTGAAAACAGTTTAAGAGTCTTACTGGGCTACACAGATGAACCTTTGCTGTATATAGCTGGTACAAACTGGAAATTTGAGCAAGCAAAGCTCTGTTGCACTGTTATGGAAGAGTTGTACTGAGTACCTAGAAATAGCCAGATCCTTGAGTCTTTTTGTTTTGAGAACAGTGAAGGAGCAGACTTCTCTAAGGAAGATCAGTGAGTTTGCAGATTTTGTATGTATTCAAAGTACTTGTTTTGGTATAAATTAATGAGATCTCTTAACAAGCTAGGCTGTGTTAATCTAGCTTCTCTTTCTGAAACATGTCAAGGTAATTATTAAGGTAAGTTGGAGCAGAATGAGTGGGATTCCTTGCTTGCAATTGTGATGACTTGTACCAAGTTCTGCCTCTTTTGGACTCAAACATTTGTTCATGTTGAAACACATGCTACTCTCCTCCCAACAAGAAACCACATATTTTGATATTTTTTTCAAAAAGTCTAATTGCATCCCGTAAGAAGACAGGTCTATATTTTAAATTAAAGTTTATGGACTAAATTATTGCAGAAGAGTTGCTAATGCTGGCTGAAGAGTGAGAGACAGCTAAGACAGAGTATTTACTCAATGAGATTTGATAGAGGAGACTAGGATGAGGTGCATGAGGGCAGCACAAGAATCTGACTTCCAGGACAAGTGGGATGTTTGCAGTGCAAAGCTGTCCTGGTGTTTCACTGTTATCAGCGCTTATGTTCCCGTTAGACTGTCACAAGATACTTGCAAGTGATTTTTGGCAGGACACAGCAGAATTTTAGGAAAGGGAAAACCATATGGGGTTGAACTGGTGACAAAATAAACATGCATGATTGTTTCTAGTTGGATGATTTCTTCTACTGGGATCTGGTTTTAAAGTACAAGGTGTTTATGAATTTTAGATTAAATGGAATACAGGCTATGAAAAAGACCACAGTCTGTTTTGTGTCTTGCTGCCCCTCAGTACCTGGGAGGTAGAAGACACCAAATAGGATGTCCTGGAAAATAAATTCTTGTTTAAATCTAAAAACTGAATCCAGTTTCTGGTTCTTTTAGGTATTACTGGTGCTGATTAGAACTTACTAGTTACATGATTATTAGTGTGTTCAGAGGAAGAGATGTGGAAACTGTGCGATAAGAGTTTGTTCTTCTCCCCTACTACCTACTACCCCCCCAAAAAAAAATCCCAGCAAAAAGAAGCAAAATAAAAATTGTGGTTCTAACTGTAAAAGTTAGGAGAACCTGTCAACTGCCTTAGGAACTGAGATTCATCTCAAGTGAGAGGAGGTACTGGCAGTTGGAGAGATTGAAGAGAAATGAGCAAGAAATGCTGAGGCTCACAGGAGGGGAAGTTACTGAACCTGGGAAAGGAACAGGGCAGCATCATCTTTATGGGCTTCTGGGGGTGACATGGACAAGGTGGGAAGGGGACTGCAGGGCAAGCAATTAGCTGGCTCTTTGTTAGTGCAACCAGAGATGGGTGGCAGAGGTGGGGGGTCAGGTTGTTTTACAGAATGGCAGGCAGCAGGCTGTCCTTATTCAGAAGTGTGAAAGAAGGTTGTGGCCAGGTGCTTGTGAGCTGAAGCAGTTTGTGGTTATTGGGTCAAGCATCCCTATGTGAAGTACCCAGCGACCTGTGCTGAAGCATTTGGTCTCTAGATGCAGGTGTGCTTTCTAGTACAGGCAATAGCCTGGTCTCAAGCATGGCTTGTCTTGGTACATGAGACACGCAGTAGGGAATGTACTTTCTTTACATTAAAACTAGTTCTATCATATTGGCAGAAATGCAGCTCTTCTCTGCTGGCCTTCAGCAACCTGCTGCTGTGCGCAGCTGTGCGAAGCAGCTGGCTGCAGTGAGGGGTCAGCAGCCTCCCCCAGTAAACCCCACACTGCTAAGGATGGGCAGGGTGGTTCAGCCAGCAGAGGCCCCAGAGCAGAGTGCTCTGGTTCTGCGAGTTTTATTTCTAAACACTGTAGCTGCAACTATGAAGCACCAAGTTGAAGGTATACTTTAAGGCAATAAAGGAGGAAAAACAGTCTGAAATGGCGTCATGTTGTACTGAAAACAGCAATATGTCACTCCCTGTTCTTCAGTGTGGGCTTTTTTATTCTGTTCTGATGATCAGGGCACTTGCAGCTTCACAAGTGGCTTTCCAAGTTGACCACTTACACTGTTTTCCAGCTTTTTGGATGGATGACCCATGCATTTCACTGCAAACTTAAAGGTTTGAGTGAATCTGAACTTTGTGTCTAGTACAAAGCAGAAGTTAAGCTTTAAAAAATGTTTCTATATACCGAAGCAGCCTGGGCAATGCCTGTGCAGGGTTGAGTTCACCTGTTACTGAGATCTCCATTCATACCCATCAGTGGGGATATGGCCTCAACTAACCATGTTACCACTTTCTCATGTAATATGTTAGAATTGTTTTTGCCGAGTGGCATACATAAAAATATGTATTCTTATGTGAGAGGAGCATAGTCTCTGCTGTATTGAAAACATCAAGGAAAAACGCTCAGAGCAAGATAGAGCCTCATCAAGAACAGCTGCTGGTTTGATAATGCAGAAGATTGTTGCAGCAGAGACATGAGTGCTTCAAGCAACAAGATGATATGGCCACTGGTATGTTGTGACTTGAGGTGCGGGTTGTTTTTGTTTGGGGTTTTGTTTTGTATTCATATGTGTTAGCCAATTGAACAAAAATGAAATAGCTGCTCTCAGCTTGTGGGAGTTCCCAATGCAAATACTAAGCTGGGTGGAGGTGAGAATGTGTGCCAGTAAGGATGAGGAAATCAGTGCTTTAAGCCTATAGGAAAAATGTGCTGATCAAAATGTTCCTTCCTACAGCTTTTTTAACAGTTGCATCAGTTAGGAGACTGCAATCAAAGTATTCTTGTGTAAATCAGTAAATCATTACCGACTGGCAGACGTAATACTGTGTTGAGATAGTTGTATTTTTACCTACTCTGCTGAATCTGCCCACTCTCTCCTCCCGCTGGCATTACCCCGTCAAAATCCTGATAGTCAGTATACCCTTAGCCCAGCGTGCAACTCAGGCAGCGCAGTAAATGTCGTGTATGAACACATTTTTTGTGAAATACAGTGGCATAATGTGGGCAAGCTAATTCAAGCTGTGAGAAGCTTCTCCTCTGAGAAGGTTGCTTAGGCTTCACCTGGAGACTGAAATAAAAAATTATTATTTTAATTTAGTGGAACAGTGAGAATGCTCTCTTGTATTTGAAAATTATTTTTTCTCTTTATCTTTTTAAAATGAACTGTAAAATAATGCATATTCAAAAAACCTAAATGATCAAATGAATTTTCCATTTTCAAAGCTGGCTGGCTAAATGAATCACAAAATGCTGAATGTACTTAAAAGAAATTTTTAGTTCCTTTTAGCAGAATTGTTTTGTTTTTTGAGCAACCTCACCCCTCATGTTATTTGAATAAGGAAACAAATACATGCTGTTCTTAGGACATAAGCATGGAGCATGCTGTTACCCAGCAAGCATTCAGAGTATTGCACTTGGCCACAAAAGGCTGTGCACACAAAAAAATCAAGAAATATTTACAAAATAAGCCAAAACCACTCCCAAATTTCACAGTGTTTTAGTAATTTCTTCTTTAGCTTAGAATGGAAGTTTTCAGATATAGGAAGTTTGAAGTCTCCCAAGCAGATTTACCTGTGCAGTGTGGCAGCTCTCTGCACGTGACTGGGTTGCTGCCTCTTTGAAGTGGGAAGAGCAGTGCAAGGGAAACTAGAGCTGCTTTCTGATGATGGCTGCAGACTGAGCATAACCCATCTTGCACTACAGCTTCTCTTTTACAGGTAGGACAGAAAATGCTCAGAACTGAACTTTCATAAGAGTCCGCTCTCCCATGCAACCCTTACTCTCATCATACGAGAAATTGCATCAGAAAAAGATAAGCAGGAGAGACACCAGCCCTTGAAAATAAATTCACCTTTTACTCATGGGAAGAACCATCAAGGCTGGGTTAGCTTTTGTCAGGAAGGCTGCTTCTTTTCAATTTCTGATTTTTTTTTTTTTACACTATTAGGAGCTTGATTTTTAACCTACCATACAATATATTCCCCTGTTTTTTGTTCTCTTACATGAAAAGGATATAAAATCATCTTTGTCAGATTGCTTTACAGCATTATGGGAAAATTTTTAAAGTTTCATTTTATATACGTTACTATAAAGCTCTTGGATACCAACCCTGGGATTATAAATGCCTTTTTCTCAGTACAGGAGCAAAAGAGCTGTTACTGATATCACTCTGTGGAGTCCACTCACTGTGGATATGAAGGCACTGTAGAAGTCTGTCTTTCTTATATATGGAGATTGTTAGGCTTGGCGATTGATATCTCTTCGTTAATAAGAGTAAGAGAAGAACTGACTTTCTCTTTTCTAACCTATTTGCCTTCCAGACCTTTTGGAGGAAAGAAGGCAATTTAGAGTCAGTCCCTGACCTTTCCACTTCCATTGCTGTGTTAGGAAGCTGATGGTGTATGACTGGCAACTCAGTGATGGGAACTTCTGGCCACAAAATAAAAAGCACTGAATACATAAACATCAGAGAACTGCTTTTAAAAACCAAACTGGCAGAACTCCTTAATTAGTAAAATATTACTCGGGCCTGAATAAGAAACCTATCAACTAGGAAACCAGTTTTTGTCACCAGTCATAAAACTAACAGCATTAGTCTTACAGTATTTAAATGGTAGATAATGCTGTTCTGTGTCTCTTTACTGTTCTAAATTTCATGTCTCAAGCAGGTAAGATTAGGCTTCAAACCTGTATGCACACAGGTATTCACCCAAGAGCAGTGAAGAATGCCTCTCCCCGGGTTTACCTGACAGTGCTCTTGTGTGCGTGCACGCGCTTGCAGATGATGTGAGTCCCTTCTGCTGCGCAGGTCAGCGCCGAGTCCCCAGACCTCATACAGCATCTGGGTGGTTTTACAGCAGGAAAACCTGGTGAGAAATTGGGTGGGCTGGTTTGGGCTGACCTGCTAGCCCTTGAAGGGATTATACCTCAAACCTCTCCTACCAAACGGTACCAACAGCACAAAGAAGGGTCAGGCACTGATGCTGTTTTTCCCACCAGACAGCATCACCAGCCCAATTTCAGCCCCTGCCCCTCCTGCAGCTGGTGTGGGTTCCCATGCTGGGGAGCACAGCCACAGCTGGCCCGTACCCACACCCCCTGCCCACCTCGGGCACCCCACAGCTCCCAGGGGAAGCCCATCTCACAAAGCTGCTTCTTGTTTGGAAGGGCTCCTGAATTCCCACATGACAATGCCTCTCTGAGAACCCATGGGGCACCTTGCTTGGTGACTGCTCTGTGAGCAGAGGGAACTGAACCATCTTGCTATTGGAATAGTGGCAGCTTGTCCAGCTTTCCAGCCACGAGGCTCATACTGAAGTGTGAGGCTGGTACTGAAATTCAAGGCTGTGCGGAGTTGACATCATAATGTTTATCAAAATATCTTGCTATGCAGAGCAGATAGTTTCTGATGTACTTTTAGCTGGCTCTGGCTTAGGTCTCTGTGCACACATGCTTAACTCAGGAAAAAAAAACATCTTGCACACTCACAAAGGTATAAAAAACAACCTGCTGCAAGGTTGTGTGTTGCATAAGTGCCCCTGGAACTAATCTGGTACATCTCCAAATAAAACAGAAGTCTTTGATGCTTGTAACTTTCTCTCTGGGTGGAATGACAATCCTTTCTGTGTTTAAATCCACAAATGTTTGCTGTAGATATTATCAGTGGGCATATTTTATATAAAGGAGTATAGTAAAATTTAAAGCAAAGCAATTCTTCCCTCAGCCTGTGAACACAACAAACACAATTAGGTAGTAAAAACTGAATTGGAAGTAGTCCTAGCTGTTATGCTGTGTGTTTTACAGGTTAACTGGAGGCGGGGGGGGCGGGGAACAAAAAAAAAACCAACCAAACAAGCAACAACAACAACAAAAAACCAAAAAACAAGAAAAAAACCCACAACAAACAAAACAAAAAAACCAAACCACCCAACCCTCTGAAGGCATGGCATACCCTGGCAGGGGTGAGGAGGCCTCCCTGAAAGCCCCAGCAGTCAGCAAGTGCCAGCTGGAGCTTTGTCTGAGGTACAGCTAATTCTTGCAAAGTGACTGCTTTTCTGTGCTGCGGAGGTCTGCAGAATCGGTGGTGGCTCACCATCTTCTTTTATTCCGTACCATGTGCTGCTGGTTTGAGGAGCAGGATAAAGAAAACCTGTGCTGCCTTCAGGCTTTGAACCACCATTCAGCCTTCTTTAGCTTGTGCTTTTCCCCAGGAGCTGGTACAGGTGAGGGTGTTGATGATGAGCAGGGTGAGCTGCTAACACCAGCTCTACAGAAGAGCACAGCAAGCCATACTCATCATCCAGCAGGGAGAAGAAAAACATAATGTCATGAAAAGTTGCAGAGCCATGGAAATGGTTAGGTCTCCTCAAACTAGAGCAACATTAAAAGCCATATTAGGTGTTAAATTCCTGTATGGATTGAAACAGCCACTGTATGCATGTCTGGTCCACAGTCAAGTACATATAGAAGAGAAACTGGAATGGCTGTGCAAAGGCTTGCTTCCAAGTACAGCTAATTCAAATTTATTATTCCCATGCTGTGAAAAATTCCAACATGTAATGAAGTTTTTCTTCTGATGTGAAATTAAATTTAGACATCTTGAAATTTCCTTTTATCCACAAAAATAATTAAAAAAAAGCCTGCTAGCAGGAAGCCTAGCAGGCTGCCAAGAGAAAGGCATTTGATGGATAAGATTTTTTTTTAAAGCTCCTGCCTTTGTATAGCCAAAAGTTTGTGAGAACCATGTTTCCATAGGACACCTGTTTTGATGAATCTGTGTTTTCAAGTGAAATTTTTGCACTAGAAAATTCTGGCTAGCTGGAGTGCTGATCTTTGTAAAATACGTGCGTCAAAATGTGTCCAAAAAGCTTACTGCATGTGCTTGGACCAAGGATTTCAATAACAGACCAGAAGAAATACCTCAGATAAACGGCAGCAAGGAAAGAAGTTTGAAATGTGGAAGCTTGCAATCACCAAAGGGACATGAATCATCCTCTTGTTCAACTAATATTATGTACTGATCTGCCTGTGCTTGGTTTATATCAAGAAAGAGAGGATATTTCTGCCAAAATTTCCGAAGATTCTGGATCACGATACACTCATTTAGGCAAAGTAAGTTGCAAGATGTAACTTTGTCTAGTTCTGGGTGACATTAGAAACAAGGCTGTTAAACGCATCTTTTGGTCTGATGCCATATGATGGTCTTACGTTCCAGGAATTGCTAATGTCTGTGCAAAAAGTGAGGAGGCCATGGAATAATGATTACACGCTCTCTTTTTTTCTAACCTAGGTCCAACATATGACTCATACAGCCGTGTATTTTAAGGAGTTCATCACAGTCTCCTGATGTTCTGGTGAAGCCTCGTGTGTCCTACTGACACACAAAAAACAAGACAAAGCTTGACTTCACCTTCCAAAAGGAGCCTCCACTCCTAAGCGGTGAGTACTTTACCTTCTCACCTTGGAGTTGGCAAGATTTGGACTGTAGCTGCAGAGGGGGAACTGAGGGAACCATAGAGACTGCAGTTTGTCCAGCCTGTGATGTCTTTGGCTTAATTTCCAGAGCTGTTAAGGAAGCTGTGTGCCCTTGACTAGAGGATGCCAAAGGTTGTATATCCAAATGTTAGTGGCCACATCTGAAACATTACTCGTATATTTCCAGTACCGTTGGCTGACTTTACCAGGGAGGTGGAAGAAGAGGGCAGAGGAAAGGGGGTAGTGGAGTTTTCAGTTTCCAGTAGATAATTGTATATAGAGGTTCAATTAAACAACATATTTTAAGAACATACATGCATAGGAAGGCTGTTCATCAACTGTACCATGGCATCTAAGCATCCTCCAAACTGTAAAAGCATGGATCTTACCTGTTAAATTCTATAGTGTTAGTTTCTGATTATTTTTTGTGGTTTGAAAACTGTAAAATAGTGTAAAGGTATTATTCTTGTTTGCATAGGGACCAAACCAAGACCACTCCATTTTGGTTGCGTTGTTTTTGTCTGGTCAGGCACTCCAGGTGAGGGAATGTACTCCTTTGATATTGTGATTACAGCAGTTCTAGAGGAGCAACATGCATAGCCCTGCAACCCTGGAGGGATTAAGGTTGTTGTAGGTGAGTTATGCTGTGTTGCTTGCCGAAGTACTAGATGGAGCAGTGCGATGGATCAGTTATCTGGTGTCAGCAGCTGCAACTTGCATAAGAAAAATCTGTTCTAGTAGTGACAAGAGGAAGCCTGTCATGAATGTGTAAAACATGAATGTAATCCAAACCCTTGTATTTCTATTATTGTTAGTGTAGCTCCAAATTGTCAAATGAAGTCATGCATGTTGTGTTGGTGATATCTAGTCTGTGATACCTCAGTGCTGAAAATTAATTTATATAAAATTTGAATAGCACAAAAGAGTGTTTTAAAGTTGTTACAGTGCTAGTGGCCAGGCCAGCAGAGTACAAGTGGTGTTACTGCCTCTCTGTGTATTCCTGGTACATACTACATGTGAGGTGGTTGTGGTGCTCTGACCACATCCATTCCACACCACAGAGAGGAAAGCACTACCTCTTGTTGACCTAAATATCAAAATGTCAGCAGCCAACATAGATAACCACTGTCGTTCCCATCGCTGATGAGGAGTTGTCATAGAGACACTGCCAGCCAAACTTGCAGAGGAAGTTGGCTGCAATGCTGAGATCTCCAGTCTCTTGGGTGGTAGCTTAATGCACAGGCCATCTTGTGAGAGCTGACCATCATCTTGCAGTGTTATGCAGTACAAATAAAGCCTCTTTCAGTTATGTTAGCACTGTATTTTGGCAAGGACAATATTTCAATATTAAGCACAATTTATTCCAGGTAAAGTTAAAGATATTTACAAAATATTACAGAACTGTAAAAAAGAGAAGGAAAAAAAAAGTTAAAATCTCACAAGAAAGCAAGAGCTGCACTTTTTTCTTGTTCGAGAACAAGTTTTTGTTACTCATACAGTTGATAGGGTAACACCTAGCCCCGTTTCACTACAGCTGCTGTGAGCTACCTCGCCATAGGAAAGGGAGAACTTGTGCTAGGGAAGATGTGCATAGGTGGCATGGGCTGCCCAGCACGCAGCTTCAACCCACAGTGTGCAGGAAGGTGAAGCACTTGTAGACCAGCATCTCCTAGACACCTCGTGTCACTGTCCTGTACAGACTAGCTCTGTCACTGGAAAGCGGAGTCTTTCCCAATTAATAATCCACCTTGAAGCTGTTGTGCTCACCCAAATCATGTGTACTTCCTTACGTTAAAGGATTTTGAACTTACCCTGGAAGAGAAGAACAGTGTGGCAAGTGCCCCCAGCTGCTCTCTGCTCTGGCTCTGCTTGTGCTCTCCTGGGAGCTTTGCACTTGCTCTTTATAGCAGTGCTGAAAGGCAGCAAGGTTCTGGGTGAAAGACAGGAACCAGGCAGCGTTTGTGTGGCAAGTGTTTGGGAAGGGTAAGAAAAGGTCCCGTTTCATCTTTGTTCTCATGGAAAGTGTCACAGGATGTTTAATGTCCCTTCTGAGCAAAGACCTGCTGTTTTCCAGATCTTGTCTGAAAACCCATGCAGTATTCAGCAGGCCACTTAGTTTATCTTCCTTGGATAAACAAAAGACTGCTGGAATTTGAAACTTGTTCCAGGAGTCTAGGGTCCAAAGCCTGCTGAAATCTGTGCAAGTCCTTCCCGTGGTCTGGGATTTTGAATTGAGTTTGAAAATTTAAAAACTAGCAAGCAACAGCAGCATGACTTCTAATGTTGTAAGGGGCATGCAGAGCTGGTGTGTGTGACAGAAGGCCATCTATATGCACAAGTTTGGGTGTTATTTCCACTCTTGAGCATTGCCTGACTTTGGAACATTTTAAGAATACCTTCTGTAATGCTTGAAAGCACTGATCCAGAAATCCAAGTACAGGCTTTGCCTTGATGGGGAAAACAAAACAAAACACCTCTTAATGCGATGAAAGCACCCGTGGCACTGTTGAGGCGCCCTTTTCATCTTGATGAAGGTACCACGCAAGGAGGGATGGTCCCTCTGCTGACAACTGACCGAGCCGGAGCCACGGTAAGGGGAAGCGCCCCGAGGAGCGCAGCGGGTCCCGCAGCTGGCAGCGCCGGGGGGCAGCGAGAGAAGGGAACCGGCTGCCACCCTCGCAGCCAGCGGCTTTTCCCTTGGCAGCCGACGTGGTGGGCAACCAAGGCGGCCGGGGAAGCTCCCGTGGGCTCAGAGCTCCCTACGGAGCGGAGGTGAAACCGCGGTGCCTCCTTGCCCCGTGGCACCAGCGGTGCACAGCCCTGCTCGCCGCGGAAAGCCCAGCCCGGCCCCCGCCCCGGGGCCGCGGGAGTCACCACCCCCGCGGGGGCAGCGCGCATCGACGGGGGGCGGCCGCGCTCCTCCCGCCGCCGCGGGCGCTCCGGGCCGGGCGGGTCTGCAGCCTGCAGGTAAGGGCTGCGCGGGGGCCGCGGGGCTCGAACCCACGGTTGCAAGGAGAGAAGAGGCAAGCCCGCGGGGGCTCTGCTAGGTTTGGGGGTAAGGGGGGTGGTCCGTGCCGCGTTGGCTGCGCGGACATTGCTGGGGGCCGCGGAGGCGCGGAGAGGGGCGAGCAGCGCGGTGCGCTCCCGAGGCAGTTTGCAGCGCTCCAAGGGGGGTTTAGCTGGGTCGCTTTCATGCCCTGCCTGCACCATGGAACCTAGAACTGCAGAAAAGAAGAAAAGAAAAGAAAAGAAAAGAAAAGAAAAGAAAAGAAAAGAAAAGAAAAGAAAAGCCCACTATTAATTTAAAAACTGTATATTTGCATACATACAAACTGTTGCTTACATAAAATGTTAGTCAGACAGTTAAAGAATAAACAGCATTTCAAGTTCCTACATGGTATGAGGAAAACTTAATTCTCATTTTTTCCTGTTGCATAAGCAGAAAAAAATGTACCTGTTCAGAGAGGGCAGTAAGAGGTGGCAGAGCGAGACTTTGCTGCCTGCATGTGACCATGAGTGTGTGGACCCTCCTGACTGTTACCTACAGTCACTTGCACAGGCTGCAGCTGTGTGTGTGTAGCTGTCTCCCAAAAGAGCTCTGAAAACTGAGGTGCACATCGCTCAGTGATAGACTGGAAGACCTGGTACGTGGTCTTCCACAGCAACAGTTAGCTGTGAAAGTGGCTAATCTCAGTGATCCCTACCCTGAACAGCCTTGATACATCTGGAATATTAACATAATTCATTTCTAGAGGAATAATTAGCCCCTTTGCAGGACTTAACCAGGTGTGCAATAATATACTTAGGTTAGGTGGTATTGTAGGCATGTGCCTCATAAAAGATTTTGTGTTCACAGGAAGGCTTACTAAGTTCAGGAAACTGTTCAATGAAAAAAAAAAGACAAAAGATACAATGCTTATTATCTTTATTTTGAACTTTCTGATAATTTGCCACTCAGTTATTGAAGTGTTCTTTTTAAATAAATAAGTTGTTAAATAGGTATTTGGGATGAATTTGGGGTTGCATGATGGCATTTTGACTGAATTGATTTCATTAATTTAACAAGCTGGTTGGGGTATCTGAGTCTGTTTGTTGTTGTAAGTCTGCTCCTGCAGAGGCAATGAGGAAACATTTCCGTTAGCACTGGGAAATTCAACGATAACATGAAACTTAATGAAGTGAAACAGGGTTGCGTTTTGCTCAGAATGATCCTATTATGCCTCAGTTAGGGCCGTATTATTAATCAGCTAAAACCATTAGCTGTTATTGTCTTTTCACATGATTTTTTTTTAAGCTATATATATTATGTGCTTTTGTTTTATATTTATTCACTTGCATTATATTTATTTTTTACTTTTCCAGCTTTTGCAATGGTGTAACAGGAGCTGTATATTAATGGAAGGTTTCTCAGGGCTTCCCTTAGAGGTTTCCAGGTCAATGCCTTTAAAACTTAATTATTAACTTTTGCTTAAAACTCAAGTTGGAAAGTGACAATGAAAGACAATATAGCACAGTGTGTAGCTTTATTTTACAAAGCTTTATCAGAATTGATTTTGCTGATATGTAAAGGGGGGAAACCTCAGAAACCTTTCCCTGCGGTTTTCATGTTCACTTCACCCACAAGCTGTATTTTGTTTACCTATCAGGTGGCTCACTACAGTAGATCCCCCGACTGTCTAGATTTGCTGGGTTGGTTCTTGCCCACAACTCTAAGGAAAGGGACTAGGAGACCCCCAGGGATCCGTATTCCCAGGCCAAGATCCTGCAGACTGGGCACAGGGGGGGAAGATTTTTCAGATGTTTTGATGCAAGCACAATTGCTTCCTCAGGGAGAAATTTGGCATGTGTTTCCTTAGAGAACTGTGCTTGCGTAAGCAGCCCCCTGCCACCCTCTGAGCTGTACTAGTACAACCGCTTGTGGGGCTGGTGGTGAACCACATCGGGGAACTGCTGGGGGTTCAAAAAGCGTCTTTTCTTCTTTGGTTATCAGTTACTTTTAACTCTGACTTGTCCAACTGTGTGGCAACTGTGTCAAGGCTGAGAAGGTGGTCTGGAAGGAGGTAACGTGTAGCAGGGAGCAGGAGGTAAGGGCTGTTTCTGTCAGCATTGCTGCTGCTGAAAGAAGTAATTGCTTATCAAATTGTGGTCAGTAGCAGATGATGTGGTCATGGCAGTTGCTTGGAAAATGTTGGTGAACGATCAGATATCTTAATGCAGTTGTGTGCATATGTAGTTAGCTGTATACACAAAGAAATGATTCTGTATTTCTGTTATAATTCTGAGTTTTCACCTAATTATTTTACTTTTGTGATATATAGCTATATGTTTGTGTAACTTCATGATACATTGCTTGTACTAGTCTCTCCTGCAGTATGAGTGTTCCAGAAGCCCATTTTTTCTGGAAAATAGACCTAGACATCATAAATATGAGTTTTATTAATCAGATTATATTCAGCTGGATAGGTGGATGACTAAAATTCTAAAATGAAGATTACACCACCCCTTAGAGGGTGCCTCTAATGCTAGAGAGCATAATTGTCACCTGCATGCAATTTACTCTTTTACATGTTCATATATATGTTAAATATGCTCTTGAATGTAGTGTAGACCTGCTATTTAATTCTGAATGGTAGAAGTGATTAGGCAAATAGCAGTTTTAATTGGTATGGTGAGACTGAAAAGTCAGTGGACCATAAGCTTTCTATAATCTGCTGCAATTTATTTCAGTCTGGAGAGCATTGATGCTTTTGTGCTTTGTTTCAGGAGTTGTTCTTACTTCAGACACATGATCCTATTGCAGCCACTTTCAGCACGTCAACTTCAGTGTAGTATGTATGCGTATTTAAAGAATGATGGTTCACAGAACTTAAAGAAGTAATTACTTGCTATTACAGTCTTTATTCAACAGAAAAAAACAACATTTTTTTTTTCTAACCTAAAAGAAGAAACTGTATTACAGTTAAGAAAAATATGTTTCCCTTACTGTTTGTCTTATGGTGGGTAGCAACAACTGCAGTCTAGTTTACAGTCTCATGTAGATGTGAAAAAGCAGATTTAAAAGAAGGAAATCTTCATTTTATCCATTCTTTTGAAGAGAAAAGTGGTTTCTTGCCAGCAGCTTTATGAGAGCCAGATACATATTTCATATCCTATATTGTTGCCTGTATTAATTGACATATATTGATGTGTCTGTGAACAGCAAAACTGCAAGCTCCAGCTTGCCTGCAGGCAGTAGGCTTCCAGCCTGTGATATGGAGAAATATGGAAAGATGCAATCCTTTAAAACCAAAACTGAAGACATCCAGGCTAATCACTCAATTTTTCTTCACTAAAAATGAAGATGTTTTCTATTTGTCTTATTGAACTGCAAAGAGTTTTGTTTTCTTCTCTGGAAGCTGTCTGCACTTGCCATGCTGTGATAAGTGGAAGTTATCTCCAATATATCCTATTGGCATTTGCCAATAGGACTATATGCCAATTCAGCTGCTCTGGATGGAGACTGTCTTTTTCTGGATTGTCTCCTTGTCTCTCTTAGGCTTTGTGGGATGCTAGATGTGACTACATACAGGGCAAGCTGTGATCTTTTGAGTGCAAAATCTCTGGGGTTAAGGTCCCTCATCCTTCTGCTTTTGGAAGAAGCATTCTCCCATTTCAGTACTGGAAGGAAGGGTGGTGCTGATGCCCAGCTGCTTGAATAACACCTGCCTGGCACCATCCTAGGCCCCATGGTAGTACAGATCAGGATCCTGCAGAACACAAGTATAGCCAGGAGGCACAAACAGTATCTTTCCTTTCACTGTAAAGGCAAAATCCATCACTTCTGTCTCTGTAGCATTTTAAGCTGTGCAGGCCCCTGAGGCAACAGATCATTTCTTCAGACGCAAGATAACTTCTTCAGTGGTAAGATTAGCCAGCAATTTGTGGCAGACTTCTTCCCCAGAGCCTGTGGCAGCTGGGAATTGTGGAACTGGCTTGAAGGAATGAGACAATATATTCTATTAGTGAGTTGGTATGAATTTAGTCTTCATTAGCAAAACTATCAGTTACTTTGCATACAATACAAATGCCACTGAATAGTTGTTTCTCAGATGCAGTTCAGTGTTAGAGAATTGCAGGTTATCCACAAAGCAGGATATTCTTGCTATTTTTCCTTGGGACCTAAACGAAGCAGCACTTCTTGTTATTTGTTTTATGTGTCATGTTTATTAGTTTCTGCTTGTTTCTCTTGATGGGATAATTAAATGGGAAGGCAGTGAATGAAGTGGTCTTCAGTGTTTGCTTTTAGACAATGTTGCCTGTTTTCACTGAAGGATTGTTGTCTCTTTTTTTCCTTTTCCGGTGTTTTATTGTAAGATGGTTTCCTGGGCTTTGGTGTGAACACTGTCTCAGAGTGTTATGTAAATAACAGAGAAAAATGAAGCAACCGTCTTTTTTTTTTTATATGTGCTGTATATCTCATCCATATTGTGGATGTACCTCCATACTTGTGTGCACCAGGAGACAGGTTTGCAAGCTGATGCAAAGCAAAAGCTGGGTAATGCTACTTAAGCGAACAGGGTTCAAACAAATGTGAAAGCAATACACCTGAGATAAACTGGTCTCTTTTTTGCTATTAAACATTGTTTTCTTTAACTGTTCTGGTTGTCCCAAGAACCTATTCAGTTTCTGGGGAATATTGTCCTTGAATGCTTTTTCAATGGTAAGTACACTAGTTGCTGCCAGAGGATCGTCATAACAATGTCAGAAATAATGGTGATGTGTGGCCCTAGGCTATATGTGCATATTTAGTTATAACGTACATTATTGTAGCAGAGACATCCCTGTAAATCCCTTTGTAGCAGAGACATCCCTGTGCATCCCAACCAGAGTTGGCCTCCTGTAGAAGCAAGCACTGTTATTTCTATACCCAGTTCTTTAGCTCAGTGGGGCACAGCACAAATCCCAAGCTTTGAGCAGTTATCATATTGATTTGTCTAGGGATCCAGATGCAGAGTATGTAAGGGAGCAGAGCAAGGCAGTGCAAGAGAGAACGGGATATTTAGGATGAATATGTGACTCATCCACTGCCCAATACAGCATTCTTTACTCTGCATGAAGGCAGTGTTTCTTCTCTTTCTTGTTTGTGGTCAGAGCTCATTCTATCAGTGTCCATTTAATTTAGCCTGATGGAGTAGCAAGTTGGAAAAAATAAATAGAATTATCCCACACAATTATGTTATTCTTAATGAAGTTAATGGAGTGTAATCTCCGGGGAGTTGCAACCCACATGATGTAATTCTGCCTTTTGCTTATGATGCACGATATGTAGAATCAGCCTACATGTGACTGATGGTAAAATGACACTTGTCAGAGTTCCCAAGTTCAGCTTGTTTGCCAGAAAGGATGTGACACAAAATACTTCAAATGAGAGCTCCTGCATGGGCAACTTGGGCTTGTTGGCAGAGATGTTTTGCAGTGGACTCCTTTAGTAAGCAACTTCACTCTTTTACTTTTATCCAAATGAGAAAGTAAAATTTGGGAGACAGTTGTGAAAACCTGGTGCATGAAGCTAGTCCTTGGACTAACTCCTTGAAAATTAAAAAAAATAGTTTTATCACTCTTAGAGAATATAACAAGCATGTAAATGATGTCAATATATCAATGCCTCCTGACAGGGAAGGACTATGCATTTGTCTCTGAAGCACTAAATAAAAACTGGGTGGGGAAAAAATGGGAAAAAAAAAAACCACAACAGAGGATGTGAAGGTGGTGACAGGCAAGATGATGTGTGAAACAAGCGAGTGCGTTCTAGAGTGGCTGTGAAGGAGGAAAAGGAAATCAGCTGGTACTTGAGGACTAATTAAAATTTGGATGGGATTTGTTTGTAGTAATTTAAAATTTATCAAATGCAATCTGCCCTAATGTGAAATGCCTGCTTAAGAATAAAAAAGATCTAACAATGCAGGATTTGGAGTATGCAACAAAGCTTTCTTCAGGAATGCTGACAGAAGGGTATTGCTAGCAACATCTTGCAGGTGTTTTTCAGGCTACCAACATACACAGGTGTTATTTAACTGGAGAAGGAGACTTAGCTCAGTGAGAAATGTCTTAGCTGGGAAACCTCTGGATGAACCAATAGTTCTCTGTAACAACTCTTCTTTGGGGTACTCCAGGTTACTCTTTCAAATAATTCAGAAGATGCAATTTAAATAATGCTGTCATAATAGTTACAGTTTATTCCTTAGATAGGTTGAATTTCCATTGTAAATAGAAGATGTTCTTGAAAAAAAATCACTAGAGCTTGTTCTCTTTCATGGAAAAGACTTAATATCACCTAGAGAAGATTTTAAAGAATATCACCCTCCGTGTATCAAGATATAAACATTGGTTTTGGATGTAATTTTTTGTTGTCTCATCATTCTTGAGTTATTTTTGCTGCTTTTGTCATCCATGTAATAAACTGTTTAAAGTGAAACTGATCCCCCTAAAAGGATTATTGATAATGGGATCTAGTTAAGTGACAATTACAAGGTCGGCTGGAGTAACAGGATAAGAGGATAACTGTTGAGTCCTCATTTTAAGCCTCTTGGTTTTTGTTTCCCAGGTTGACAAGTGGTGAGACTTTGACAAAAGGATACTCATATGACTGCCCAATCTGAACAGCTAGCAAACGCATTTATTCACAATGGCTCCTTGACCAGTAACATCAATAAGGAAGCTGAGAAAGAGGAGATAGGACTACTTTTTTTTTTTTTCATTTTAAAATCTTTCTCCTAACTCCTATGGGTCGAAAGCTTATACTTATTTCTACAGTATTTTCCTACATTTCTTAGCCAGGTGTTTGGTGTTATAAACTTGCTAATACAGTGGTACAAGATGCTGTGACAAATGGCCTGCAGTTGGTCTGTGGGACTGTATGAAGCAGTAGAGCCTGCGTAGTTTGCTTTTGAAGTGTTTCCATTTGAGATCTTGCTGATAGGAGTGTTTGGGTGTTTTACAGGAGATTTGGCAGGCTAGACTGGTTCTGGGGTTATAAATGCTCTGCTGCTCTCAGCTCCTGTACTTAGGACTGTGTTTAATAGGAAGAAGAGATAGAGCATTTTAATCAATTCTTTTATGACCAATTCTTAGATAGGGTCTTCTAGGGTCTTTTTTGTCTTAGACGGGATCAGTCTCTTTCTCTCTTTTCCCCCTTCTGAAATCCTTTGAAATGTCACCCTTTATGGGCTCTCTTATCATTGCTAACATTTAACAGGATGACTACCTAATGTCTTGTCTTGCTGCTCCATACGGGCTCTTTTCCTCTTTCTTTTACAGCTGTCTGTCTTTTCAGTGTAGCTGTTGAAAAGACAAACATGATACAATCTAGGGAAAGTGGTTTCCTGTTTTTCTGTGTAATGTTTCATTACTTAACATATCTCAAACTTCTCCTCTGTAAAACTTCTGTTCTCTCTACTTACAGGTTAGTTTTCCTGACAGAGACACCCTTGGGTCCTTTGCTGCAGTCCTTGGTCTCATGCTTTTTATGAGTTAAGCTAATCCCATGCTTCTTGTGGTCAGCTATTTTTTTAAGCATTTTCTCCAGTTATATCTCCATTTCTTAAATGTGAACATAGGCATGTTTGAACATTTGGTTTAATATTCTGCTTGCTGAAAGTTCTGTGTCTATGGAGCCAAGAGGATACAAGGTGAGGAGCTGTATGGGAACACCAGAGGAAATAAAAATGGTAATTAACTTTTAAAGAATTAAAATAGCCAGAAATCTGGAAAGGTAAAACATATTAACTTTTAAAGAATTAAAATAGCCAGAAATCTGGAAAGGTAAAACATATTTAATTGGACAGGCAGATTTTTTTCATGTCTCACTTAAAAAACTCTCATTCTCTATGGAGAGAAATGTTCTTTAGCATAAATTGAGGAACTGTATTTCTGGGCTGCTATATCAATTAGAAAATGTGCACGCTTAACTAGCATGGAAGTTCCTGTGGATCATTCCTGAAAATGATGTAACCAAGCAGCTGCGCCAGTATTCACTCAGCAGATGGAACTTGAGACACTTTTCTCAAAGCTGTGAAGATTCCCTAAAAGCTAAAATAAGCTGTTAAGCAAGTATCTAGTTGAAATATGGGTGGCTTGGTGAGACTGAATGGAATACAGCATGAAGAATGTGCTGATCTGCCCAAGACGTATCGGTTGTTTGTTAACTTTCAGTGTGTGATTTTGTGATTTCACTAAGACAAACTGTTACTTGTGAATAGATGCATGTTTTCACAATGTGAATGTTGTCAAATACATTCTTCCTGGTCAGAGCTTTTTTGCTGTTGCTGGTTTTTTTTTGTGGGTTTTGTTGTTGTTGTTGTTGTTGTTTTTCTTTATGGCATGCTAAGGATTTTTCCTCTTGACCTCCATCTGTTTCCTTGTCTTTCATTTTAGTATTTGTTGTTTCCTTCCCAGCTTAGTTGCTTCCCTTTGTTATTTTCTGAAGTTTGTGCACAGTAACACACCTATAAGCCTTCTTGTGCAGAGACATCTTCATTGGTATGTACCTATGGCTATATTATTTTGTGTAATATATAAAATATATTATACTATGCTTTTTTTAGTAGAGTTAATCTGATCTGTGCAATGACTTCTCAGGAATACCTAACCCTGTAAAGCAGGGGTGTCAAACTCATTTTCACCGGGGAGTAGTTACCAGTAACTACTCCTACATTTATACAGTCCTAAAATTATCCTTCGGCCCTTTGAAGGCAACTGCGAGGCTGATGTGGCCCCCGGTGAAAACGAGTTTGACACCCCTGCTGTAAAGCAACATCCATCAGTACTTGCTTGTTAGAAGCCTGTTTCAGGAAATAGCAGATGTCCTGGTTTTTGTCTTAAACTATTGTCTTTCCAGTATTTAAAGACTTTTCTTCTGTTCCTGATGGGGATTATATTAATGCACCATTCTATATACAATAATTATATATTATTGTTATTGAAGGTAAAATTAATAGTCGCTTTAAAATGATAGTAGGTCTGTCTTAATTTTAGAGTTCAACATTTCAGCTGAAAACCTGTCAAGAAAAATAATGGCCACAGTGACAATTTGCTATCATATGGTGTATATTGTCCATTAGAGGAGCACGTATGGCATTAAGTATCCTAACAGCTTTGTTTCAGAGTATGAGCTTGTGTGAACAAAACAAAATAGCCTGCCTTGCCTTTTCATGCCTGATTAGTTTTCGCAAACAAATGTTGCATATTGAAAGAGAAGATGATGAATTGATGCTAATAGCAGCCCTAGAACATCAGATAAATAGAGGCAATCTTCTGGATAGCTTGTTCTGTAGGTACTGAATTTGTTTTGTAAAATAGTCATCTCCTTTCCATTTAGAAAGCACTTGTGTAAGGCTCACATCTTGAAAACAGTGACAAGTATTTTTCCTTGTGAGTTGTTAAAAACCCAACAACGCTATTCAGGCTCTGAACACTTCAAAACAGAGGAAAAAGATGTCTTTGTTTAAGCACAGTTCCTCATTTGACTAAAACAACCAGGAACCTCAAGGACATTACAAACCAAATCAGTTTTGCATAACTTGAATAAGGCTTTTCCGGAAATGGAAGAGCTGAAAAGATGACAACTGTGAAAGAGCTCAAAGTACAAGTACATTTTCTGTAAGTACCTCACTGAGATTTCTAGGTGAGGGCATGTGAGTTTCCCACGGTCCTGCCCCCTGCTTCTTTGGCTTCCCTCTGCCAGGGGGTGTCTGAGCACAGGGCAGCTGCTCTCCCAGGACACTGCAGGACAGTGCCCAGCACCTCCCCAGGCTGTGACCCCTCACCGGAGTTGTGGTGGAGCCCATGTCCATCTGCATTGATTTCATATTAGAGACGAGGCACAAAAGCTGGCAGCAACAACAGCTTTTGGATGGCCTTTGGCACTTCTAGGCGTGTGCAGGAAAATGTGTCTCCTCAGTCTTCACCCACTTGGTTTTATCCAGGCACAGCTGCACTGTTGGTGCCTGAGCACTCCTGGGGTGCTGATAACATCCTAATTTTCTCTGGAGGGATCAGTAGAGCATTTACTTGGTATCTCCTTTGCCAGGTCATCTCCAGCTAAGCTAAGAGAGGTTGATTTTCGGATCCCTATTGCCAAAGTAGAATCTGAGGTGCAGAATCTGTAAAAGAAGGGGAGAGGAGTGATATCCAGACTGACTCTGTAATGGTCTAAGAAAAAATGTCCTATTCCCACACGTTCTATGGCAGCTTTGCAGTGGTATTCTTTCTCAGGGAAAATTTTCCTGAAAAAGGAAAAATTAATATACCAGATGCAGGAAAAGTGTCAGCTGAAGACTACTTCGAATAAAAACCTTTTTCAGCATCTCAAAATAATTATGGTTGCATGTGAATATTTATTTCATGATATAATGGGATATTAATAAGTGCCTGATAATTCAGAAAATTGAGGGAACTGGAGCTGTGTAGCCTTGAGAAAAGGAGGCTGAGGGGAGACCTTATCACTGTCTACAACTACCTGAAAGGAGGTTGTAGCAAGGAGGATGTTGGTCTCTTCTCCCAAGTAGCAAGTGATAGGACAAGAGGAAATGGCCTCAAGTTGTGCCAGGGGAGGTTTAGATTGGATATTAGGAAAAAATCCTTCACAGAAAGGATTGTCAGGCATTGGAACAGGCTTCCCAGGGCAGCAGTTTAGTCCCCATCCCTGGAGCTGTTTGAAAGGTGTTTAGACGAGGTTCTTAGGGACATGGTTTAGTGCTAGAGTTAGGTTAGGTTATGGTTTGACTTGATGATCCTGAGGCTCTCTTCCAACTGAAATGATTCTATGATACTGAAGTTTAACTGTAAACAAGAATTGCTTATCAAAATGTTTAATCATCACTAATGATACGTCATAAATCTCAAAAGTAACAGATATTTGCAATAGATCAATAAACATATAGGTAATTCTGTAAACAAACAAAAAACCTTCCACAACTGTTGCCTAACTACCATGTGTTAAAAATAATTATTATAAATAAATATTAGAAATATTAGGAAAATGTAGAAATATTTTTAAATGTAGGGATACTAGAAAAACAACAAGCATCAGACAATTCTGACATTACCTCATGCTCTCAATATATATCAATATGTCATCAGCAACCCCTCAACACCAAAAATTCCAAAACATTGTCTCAGAAATCTTGTTGTATAATTGCAGTGACTGGTCAGCAGAGACTGTTTATTTCCTCCCTAAAAGGCTTTTTGATACTTTTTGTAACAATTTTTGGCTATTTTCACTTATAAGCAGGAAGGGGAAAGAAAGTTGTCAAAATGGAGAGAGTGATGGTACCACGCCCTGCCCCAGCAGCATAGCTGTTGGCTATCAGTCATTAGCAGCATTCTCGTGTCGGGGAGAAATATGTGTTTGTTGGAACACGTGTGACCAGAACCTTGCTCAGGGAGCACACGCTGATGGGCTCAGCTTGGATTTCAGTAACAGCTGTGTACTCAAGGAAAGTACTTGAGCCCTCTGTTCTTTTCATCACAGTGAAAAGTGAAATGGTGAGCACTGTGCTTACTCGTTTAAAAAACTTTCAGAATGTTGATCAAAAAAGTACATTCCCAGGTGGGGTTAAGTAGGCTGTAGTCAAGTTTCTGTGCAAAGGGGTTTTTCTACAAATATATTTCTTTGTATTTTTTTAACCTCTACAGTTATCTTGACTTATTTAAGGAGTAACCTAGCCAGAAACTATGTTAGAGGGTCAAAGGGTTTCTGTTACAACGTGCTTAACCTTTTGCTGTAGAGCCCTTCTGTCAGGCTGCTGTTCTTCTGTTAGCCTCATGCAACGGTTTCCAGAGAAAAGAAAAATTCACAATGGATTTTTCATCTGAGAGCTACCAGCTCAGCAGACAGTAACTATTTCTGCTAGGGCTCTAACTGTGCCATTTGGTTTAGCAATTTCTGGCAAATTTGACAATTTAAGGAGCCGGTGTTGCAAAGCAATCGTTGCAGGAGCCAGCGCAGCTTCTTTCCCAGCAACACGCTTCTCAGTGGGGGAGCAACTAGTGGATGTTATGCTGTTCTACGACCTTTACTTTTCACCATCTTTTTCATGTTATGCTCTGAGTATTTTTGCTCTTGGTTAAAGGGAGTTCTCTCAACTCCTGTCCTTCTTTTGTGCCACCCCGCTCACCAGTGCCACTCCTCAGGCACCTCCCTTTGCTACCAGCTGTTTAACAGCCCTTTGGTTTCCACGTTGCTTCTCCTGTTCCCGCGTCTATGCTCCCTTCAACAGCCATCTCCCTCCCTTATACACACAAACTGAAGCAAATGAAGAACATTTGCTGCTCAGCATAGCTATGGGTGTTAATAAGCTGGGCTCTGATAGGATTCATCTTCTCTATCTTGATACCTTTTGGATGGTGATCAAGTTTTATTAGATATGTGTGATGCCTAGTACCATGACACCTGCTCTCAGATTAGAAGTCCCAAAGTACTACTAGAATACAAATACATTCTTAATGTTGCTCTTACCTTGTATGATAGGAAAACCGCTCCTTAAAAATGCAAGAGTTTAAAGATTTGCAGAGTAAGTTGTCCAGATTCATGCAGGTATATTATACATAAAAAACTGGAAAAAGTAATTACAATCTGTCTTGTGTTAGTGCTATGACAGCAATTAAAAGTCAGGTTGGTTTTTTTTTGTTTTTAAATTATTATTATTATTATCATCTTTGGTTCTGGTACAATTCCCTAAATTAACTTTCAGTTAAGTGGTTCTTGTTTTTAGCCATTTGTAACAGTGCCAGAGAGGTACTGAACTTACAGAGATCTGAGAAGCTAAACGTGTATCCTGCTTATATGGATATACCTTAGGCTCACTGGCTTGCACAAGGAAAATTTCAGCGGCAGTCTTCTTGGGAAAGCATAAACTTTGGTTTTATTTAGAAGCTGGACAAAGACATCTTTAAGTAGAGAAGAAATTCTTCTCTCATGTGCATCTCTGTATTACCAAACAGGTAAAAATAAGTGTTGGATTCTGTGCTTGCTTAGGCTGGTATACGTATTTGGGCCAGCTCCTTTGGGATAAACTGTACTAAATCCTTCCATACAGTTCTGAAAGAAATTGTGAAGACATATTGATGTACAGCTGTTTCAATTTTGTGTAGCCAGGATAATGTGAAGAAGCAGAAAGCAGCGAGGTGAGACCCCCAGTATGGTCTGGGGGCTGTGTGCTTCCATGGCAGGACAGCTGTGATACTAACCTGACCTTGTGCCTGTTCTTCTGGCTGAAGCCATATCCTTCTACAAATGGAACATTTTCAAAAAGCACTTCAACTGTCTGGAAGGTGAGGAAACATTTCTTGAGGTGCCTGGGTACATCAGCACGGTAAATGGAGCAGCCGAACAAGGTAGGAAAAAAGCAACCTCCTGGTCCATGGGCAGGCCGATGGGACTGTACTTGCCATTCCTCTGACCTTCGCCACGCAAATGCTTCTCATCTTCACACTCTTGTGATACCATTATTGGATCAATTTGTTTGGAGAAGAAAATCTTTATGGTGGCAGAAGGGGAGACAAAGGGGGCAGCGAGTGCTTTGCTGGCTGTGTGCTGTGTTTCTAAAGGTGAGTGGCTCCCATTGCTGTGCTGGCTAGTTGCTAGGCTGCCGTGGATTTCTGTGCTCCTTTCCCCGGCAAAAGGGACCCCATGGTGAGATGCAAGGTTGTAATAGTGCCCTTTTAATAACCTCATCCACTTCTTTCTGTTGGCTGAGCAGATTGAGTAGGGGAGATGTTCTCAGGAGCAGTTGTTTTCTTTTCAGGGTTCTCAAAAACATGTGCCGAAGCAATCGATAGGTTATTTATCCTGCCAAATAAAACCTAATGTGTTAACTTGGGGAAGAGTCACTGTTTAGTGAACTGTCAGGGCACACTGGGTCACTGAGGCTTTCTTAGGGATCAGCAGAATTTGTTGCCATGTTCACCTCATTTATATCTTCTTTGAACTCATGACAAAGCACGTTTACTTAATGCTTCAGTGAAAATTATCTAGCAGAGGTTACAAAGTGAAGAGCTCTTTCATGAGCTTTTCTTTTAACCCAGCTTTCCTTTAGCTGCCTCAACCAGCAGGAACTTTTATTCACATCTGAGATGTTATAGTAGCAGCCAGCACTGCCAGTGGGGATCAGGCATTACAGTGCTAAAGGGGGAGCAGATATACAATAAGAGTCTTATTCTGCACCAGAAAAGTTAAGAAAAATATGCAACATGAGAGCAAACCAAGGTAGAGCTGGGAACGGGAGAACATGGCTGTTCAGACAAATATGTACTTTCTCCCTGTTCAACTTCATTTACAGGATCCACAATCTGTACTATGCATGATCCAGATAATTAGAAAACACCACCAGGGCGTAAGCAAATGAAGTTTTCTCACTTCAGAATAAAATTGTCTGGATGCCATAATAAGTGTTTATTAGACAGGTGCAGCAACAAGAAAAGTAACGATTTAATTTACCTATTAGTTCAGTGGCTATGACAGGCATAGTACTCCCTGAAGCAACTGTGAAGTCAAGGAGATGAAGTTTGTACTGATGCTACTATGGAGAGGTTGGGCAGCCTATTTCTACGTTGGCCAGGCATTTCTTGTAATATGGTTGGTTTTAGTTGCTTGTAACCTCCTTAAATATTTACTGTTCATGTGTATGTTGGGAGACAGGGTTCTGTGAAAATAACAGCAAGTGATCATGTAACCAAATACCTAATCTATGTCTGCTGAGCCTGATATGTCATCACGTTCTTCCCAAATACGTTGACATACAGCTAAAATGCTAACTAGGGTCTTAGACCCAATCTGAAGCTTGCCTGCAAAGTTGGATCAGGGATCTAGGCTGAGGTCTTGGCACCCAGCTATTGCTGTACATTCATTAAAATTAGTTAGGCCTCTCTATGTGGAAATTGTTGACTCCTCTGAAAGATTTTGTGTATATTTCTGCTTATTGAGGGGTTATTGTTATCCCTCCTGCCATTCCTGTAACTGCCTCCTCCACCCTTAATAATCAGAACTTGAAATTAAATCTTCATCCCTCCAGAAGAGGCAGTGAAAAATACTGCTCAGATCCAAAATAAGAACCCTCGCCTTGCTAAGACACTGCAAAAATGCTGCAGGGGTACATCTGAATTGTTCAGGATATCTCTCTAAGATATCATGCTTATGCAAACTCCACCAAACAGCATTACTTGTGATTGCCAGAAAATCCTTGAGCAAAATAATTTGAACTTTATCCATGCCCTGTTAATTCAGGTGACTGTCATGGGTTCTTATGGGCTATCCAGGTGTTTAAATATAACATATGAAACTTGAAATAATACAATAAATCCACTTTTGAGGCCCTTTGCATTAGAGGCAAAGTGTGGTGTCCAGATGGTGCAAAGCACTGGCATTTGCTCTGCTTGGTCACATGAATTTGGCAGGATGATATAATTGTATTGCCAATGGGGGTATAATCCCTTGTGCCACTCTGGCTTCTTGCTAGATTTGATGTCAGCTTTTTTTTGTGGCTAGGTTAGACACAGATACCCACGAAAGCGTTGAATTTTGTTTTGTATCTAAGAAGACAGGGATGTGGTGGTGGTACTGCCTGATGATCTGGTTATTCACTGGCTGAGCAAGAATCATGTAACCACTGCCTTAGCCATCAGAAAACTTGTTGATCCAATATTTGCACATATTTATTACTACAGCTGTTTAATTAATATTAGTTAAAAAGAAAGAATCAGTCATTAGTTCATGTCAGCTTACTCAAAATGTAACATAAACCCTGCAAAACTGTCTGTTGTCTGGGTGGATTCAACACATGAGATGTATGGTGTGCTCACAAATTAGCAGCACATGCTGAAGGCAGATACAGAACATGTGTGTCAAGTGGCAAGTCCGTGGATGTGCCTCCTGTATCATGTGCCCATCCTCTATCTCTTGACTGCAGGCATTTTCAGCCTCCCTCATAGATTTTGTGAATAATGCTATACTTGCCTACATATTTGTGTTCTTATTGTACTGCATTAGCTAATCTGTTTTACCTTTTCTTCCTCAGTTTGTCTGTGTTTGCATCAGAGAATTTGTTTCAGAACGTAGTGGGAGGGAAGAAGGGTGTGGGTACAAACGGCACTGCTGTGTATTTGCCCCAAAGCAAATAGGTAAGGTCAAAAACTGAACTTTGCCTTTCAAGCAAAATGTTATAAGGCTTGTGAAGAGGCCAGTAATGTCCTTGGGATCATGTGGGCACCTGCAGAGGCTGCTCAGAAAGCTCTGCCAGCTGCATTGGCATTTTTTGCTGTGTATTAGAAAGTTGTGTCAGAAAAGGCAAACTGTCCTGGTCTCCACTCCAGAGCTTTCGTTGATCTTTTATGTATGTAAGTCCTGGCAATTGAATACCTCACAGATGAGGTTTGAAACTCTAAACTCATTTGAATCTCATTTGCTTTGTGTGTTTTTTTCTAATCAGCTGTAGGAATGAGCATGTAAAGACTGCACCCAACTGCAACCCTTTAAACTCACTTAGGAGCCTCTACGCATGAGATACCAGGTTTGGTGGCTGCTTACCAAAGATCTTGTAACCCCGGCCGTGAATTCTTGTTTGATCCTTGTGAGCTGTTGTGATCATTGCTATGCAGTCCAAACTGTAGCTGTGTCAGATGTCCCATTTCACACATGGCCTATTTATATGAAGAGTGAAGCATTTCTGTAATCAGGCAGAGTGGAGCCCTGTGTATTTCTCCAAAGAGCCATGGAATTGACAAGCAAAGCAGGTCATGAGAGATTTTATTTTTATCATA
Organism: Pampusana beccarii; assembly: GCA_013399365.1. NCBI lineage: Eukaryota > Metazoa > Chordata > Aves > Columbiformes > Columbidae > Pampusana > Pampusana beccarii. Next base: position 34,083 of record VWYH01008820.1, on the reverse strand, counting down.
CCTGAGCTCTCTTCTAGTTCATTAGTGCGGGTTATATTGTAATAGCACTTCATGCTGCAGTGAAGAGCCCCATTGTAATAGACCCTGTATAAACGCATAGAATAACCCAGACTTTGCAAAGACCCTATAATACAATTTAACTTCCGATTTGACAGATGTTCATGACAATGGAGGAGAAGAGAGCAATAAAGACAGCATTAATACATGTTCTAATGCTTGTTGTGGGTATTGCTTTGGGCTCTGAATCATTAGAAAGCTTTATACATATATTTACTTATAGATAAATATTAGGAAAGCCTATTATACAAGGAGAGAAAATAGGACAGTAATTTTTATTTCCAAATAGTATACAGCATTTTTGGCCTAAAGTAAAATGTGTGATAGCTAACAGGTTTACTAGCACAGAAACACAAATAAGTGGTAGTTGAGGAACACACAGACCTGGAACTGATATTTAATGCTAGCTTTTTTAGCTTGTATAACCAGATGGTGGTAAAATAAAGTTTTGGCATCTTTTGTGGATATTTTTATTCACTGATATTTTTCAAGGATACTGTTTCAAACATGTTTCCCTTAAATCCCTGCTCAAAAGCATTGACAGGCGCATGTTTTGTGGTTCTCTTTACTATTCACTTCCCGGGGTGGTTCAGGTGCTTCGTACAACAGCACAGCCACTGGCTTTTGGAATGCAGCCATGTAGCTGCTTTCTTGAGTTGTGCTTTTGAGTAGCTCTGCAATTACTTACCTCTTATGTGCTGCAACAGGTAATGTTTCCTGGGAAGCCTGTGGTTCTTGACAGTGGGATGTTGCATATTCAGCATATTAGGTGACAAAGAAGCTTTTCGAGGTTTCTCTCCAAGCAAAACTGAAAGTCATCCCAGATAGTTTGCTCGTGTCTTATGAATCTTTGATTCACCTGGGGGTTAGCTGCCTGCTGGAGATGGCGAAAACATGATCTGAGAGCCAGCAGTGCATGTCCCTGTCCTGAGCGAAGCAGGGTGTCTCAGGTCCCTCGGACTAGCCCTGCTGTGCAGTCACTGTGCAGAAGGGACTAAAGGCTGTTGGTCCCATGCTGCTGGTGACACCCACACCATCAGCAAAGCTACTCCAACACATATGACTCAGTCACTCAGATAGCGTCCACTGGGTGTCATTTGGTCTCCTGCAATGTCCTGCAGCACTCAGTGTGCATTTAGAACCCACGCCATGGCCTGCATGCAGACACTCCTTTGATTTGAGTGGATGGAAGAGGAGGATAGGCTGGTTCTAACCTTCAACAACTTGTCCATGATCAGAATATAAGTCACCATGTCCCACCTGATTACAGGCTTCATCTAAGTTTTGATTTGTGAGAACAATGAGGTAATTTCATCATCAGATCTGCTCTGATTTTGCAGTGAATATTCCCTTTTCATACAAAGGTGAAAACCGTGTTCCCTCAAACAAAAATTTTACACTAAATTGTGTACAAGGAAGAATAGCTACTTTGAGTCAAGACTGCAACTGAAAATACAATTCCAATCAGGGACTGGTGTTAGTGAGGGGAGACCACTGAACATAAATGAGCTGCAGTGACTGGCACCAGCAAAGCGTGTGACTTACATGTATGTGCTGTGACATTTGTGGAGGAAAACGGTATCATGTGCTAGGATGTAACTGCCAGCCAAATTACCCTGAAATAAATGATACCAGACATGAGGCCAAATTCTGTTGGCATTCTGGCTTCTGACAAATTTTTATTTACTTCATTTGAAATAAATGATTACTGCAATTACGGCAATACGGCAATAAAGCTGACGCAGTACATCCTAGCCCAGCCATGCAGGTTCCAGCATGTGCGATGTCCCCTGATTCCTTCTCTGCCTGTTTTTTCTCTCTTTCTCTCCCTTCAGATGCCCAGTGACCCATATGCCAGGCAGCCCAGGCTCTGTGAGCCAGCCAGATTCGGCCTCTGTGACTGAGGTGAGGAGGAGGGAGGAATGGCCCCAGCCCGCACCATGGCCTCACCCCGGCACGCCGAGCCCCCCGATGGAGGCTGGGGGTGGATGATCGTTGCTGGCTGCTTCCTTGTCACTATCTGTACCAGAGCTGTGACGAGGTAAAGGGGCTGCTTCTCATCTTTCTGACCTATTTGCAGTGTTACTTCACTTTTTTTTTTTTTTTTTTTTTTTTTTTTTTTCCCTTAGGGAGAGGATTTGGGATCTCCTCTGATATCCCAGAGTTGCAGGGGTTATTCTGACTAGCTACAAACCTCTCTGTTGTTAAATTTTTAAAGGCTTCCTGAAATCCCTAAGGCTGGGGGGAAATGGCTGAGGGATTATGAGCCCTCTGGTTTTAGTCTCATGTCCTCTGACAGCTGCTCTGTCTCTCAACACCCTCTCCTTGATTCTTCGCAGAATCAAAGCCTCGGGCAAGCAGTATTACATCAGGCTGTGGTGGTTTGGTCAGGGAGGAAAGAATCATGTAGGGTCTCCTCACATCTGCTGTGTCCCTCTGGCCCCACAGCTGTGCACATTTTTGCCAGTCTCAGTGGATTTGCTTTGCTTCCAAGTCTACCTGAGAAACCTGTAAATATCCTCCCGCTCCTACTGCAAGCATTTCAGGTACCATTCCTACTGAGGTCTATGCCCTGGAGAGGAGGCCCCTCTCGTATCTGAAATATGCAGAAAGTATTTTCTCAAAAATAGAACAGGAACAGACTGCTGCCTTGCATAAACATAATGTATGCATCTGGAGTGAAATGATTTCCACAGCTGCTGTTGGGTGACTTTGATGTCAAATGGAGGCAGAGGAGCCTGGTGTGCGTGTACATGGACATTTAAACTATATTAAGCAGAGAAATAAAATCACCCTGGTAAGTGAGGGACAGTGAGACAGTGTCTTGTTGAACAGTTAGCATAGTGTAAGTACAGTATGTTCTACCTAAATTTATATTTCTTTTAAAATAAAGCTGCCAGATTTTATGGATCTGAAATCTAGGCTCTTGGAGTCAACAGCATTAAAAGAGGTATAGAAACATTGTTACGATGTTAGTCTATGCATGCAAATGTAGCAATTCCATAATAACAGTAGAGATTTTCTAGTGGATTTAATTCTTTTCTTCACGTGTGGAATGTATTACCTCAAAGAAATCATCTAATGGCTGGCTCATATCTAGAGTATATACAAGAATGGAGTGTGTGCAAGAAAAAAAGCTGAAGAAAGTGGTTGTTCATTGATTTGCAGGAGGGAAAAAGAAGAGGGAAAAAGAAAAGGGAAAAAGGGATCGCTTGCTGATCCAGAAACTAGAATGAAACTATGCAGCCTTTTAATCTGCTCCCCTGCAGAGATAGGTAGAACAGTAACACTCGCTAAGCAGAGCAAAATGACCTCTCGTAGAAACATTTTAATAAACTGTTGGAAGGTCAGTGGGCTCCTGCTGTGTTTTGATTCTTTGTTCTTGAGGAGTTGCTTTTCACTTGCTTTGCGCTTGTGCACCCATGAACACATAGCTATAGTTGGGGGTGGCACTATAGGTAGTATGCTGGCCCTGCCCTGCCAGTTTGTGCAGGTGTGAATGCCATCATTATCAAACAACCACATCAGTGAAGAACTGGGGAGCTGTGGCTTTGTGTACCAGGAAAGTCACACTGTGATGTGGGCTATAAATTGCTGGTGACAGTTACAACTTCAGTTTCATTTCAGTTAAAAATAATATTAGTTATAAAAATCTAGCAGCAGATACCACAGTGAGAAACATGATATTACAATGTTCTTAATCTCTCCGGAGTAGTTGTGTGTCTGAATTAGGTTCTACATCAGCCTAATCGTCTAATCCTCCTGTTGGGTAATAGCTGGACACCAATTTGTGATTTATTTGTTGCCAGTGCAAAGCAACGATTCTTCTCTGGTTGAATCACCCTAGTCTAGGTGCTTTATACAGAGTACTGCTGGAATTATTCAACTTGCACATATAATTTCATGTCTTGTCTCTCATGTATTAAGGTAACCCTCCATTTCCAATATCCCTTAGAAACTGTCTAAAAATTTCTACGTCTCATTGGGATTTAGGCAAACTACAGATTTTATTTTCCTGGGAGCTGGAGAGGACCTTCAAGTGAATACTCTTTATACCTGAAGAGTGAGACTGGTGTTTTCTGTGAGGCAAATATCCCATGTTCAACAGGCTGGTGTTCATGTTTTCTTTCCTAGGTGCATCTCCATTTTTTTTGTGGAGTTCCAGGCATACTTTGGGCAGGATTATGCCAGAACAGCTTGGATCCACTCCATTGTCGACTGTGCTACGATGCTCTGTGGTGCGTATTATCTTTTAGAGATGAATGTGGCTGCTTTTTCCTCAGCTCCATCTGCTTTTAGCGTGTTCACAAGTTGGTGGAGTCAGCTGGGAAAGATAGATACCGTGAACTCTTTTGGGTATGGTATACCCAAGCTGCTTCCCCCAGTATAGTTGTACAGGAAGGAAGTATCTTTGTACTATTTAAAAGAGATAAATCATTTGACAAATCAAAGTTCTAAGTTTTCAGAAATGTACTTCTGTCGAGGTCTAGTTGGACAAGTTGTGTTTGAGAGCTACTAACTAAGCACTTGTTTCTTTTGCTTTTTATTGGAATAATATTTCACACTTATCACAGGATGCACATCTTGCCTTTGAATCAAATCACAGTTATCCTCTTTTTAGCAAACTTGTATGTATACAAATAGTCTTTTCTTTTAAAAGAAAATTCAGTGTTGCTAAAAAATGGCATGCATCAGTGCAGTACTTGTACCGGATTTCTCATGAGTTTACTTTAAAACTGTACAGTTAGGTGAAAATCCATGCCCTAACCTGTGGAAGAGGGTTAATCCATGAGAATTGCTATGAGGGCACAGGGATGCAGCTGGAATGAGACATTGCAATTCTTCTATGTCAGCCAGCTTTTATGTTGGGGGAAAAACGAAAAATAAGGATAACCTTCCCCTGGCATTGCAGGTAGCAGAGAGGGAGAGAACTGCTGATGACACCCCATGGTAGAGGCAGGGTGATCTGGGAGGCATCAACACTGGAGCACAGGAGAGGTAGCAGTCCCGGAGATAGTCCAAAAGATGTGAGACTTCTGTTTGTGTCTGACGCAGAACCCATAAGGCCAGGGAGGAGTGAGGAAGGATGCCTGAAGTTACTGAGGGCTGAAGTGCAAGTTTGAGGTGGGGGAAGGTGTCAGTGTTGTAAGCATGGAATAATGAACAGTGTGGGCTGTCACTGTGGCCTCTCTTGACCCCCAGAACTGCAGAGTAGCTGTGTTCCATGACTTTGATCTACTAAAATGGCTGCTGAGAAAGGTACTGTGAATCTCAATGTTATCCTGACTTTCAGGAAAACAATTTTTAGAAGTGTTTTGGAGCTCACACCATTGTGATAGAAGAGGGATGTTGGAAGACCACTCTGTGTAGCTGTGATCACTGTTTTCTCCTGCTTGCCTACTGCTTTCTTTTCCTTGATGACCATTGCAGTTAACTGTATGTGAGGACCTGCCATTAACTACCAGCTTTATTTATTTCTTTGAAGCACCGCTTGGGAGTTTAATCAGTAATCATGTATCCTGCCAAGTTGGCATCATGCTAGGAGGGCTGCTTGCATCTGCTGGACTAATTTTGAGTTCATTCGCCACCAGCCTGGAACATCTCTACTTATCATTAGGAGTCCTTACAGGTAGGAGGCATTCAGCCCCTTTGTTCCTGCCAGGAAAGCAACATGGGAATGTTAAAAAGTATGGTACTTCCTTTCAAGAGGGATGATCTCTTCTCCAGGTCATATTGCCAACACACTGTTACATAGAGATACTCAGATCTGTTTCTGTCATTGTAAAAGAGAGGCTTCGGCTGCCCCTGTGAGGGCTCCAGCGCTCAGTGAGTCTCATAGAGCCCAAATGACACAGGCTGCAAAAGCAACTCTTTAACTTCTGTTACAGAGAGGGCTGTCGTTAGAGTTCAGGGAGGTCAGGAAGGACTGCTGTTGCTGGCGATACACAAGGAGGTTTCCTTTTTTGACTCTGATTTGGGAGGAGTTTTTTATAGTAGGAGTTCTAGGCTGCCCCAAAGTATTTGTGTGTTAAAACAAAAAGTCTAAATCAAAACATAAGGGTAAGTGGGCAGAGGAGCGCTGGGTGAAAACCTGGTACCTCAACTGTGCAGCTTATTTTTGCATGCATTCCATTCCATTTGAAAAGTAAACATATTGTTGACTGGTAGTGTTGAGGTAGCAGCTCCTACATTTGAATTCAGGTATGGTGGTAACAAATATCTTCGCTCTGTCCTATCTCCTTGTATTTGGTGTGCAGAGGAACTTGAGAGGTGCCCATGGTCACACTGACATTCCTTCCTCATTAATACTGACCTGGTAGCCACGGTGATATAAGCCCTTGCACTTGGTCCCCTGTTGTTTAGTAACAAGTTGGTGGAATTACTGCAGTTCACATGCTGCCAACAGCTTATTTGTTTTAAAAAAAAGTAAATCCTTATTGTAGTGCATGTCTCTCCTGTATTACAATGTTAATCTTTGACAAATGTGTTCATAATAAATAAAAAGGCTTCTTGTAACTCGTGGGACTGTGCCACATACCATGCTAATGCCACCGAGGCTTCCTTAGCAAGAACCGCTGTGAATACTGAAGTGGAAAAGCAGTTGTACTTTGTACATGGAGTTGTAAAGAGCCAGTTCTACAAGCAATGAACTTCTAGTCTGTGGGGACTGATTCGTGGAAAGGTGAACTGTTGGTCAGGGCTAGAGGTGGTGCCCCAGAGAGGGGGTGGGAGCATAACTGGTGAAGGTCTATATGCATAAAAGCTGCAGGACTTGAAACTGTGAAGAGTGAAGCAGAGGTGAGGTGGGAAAGGTGACACTAAGTAGCAGAATTCCTTCTAAGAGATGTGAAAATGTTTTCAGCCCCAAACTTTTCATCTCCACTTTTCACAGGACATTTATCAGCTTTTTTTGGGACCTGTTTCTCACTGCCAACTCACTGAAAAGTAAATGGGATGTGCACCAAACAGAGGATCGTTTTCACAGCTCTCGAGTGATGATGTCTAGCTCAGGGCTGCTTCTCCGGCTCTGCTGCCCACACAGGTCCAACCCCAGCTCTCTGCCCAGCTCCTCCCTCTGCCTCCTGAGGGGTGCCAGAACGGGCACCCACCACCCCACATTCCTCTAATCTGCTTATCCCATCCCAGCAGGCTCTGTGCTCGCCTGGCACAGTGCGGCCTTTGAAGAGGACGTGGCAAGCTGGTTACGGCACCGGGTGATTATCTCCTATTGGCAAATTCTGCCAAAGGCAGTGGGGACTGTTTTAACCTCAGTGTAGGACGCACTCCAAAACCCTAGTCAGGAACTCATTTCAGCAGCTGATTCAGAAATATATGTTTTAGTGTTAGGGCAAGCATTTGGTGATTAAAATCTGCTCTCTGGTTCTGCAGCAGAGACCACAATCTTTTTGTCAGTCCAAGAGACAGATCTTATTTTTTTAATAAATTGGAGACGTGGCTTTATTTTCTAAGGCTTTTCTGCTGCTTTTTACCTGTAGGCAGGGATTTTAAATGGTCAGGATGCCAAGCAGCTGCTGCGTGGAGTTTGTTCAGCTGACTAAAAAAACGTTTATTGTAGAATATTAGTAACAGAGACAGACTCTTCATACTGTGTTTCAGAGACCTGGAAATTAATGTTCAAGGTTGCAACAGACTGTAACACGAAGTGGTGCCTCATCAGGACAGTGTGTCCATGCCAGCATCTGTGCAGACCCTGGGGCAAGACCTCATCTTGCGTTCAGGAGAACTGACACACCGTTTCTGTGATGTTTATTGATCGTCCTTGTTCTTTTTATTAAGTGAACCCCATCACTTCTTTCTGAGCCTTGTTATCATGGATTAATGATGACCTGTTAGATTTGTCAAGTCAGTGACCCTGACCGTGGAAAAATGGAGTCATCCTGGTTTCTCTTCATGCTGTGACTGGGCTGCACAATACAGCATCAGAAAAAGCTTCCATTTGTGCTAATAAAACTGGGTTACGTGGTTTAATTTAGTGTGTTCCATGTGTCACACTTAGTATTAAGCCATCTGCACTGTGCTTTCTCTTCTAGGACTTGGATTTGCGCTCTGTTATTCTCCAGCCATCGCGATGGTGGGCAAATATTTCAACAAAAGAAAAGCGCTGGCGTACGGAATAGCCATGTCAGGAAGTGGAATCGGTACCTTCATCCTGGCCCCTGTGGTCCAGCTCTTAATCGAGCAGTTTTCCTGGCGTGGAGCTTTACTCATCTTGGGAGGTTTTGTTTTAAACCTCTGTGTCTGTGGTGCCTTGATGCGACCTATTGCTCTTAAGGAAGACCATAAAACCGCTCCTGAGTTTCTCGAAAAGGATTATGTCCCTAAAGCACAGAAACGAGACTTAAAACAAATGTCTATCTGTTCACCTTTAATCAAAGCATGGTCTCGTGAATGTTTATGCTACTGTTCATGGAAGGAATATGACTTTTTACTGATGCCAGGCTTCATGGTGCTGGCAGTGTCCATTTTATTTATGGCATATGGCTGTAGCCCTCTTTTTGTCTACCTAGTGCCTTATGCTTTGAGTGTTGGAGTGAGTCATCACCAGGCTGCCTTCCTCATGTCCATACTTGGTGTCATAGACATCATTGGTAATGTCACCTTTGGATGGCTAACAGACAGAAGGTAATGGCTTACTGCTAAGCAAGTGTAAACTTTAGCTGCTGGGAGGCTGGGTGCAAATGAGGTGTAACACGTATAAAAGTTAACATTATGGACTTTTTCTGTAGCATGTGTAACTTTAAAAAAACAACAAACAAACAAAACAAAACAAAAAATACACACAGTCTAACTTTCGGAAATGGTTACTATTTAATGTATGTCTCTTCTGAGTTTGTTCAATTCTACTGGTTTGTTTATGGGTTTTTTTGTTCTGTTTTGTTTTACCTGAAGAAATTATGTGTTTGTGCAAAGCTCTTGCATTTGACAGTGGTAATATAACCCCCTGCCTGAGGTATGTTGAGCGTGATCCTCTGTACATATTTCCTAGAGGATCTCACTCTGCTTCCTCTGCCTTTCCATCTCTTTTGTGCTGCTGAGGAGACACAGAAGTCATGGAAAAGGGTCAGAGGTCTTGCCCAACACTGTCAGGCACATAGCCAGAAAGACTGACCTAAAATTGTTATACATTTTCCAATATGCAAGAACTCACCATCCTTTGCTAACTCAGCTCACTCCAAACATTTGTGTACAGCATCTGTGACATCAGTAGAGACTGGCTAAATTAAGAAGGTTTTTGATACTAAAGGACACATTCTTTGTGCTTATTCAGTTTGTGGGAAAAATCAGTTATTTGTTTTGTGGGACAGGGAGAAAGGGAGTTTTCCATCTTGCTTAGCTCACACTGACTCCAGTGTTTATGGGCTGATGCGAAGGATGACAACTAAGAGAGGCATAATACTGGGAGCACATTGTTGGGCTGGGATGTAAAGCCTGATGGAATATTGCTTTGAACATTGAAACTTCAGAGAGCTGCAAAATCCTGGCAGCAGAGTGGGTCCCCTCACTAGGGACAGCCCAAAGAACCTGGCAGGCAGCATGGGCTGCTGCTTACCAGATGTTTCAGCAGCTGTAGGTGGGCAGCTTTCCCTACCTGGACTTGTCAGCGTTGAGCTTTTTATCTTGAAGACTGCATAAGAAAATTGACTTAACTTTAAACTATGTAAAAGAGAGAGAGAGAGAGAGAAAGACTGAAGTGCTGCATGCCAGAGCATAGAAACTGAGGTACTGTGTACAGTGATAATATTTTTCATTTGTTTTGAAATTTGCAGGTGTCTGAAGAAGCATCGGCACTATTGCTACCTCTTTGCTGTGGGGATGGATGGCCTCTGCTGTCTTTTCCTGCCAATTCTTCGAAACTTCCCTTTGCTTGTGCCTTTCTCATTTACCTTTGGCTACTTTGATGGAGCCTACGTAACACTGATCCCTGTCGTGACAGCAGATGTAGTGGGAACTTCTTCCTTATCATCAGCACTGGGTGTCGTGTATTTTCTCCATGCCATACCATATCTAGTGAGCCCGCCTGTTGCAGGTCAGTTCATAAAATGACTTTCTTATAATCTTATCACTACTTCAGATTTACCTATTGCTGTGATGTAAAAGGAGAGGAAGGACAGCAAATGCATACTGATTGTGGAGGTAGCTGCTGGGCAGGGACATAACACACCTAGACCTTCATAAGACTCTAGATCCCGCTTAAGCCCTGTGTTGGTGGGATGATTTCTACATATAGAGCAAGCTGAAATTTAAAAAATAAACCAGAATGGAAATGGGCTTCTAAGAGCTGTTATATCACCACTTCATGTAGTACAGAAATTGCAAGTAGATGGAACAACAGATTTCACTATGAATTTACACAATTTTGAAAATGTAACCTAGAGAGTGTTTCATTCCAAGAGTTTGGTTTGTTTTGTGTGTGTGTGTGTTTGATTGGTTGGGTTGGGTTTTGTTTGGTTGTTTTTTTTGTGTGGAGGACTTTTCGTCTCCAGACTGTTTTGAACAGGTAGGTGTGTCAGCTGTTTGGTCACAAGCTCATGGCTGTAATATCTAACCATCATTCTCCCTATCAGTTCTGTTACAGTGAAGGAAGAATGAGAACTCTACTATTATTCTTTAGAAAGAACCTGACATGATTTTGAATACTGTGGAAGGACAAAGATCTTTTTTCAAACAGACATGTATATAAATATCTTGCATATTTTGTCTACCTTCACATCAATTCCTAATTAATCTCTGCTTCTGAGTCTTTTAATTTAATTTTCCATAGCAAAAATTATTTCAAAATGGAATTATTTTGAGTGATGCATGAGCCTATGGCATAGGTCACTAGATGTTTCTGTATGAAGATCTCATGCACACAATATTTAACTCCGTGGCTCTCTAAGCATGTCTAAAGACTGACAGCTGAATCCATGCAGTTGAAAGATGTTTATTTAGTGTTGTGGTGATGGCTGCTGTGCCTTTTCTCATGTGTTTGACCTCCAAACAAAATCCCACAAAAATCTTGTCTGCCTGCTGAAGACAAATCTCTCCCTGCCCTGGGAGATAAAAGTATAGTGATGGTGATGTAAACCTGTATTGTTTGATTTTATTTATATGTGATAAATCCAGAAGTTTATAAAACTGTTGATCACAGGATTTGTAAATTATTAGAATTCTGGTGGGCCTTTAAAAACCCATGATTTTTTTTCCTACAGGCTGGCTTGTGGACACAACTGGCAGCTATACTGCATCATTCCTCCTGTGTGGATTTTCTATGATATTTAGTTCAACGTTATTGTGCTTTGCAAGGCTAGCAAAGAAAATCAAAAGAATGCATTTGCAGTCGCTCACTAATGATACTGGCACCAAACAGCACATCTGGACTAATGGAGCAATAGCTTATTCTGTCACAGCAGAATTAGACCAAAAGGATGTTGAATTTTTGGCTGTGGATACAAACAGCTACAGCAACAGATGACAAGTGCTGTCAAGATTCAATACTGCACAGCTGTGACTGAGATGGAGGTGGCTCTATAGTGTCATGCTGTTAAAGATATTTCTGTGAAGCAAGGCATCTCTCAGTTAGATTTTTCTGTCATGTTTTAGTTGACTAAAATCTACATACAGCAACAGTAATACCAAGTTAATGCAGCAATAGAAGAAAGCTAGACTGAAAATAAAGAGAGTTTTTAGAGACAAATGTCCACAGATTTATTTGAAATGCAGTATGTCAACTCCACAGGTAATCTCAAAGGTGATAATTGGCTATAAATCAAAAGAAAGCTACAAAGTAGTCAGTGAGCAAAACTGAACAATAAAGTTAAAATTATTTCAAAAATAATATTAATGAAATAAGCTTTTTGGTGTTCTGGTCTATTGTGTTTCAATGGACTATTCACACACAACACCAAAAAACCTCCACATCTATCAGTCCACATTGAACTTTTTACAAATAACTGTTTCAAGTGCCAAAGCCTGGTTTTTTTGGTTGTTTTTTTTTTTTTTAGAAAATGTGGCAGAAAACTGTGATCTATGATGAAAGTACCTCTGGAGCAGCTTTAAGTTTTACAGTGTGCCTGAATTCTGTACATAGGTTGCAATTTCATTTCAAATATGTTTTTAGACCTACCTTTCCTCAAGCCCCCTAGAGCAACATTTTGAGGTTGTTGCTGCTTTTTTTTCCTGGATATCTTTGAAGCTTGAATTTCTGAAAATTGACATTCTAGGTATGATCCTCCAGCAGATCCTTGTCTCGGAGGGTAGAAGAGGTGCTGTGGCTGCTCTGCTGTCTGAAGAGGAGTAAATTTGTGCCGTTAGACTAGGCACAGTGATAGACAAACTTGCTTTAGTTGCATTAAATTGGAAGAAGTCCAAGGGCAGCCCAGGAGACCAGAGGAGGCACTCATGCTTTTCCAAAAATGAGGAACATACTCCAGCTGGCTGCTTCATAGGAGCTGTGGACTGAACGTAGTTCATGTGGTAAATTTCTGATGTGATGAACTAATAAACAATGGAATGTTTCTACATTTCCAGAGTGAAACCGTTGTCAGCAATAGCGGAAGTTCACATTGTACAATGCAAATAATTTCTGTTTTGGTACTGTATAAAGCTGCATTCTATTCATTACCAAATTGAGCAGAGTCCAAATAATTTTCACCAATGCTGAACTACTAGTTTTGTTAATCATCTGCAGTGTATTCAATGGTCGCTCATGGTGTCTTATTCCACTCTGTGCCTCAGAAGGGAAAGCAACGCAGGCTGGCATTTACAAATTTGATTTAGATCCACAGTAAAACCATAGGGGTATAATCTATTTTTCCATATATATCAATAGTATATGTATCAAGTAGTTCTATTATTCATGCATATTTCAAATCTAACATATTAAAATTATTTTAATTCAGTTGTCTGTGCTGAAACAAAGCATTCCTCACTGCCATGCTTCAGAAGCATGGTCACAGTCGGTAGCATGATCTATATGGACAGATCACAGAACAACAGATGAGAGTGCAAAAACTGCTTAAAAATAATAACACAAACATTTTTCAGCTCTGTGTGGCAACTGAGTCCTGGGCCCTAATTCTGTTTAACATGCATTCATAAAAAAATAACTATGAATATTTCTTAATGAGTTAGGAAAAATAGGCACATTTGGGGGGAAAAAAAGGTTGCTTTATTAATTAGTAGTGTTGAAGAAGTTTTAGATCTTACTGGAAAAGTTTTACGTCAAAAAGTAGGGAATCGTGTGGTCTATAAAGAAGATAAGCTATTTCAACAAGCTATAAATTACTGCTGTCATTTACTTTACAAAAATTTAATTATTTTTTTTTACCACATCATGACATGTCAGCAGTTGTTCATGGCAGAACTGCATATGTTAAAAGCCTGCTGGAATAATACTATATGCATTTTTATCCTAGTAAATAATACCGTGTAATACATTGTTAACGTTTTTTGGGGTTTTTTTTTAAATTTCAATATATTCTTTCGTAGGCTTTTCTGTTTTGTGATTAACTTATAATTAAGGCAGTATTTATTGTTTAAAATGTCTAATTCAGCAGAAAACATTCAAATGGTTTTAACCACAGATGTTTTGTAGAAAATGGTAGAAGTATTTTAGGATTTTTTAACACTGTTTCTGCTCTGACTTAAGTCAATAGACAAAAGTTTATATGCCAGAATGATGCTTTCTGTGCATAAAACACACTGTGAAATATCAGTGCTGACACGAATCTCTGCATTACGAAACGAAGACAGAAGGAAGCGTAACAAGAAATAACCTGCGAGTGGAAGAAATGGGAATACAATCCAGGTTTGTGAAGCCTCATGCCAAACTTCTGCCTGCTGGCCTACGCAACCCAAACTGAACAGCTCACTTTCAGCCATGTGAAATGTTTCAGGTGGCACATTATAGAATTCTTTGGATTATAGTATTAAAAAATATATATTTATTGTATCTGCAATGTTTTTTTCCAAGATTATAATATTCATGCTGTTCTCCATAGGGGCTATTTCCTGTCACAGCATGGTGCAGTGGTAGGCAGAGATAGCTGGGCTAGCTGTGGACAATTTCCCCACCTCCCACCAGCCCTGGTGAGCACTGATGGATATGGGTATGAATGGAGCACTGCAGCACTGAGCCTGCCTGGCTTCCCAGGACAGCGTGGTCTCACTTGGCTGGGGTAACACCTGTCTGAGACAGAAACAGAAGGATTCTGCCTCAGATGAATCCTGCCTGGGATAATACTTTGTTCCGTGCAGTGAATGGGAATTCACGCTAAGTGAAGCTGCTTACAGCTGCTGGAGTTATCCTGTATGTTTCTATTCCGTGAGGTTTGAAATGGGGAAGTCATAATTCTTTTAAAATTGCTTAGGTTTTAGTGATAGTTTTTACCAGATCAACTTTGGAACATTTAATAAATTGCACCTTGAAAAATTGTGTGAAAGCAGCATTGAAGAACTCAAGTACCTTCTGTTGAAAAATAACCCTGTTTTCAGGAGAAAAAAACAAAAAAAACCACCACAAACAAACCCCCCCAAAAAACCAAAACCAAAACAAAAACCAAGCCAACCAAACAAAAAAAAACCCACCTTGAGCCTGAAATAGTTTTGCCAGCTTGGGTGATCGTTTATCTCCTGAAAAAAAAAAGTTTGTCTGTGCTGCTATATGGTGAATATATTTTATATTGCCACGAGAATTCCCTGTTTGCTTTCTCAACTGTTACAAATTTGTGTGAGAAGGAAAAGCTTGTTTAAGTTAAGCTGTAACAGTACTTCATGTACAGCATAACAAAGTCCTTAGCCAGGATCACCTCAATAAATAATACCTTCTTCTGAGTGACTGTTCTGTGGTATTTCAGCAGAGTTTTCTTAATAATTTAGAAGGTGCTTTTGATTCATAAATGAATACTTCCTGAAGGGTTATCTTCACTCTTTTTCTCCCTGCACCCCTAGTGTAGGCTCCACTGATGTGTTCATACTTGGGTATGAATTGAGAGGTGCTTAGCTTCTGTGTGGTTCTGGTTTTGCCCGTTGGAATTAGACACTGCAAAATCTGGGGTTTGTTTTGCCTGCTTCCTGAGGCTCAAGCTCAGCCCCTTCCCCATGTCGACAGGCCAGGCAATGCAGCAGCACCACCATGTGGGAAATAACATTTCTACTAATTTGCAAGACATTAGGCAAGAAATATACGGCAGTGTTTGCACAGAGCATCCCTGGGAGTACTGCGGTCCAGCACAATCCTCCAGAGTCCAAAGAAGGTAAGGCACATGAAATGTATTTCTTGTGCCACTGCACCTCACCATCGATTTCCTTGCTGTGGAGAAGACTGAGCCACTTTGACTCTGAGCTAAAAATTCAGACTCATCTTTTCCCCAAAATACTTAATTGTTTCTTATTTCTGCAAGGTTCATTTTCCAGGAGAGAGGCAGGAGAGGCCCTGGCGGCAGTGTGTGGAGGGGAGCACGGATGTGCCACCACGGCTCTGGGAACCCACACCACCTCTTCCTCATTCCTCCCTGCTGCCTGCTGTGCCTTCGGGAGGGTTTGGATGGAAATGATGCTGATGTTAGAAGCCCCAAGATTGAGAAAGGCAGTGAGATCGCTTAATGTACCCTTTTCCCCACATAGCTGAGCACAACACCATAGGTAGTCACCAGTTCCTCACTTCAACCCTACTATTGTTCCTACCAGCTTTCAGGAACAGCATGTCAGTCCTGCTCACAGCCTTTCCTCTTCTCTGCCCTCCCTGCTCTGTTTGTAGGTAGGGCCACCTTTGTTTGCAAGAGATAAGCTGGCAGGTGACTGGAAAACAAGGATGGTTTGTGCTGCAGCCCTTTCTTAGGAAGATATGGTTGTAGTATGTGCACTGTTAAGCTCCGGATCACTTTATCTTGTATTATGAAAGATTCTTTGAGCGAGAGCTGAGACGGGAGAGGTTTCTTGGTGTTTCATGATCTGGCATCGTATTTTGCACTCCTTCAGGCTGTCACAGTATCTGTACATAGGACTGCTGTTGCAGGGTCAAGAATGCTCCAGGATGGCTGGAAACAAAAATGCACATCCTTCCTGATGGGCTCCGTCACCAGTTTGCTTTGTCCTACGCTACTGGCTATGGCTCAGAAAAGTTTTGGAAGTACAGCATCAGTTTTCCCTGAGAACCATGATCTATTATACCAAGGTACAATATAATGGAATTAGGCCACCCTGTTGTAAAGAATACTGTCTTTCAGCTTCATATCTGAAGACAGTAATATCCTCCACCAGCTCGCTCTGTCCTTTCAGACCTTTCTTCCATTCACATAGGCTCTGTGGTCACCCACCCCCTTTGCTCTAGGTGTGCTCTGCCCTCCATGTCCAGTTCTGCACGTTTCTTGTGTGTGTTTTCTATAACTGGCTTGTTTCACAAGCATGGCTGCAGATAGCCGGCTCATTGGTGTCTCAAAGACTGCCGTTCCTTCCACTCCAGATGTTTGCTGTAGCAGCTCCCAAGCGTGCAGTTTTGGGTAAACTAGGTGGATGTTGTTTTGCACACAGTTTAATCCTTCGGTGCAACACCTCTGAAGCCAGCTTTGCTGAGAATTCAGGAAAATAAATGGGGCTATCTCCTGACCTTTTCATATCTTGCCAAAACTTTATCCCTGTTACTTTTTCAAATAGCTATTTCCCTTTCTTTCATCTACTAACATGAGGATTTCTCAGGAGAGAGATATCAGAAACAACAGTTGATGGATGCAATGCTCTTTAATAGTTCGCAACAATAATACACATTTTGTAAGCTTTCCAGTGAACTAGCCAAAGAGTAGTTATTTTTCATAGTTAAACAACATGCAAAGTAGTAAACTGAACAAGTGTCCAACAAATGTTTCTTCTAAATACCACTTTAAAAAGACTTTTTTTAAAAAAAATTAAAAAACACTAGAAAATCCATTTGTGTATAAGCATGCCTTTCAAGTAGATAGATTAAATACTACAATATTATTCCCTTATCTTTTCCTCAGTAGAAGGTAAGATCTGATTTCCAGCTTAGAAGTTCTGTGCTCTACAGATCATCACTTAAACATAGCCAGTATACCAGTGTTAGCATTGAAGACTAAGATAGCTTAGCTATTATTTAGTCTTTCCAAGCATGTTCTCTGTTGGTGGATAAACAAACAAATGAACAGTCATCATCCGCAGCTTCTATGTTATCACCAGAAAGTGATGCTACCAGATGTTTTATCTGGTTATAACTTGAAAGCCTGTTGAAATGCCCTTGGGTTTGGGCTTTATTTTGGTGTGAAGGATTTTGGGGAGCTTTAGGTTGAAAGGGAAAGTCGTAGTTCACATAATGCACTCAGATATTCTTCATTGTCAGGATGCAATTCAACAGCTTTCTCGTAGCACTCAATCGCTTCATGTTTCTCACCATTCAGATTATGAATGAATCCAAGTGTACCGAAATCTGTTGCATCTCCTAAACCTTCCTGAATTCTCCGTCTCAACAATTGATTGAGAGCATTACTGCACTTACTTCTTGCATAAGAATCTTCTTCAATTTTTAGTCCTTCTCTGTAATACCTAACGGCTTCAGATTCCAATTTCATATGAAATCGCTGAAAATTGCCATAATGGTAGTACAATCGTTGTTTATCATCATTGAACAGAATACTTATCTGAAATGCTCTCTGAAAAGCCTCTTCTGCTTCTTCATACCTCTTTCCTTCTGCATACATGTTTGCTAGGTCAACACAGGCACAAAAAAATTTTGTCTTTATATCAATTGCTATTTTAAAATGAAAAATGGCAAGTCGGATGAGTTCCTCCACTTGCTCTTGAGGTGGGCGTGTTGTAGTCTTTTTCAGTTGAAACAGCTTTACTCTGTAGCAGGTTCCTGCTTGGTGATGCAAAAAGGAAGATTTTGGTGTTACTCTTAAGGCCTTTTTCAAAATCTCTAGTGCCTTATCCACGTCTCCTTTCCTTCTGTAAAATTTAGCAGCATATCGCAGGAAATGAGGAAAATCAGGGGTTTTCTGCATTGCTTCTTCAATGTACTTCTCCCCTTCATCAATTCGCTTTACATCCTGAAGTCTTAATGCAAGTAATGCCATAGTGAAAGTATCCTTTGGATTCAGTTCCACTGCACGCTTCAGGAGCTCGAGGGACACGCTTTTATCTTCATACTGTCTGTAAATAAGATCTTCCAAACGATACATTGCTATTGCATAGCCAGTATTAAACTCAGGGTTATTGGGTTCATTCTTCAGAGCATTTTCAAAGCAATTCTTTGCTCTTTCATAGTATTTTCTCCCAAACTTTAAAAATGCCCATCCTTGTTCAGCACAGATGTCTGGAAGCTGAATCTTCCGTTGAGCTGTACTTGAAAGCTCTTTGCAGCTCTTTTCCACTTTGCTTACGTAAGTTTGTGCTTCTTCATATCTCTTCATGTGGTAATAGATCCAGGCATAGTTCCCCCAGGTAACAAGACTTCTCCTGGCAATTTCATCTGGATGATTTTTTTTAATTTCTTCTTCAGCTCTTTGGAGATTTTTCAGGGCTTCCTCATTTGAGTTCTTTAGGTGGCATACATAAGATAGTAGATTATAATTTCTTATGTTGGATTTAATGAAAAACTTGACCTGAGCGTCTACTGTTTCCTCCAGTTCATCAAGATCCACATCCTGCTTCAGCAAAGTCCAGGTAAAATGGCATTCTAGCTGCAGCAGGGAGCTCTTCAAGGAATTATTGGAAATGGTACTAGAAGAAATCAAAGAAAAACTTACTTATACTCCATTTGCTTTCTGCTACTCTTGTTTTTAAACCAGGCACGATGTACTTCAAAAGCAGGCAATACCTCACCTGGTCCCACTAGTCAACTATACTGCAAACAAAGCTGTCAGAAGCCATAGGTCTAAAGAGTTGAATAGTTATTTTAGTAATTATGCTTGCCAGTGTATGAGAGCACCTCTTATGTAGCAACACAGCTGGTGGTCTGGACATCAAAGAGAAGGGCTGGCTTCTGTGGTAAAGCTGGCACACCTCTGGACCTCAGGAATATACTTCCTATGCTGGGAACAATTGCTGAAGCCTACCCAAAAGAGGTAATCAAATAAAAAACTTCCCTCAAAATAAAGTGATATAGTGCCTTTCCCATGTTTCTGTATATATTGTATACAGAATATATTATATATAATTATATATACTATGAATTTTGTTTTGAATTTCCTGCATTTGTAAATCCTTGTTTGTTACATCATACTGCCATTTTAATCTTATGATTATACTGATGTATCCAGTAGCTGGCTCCTGGATCCTACCAGTCTCCCCAGTTGCTGGCAGTTGGGTGTATAGGCTCCCAGGTATGCAGCCCCCTTCAGTTGCTGGTACAGACTGCACCCTCACTCACTTACTAGCCCTGTGGACACCCAGAAAATGGCTCTGGATATCTAGTAGTTGTTCAGGGATCCTCTCACTACCCAGCTGCCTCACACCTAGACACACACATTCTCACACATACTGACTAGACCCTGTTTAC
The DNA here is from genome assembly GCA_013399365.1 of Pampusana beccarii. Lineage (NCBI taxonomy): Eukaryota > Metazoa > Chordata > Aves > Columbiformes > Columbidae > Pampusana > Pampusana beccarii. The sequence continues at coordinate 14,516 of VWYH01008820.1, read as the reverse complement.
ATAAAACTGGTCATTAATACCCTTTTATCCCCCTCTATTTTTCAACATTGGTTCCTTCCCAAATCACCCACATCCCTCATTTCCCTGCCTTTGGTCCTCTCCCCAAACATTCCATAAGAAGTCTCAATCCCCAAATGCTTTCACCTGCATCCTGTACTCCCATTTTCCTAGGCAGTTCAGACTGTAGGGCACTCATGTAAGGCAGGCTTGGCAGGGCTGGGTGGGGGCTTGTGTCCCTGGCTGGGGCATTGGGGAGCTGCCACCTACCCTTGTGCCTCTGTGCTCCTCCATGTGTGTGGGGATGGAAGGGCTGGTGGCTCTTGGGACAGCTCTGGGACAAGCCAGGGCAGGGTTTTATTTGGGTTCCCCCTCCTGCCTGTGCCTCTGTGTGGGTGTGCAGACCAGCTTCTATCACACAATCTATCAAGGATAAACCTTTACAGTGCAGAGAACACTTCAGTCCATATTGTTCTCTCCCTTAACAAAATAATTATACACGCCTTTATAACTGGGGCTTCTCAATCAAGTCCTTCATTATTCGAAAGATTTCTCTGCTCTCTCTCCTATAAGACCTAGCGGGTCTAACAGCCTGCGGGGTACAATGTCTGCTGCCCCTCAACTGCTCAATCATGTGAAAGAGGAGACATCTTTGCGGTTAAAAAAAGCAGCTTAGTTCAACAGATAATTGGTAAGTGCAATTTACAAAGTTGTCATAAACATATTGGCTTATTGTATGTGTGTGTGCATGCGTGATTGTTTTCAGAAAAGGTTACACCCCATCTTGTGCTCCATGCTGCAGCCCAGAACCTACACTGTCCTGTTTGCTGGTCCTCAGAGCAGCAGAGATCAGAAAATAAATTCTCAGATGCATCTGTGCCAGCCATACATTTGGCTGCATGAACACAGTTTTTCTGACTGTCAGCTCTGTTCACAGAGACTGTCCCTTGTTGGAGATGCAATAACATTACCACATTCAACAGCATCCTTATTTTATTTTGATTCTTTCAGTAAATATTCTGCAAAGTATTTTCTGCTGTTTAGATCAATAAAGTCCTTCATTGCTTACATTTACATAAATAATAAGCATTATTTTCTGCAGCATAGCAAAAAAGCATATTTCAGAGACTGGGTTGTGTGCTTACCTCATGGTTTTCCTTCTCTGCTCACTTGTCTTAAGGTAGCTTGAAAGCCAGAGGACTGCTACTCAGTTGTTGTGATTTCCCTTTTATGTGCTCCCGCCCTCATATGATCTGTGACCAACTAATGAGAACCAGAAAGTGAAACTTCAGTTTATGTCTCAATCTGCAAAAGAAGCTGGAACAACTGCGAGCAGGGAAATCGAAACTGATGAGTCGTTGAGCTGCTTTTTTCAGCCTGGGTCTGTGCCATGCATTATACTGTGTTGTGGAGAATGCGCAACAGCTCCTAACAGCTCTCAGCATCTACTGTGTTCAAATTCAGAGGTATCCATGATGAGGAGAATGTTTCAGGCTACTGTAGGCTGACCTGGTTATAATGCATAGGCTAGGGAAGGGTCATTTCCCCCTCCTGTCTCTGCTGGTGTATCTTTGCACTATTCTGCACCATGCTTCAGGCTCCTGGTTTACTGGTATCGTGTCATCCACATAACATTCACACAATGTCTCATCGCCCCTGCCTGCACTCCTGCAGATCCTGCTGTCTCCACATTGCAAGGTCGCTGCTGTTGTACCAGGCTGGTATTTTTCTGCACTATGTCATTGTGTAAGAGTACCAAATATTTCATCCCACCTACAACAACTATTTGTTGCTGTTCTCTACATAAAACTGCAGTTGTACTGTGCAAAGATAAAAGTAAAACAAATTAGATACAGACAATCAATTCAATGAACTGTTGTCACAGATGTACCGAGCAAAACAAAGCTGCAGGCAGGTCAGGACAAGCTCAGGTGTAGCAGGGCTGGCAAGGCTCAGTCCCAAGGCCATGCAAACTCAGTGCAAAGCTTATGGCCTGCTGCCAGCAACAGCAATGCCGTCTTACAGGGCCACAGGTTAAGAAAGAGATGGGGCATGGGCTGGGTACTGGAACACCCACGGATGTGAACAACTCACTGATGCTTAGTTAAAAAAAAAAAAAAAGCATACCTGTCTTGATAAAATTGATTATAGAGGTAATGAAGAGATCAAAGAAATAGTATCTAACATACATAAAAGGCACTATATGTAGCAAATTTGGATGTAACCTGCAGCTGCAGACCAGTGAAGAAAAATAAAGGTGTAAGAGCATGTTAGCAAATATTTAATAGATCCTGTATATATGTATAATATACGTATAACATATGTAATATATTAAATATTTGCTAACTTGCTTTTACACCTTTCCTTTTATGATCCAAAGTAGATCCTGTGGAGAGGAAGGAGAAAGCACCACCATTAGCAATATATTTCTCCCAAGACAGGAAGCTGGCAGCTGATGACTGTTGGCATTTTTCCCTCCAACAGCCTGAACCTACTGATCTGAATGTCCAGGAAAGCAGGAATAGAAACTAAATGTCCATGCGTGCATGTATGTAACAATTTTAACCAATGTTATTATTATTGTAACTTTTTCTGTAAATAACTATTTTAACTGCATTATTCTTCTTCTTCTTTTCGTAATAATTAGATCTAGACTTTTGATAATTCTCGTGTTAGACTAAGATTGTCGTTATACATTATACACAACAAAAAATTTAGTTTTACCTATCTATATAAGGTTTGCTTCCTCTTTACTCATAAATAAGATATTTAAATAACATCACAGAACCTCTCTCCATTCTTGAATCCATTCCATTTTAAAATGTGAAAGCATCTTGGTAAGAAATACATTTAATTAGATACTGTCTAACGTCCTTTCATAATTAACATGTGCAGAGTTTGAGGTGTCCCCCCCATTTTGTAGGAATAAGCAAATAAAAGTGCATATAAAGGTGCTTCAAGAGGCTTCTCATTGTTCCTGGTATATGAAAGTGTCAGCTCCCCTCATTTTGTGAGGTTTTTAGCAGAGGATGCACAAGGTCATCCCTTGGTCCTAACAAGCCAGAAAGTCATTTATATCAAACGTTATTATCACCTCAGAACTGCTGCTGTTGCCATCATGCATCATGCATCTCTGCAACTACAGACAAGAATTAACAGTATTCCACACTTTTATTTTAAAATCTGTATGATCTCTGACTGCCAATTTGTATGTTTTCAATAATTTTAGATTCTAGCTTACGAAAGCTTATCTTCTATGGTATGAACAGTCCATATCCCCACCCTCACAAGTGTGTGGGAAGTATCTACGTAGGACATGAGCGAAACCCCTGGATCCGGCGGTAAGCTGCACTCACGCTCCGGGCTTGGCCAGGTCATGGCTCTGTCTGGTGGCTCTAGCGACCCTCGGGCTGTCCATGGGGAGCCGGGGCAGCCCACAAGCCACTAGGGAAGCGCTCCCTGGGGAAGGCGCCCAGCGGCTTGGGGGGTTACAGCCTGCATGGATTGAATTCTGTGAGGCAGTAACTCTTCAGAACAAGGCTGTCCTTTGCCTTGCACTCCTTTCCCTTCTTTTCCTCCTTTCCCTTATTGCTCTTCCTCCTTATTTTAAAAACAAAGTAGAACAGTCTTACATATGAGAACTTCCGGTTTCTACAAGAATTTGAAGAGCCTTAGTAACATACACACCTTTTGTGTCTCATTTAAGTGATTTTTTGTGTTTGTGTGTATTTTTTTTTTTTTGCTGGAGCTGATATTTCAGAGCTCAAGATAAAGATTAGTACGGCTACTACTCTGAGTAGCATGCAACCCTCTAGCAATCAGTGGTGATAAGTGGTGAAAAGAGGCAGTGAATTGGGAAAGAAAAAGGATTGGGGTATCTGCGCAGATTCATGTATTTTATGGAAAATAAAGCTTGCAGGTAGTTGTAGAAAATGCATTTAAAAGATTTCTGCAAGGCCAAAATCAATTGTGGACACTAACGATTTACGATGCTACTAAATATCTACGAGTTTCTTGTCTCTGCTTCTGTCCCAAGTAGTTGTTTTCCTGTTGCTTGGTACCTAGCTTGGTGCGTATGGGAAAATGCAAGAATTTTCCTTCTGGAATGCAAAAATTTGGCCAAGTATACACGTTTTTACAAATTTAGTTGCATCTATATGCTTTGGTTTGACACAAATGTTTATTGAAGAAGTGCAGACAAATGCTTAAAACAGAGTAAGTGAAAAGTTATGCAATGCCTTTCTGCAGCCATCTTTGTAACTCTCTTGGCACAGCACAGGAAAAATCAGAAATACTTCTACAGCCGTGCTGCTTCCACTTTGGGCCTACTGGAATCAAGGAGAGCTGCATTTCACAGCAGCAAAGGCAAGAGCTTCCTGGAAAACACTGGTGCAGAAACGGGCTGGAAAGAACAACTGCTTTAATATTCAATACAAAGACTTCTTTACTTGAGTGTTCTGTGCAGATACAAGAATAGCGAATGGCTTAAAAAATAGATACACATTTTAAGGAGAAAACTCATCTCTGTACATTTCCTTGGAGCTGAAATGGATGCTTGCTGAGAAAGAATTCTCGCTTAGTATCATTAGCCAAGCCAAACAATTGCCTGAAAAGCAGTTTTCATTATTAAAATATTGTAAATGAACCACACTATAGTAAATGACAGGATCACTTTAAATATCCTATTTTATGCTGGTTTCAATTTAGCCTAGTTTAGCATATAATTACTATGTTTGACAGCAGCAGTTGTGGCACTTTATAACTTGGGTTTTCCCCTAGAGGGGGAAGAGTACCCTGTAATTAATTTGATTGCAAACCGAAGTGAATCACTGAGCAATATTTTTGCTGTCCAAGTTTTTTTTAAACAAAATGACCCTCGGAAATGGGATCCAGGAATGCGAAGGGTTGCATAGTGTCACTTGTATTGAGTGATGTATTCATGTATCAAAACAAGGGGATTCTATGAAAACTTCAATGATTTTCAATTAAAATCTTAATGCTTTCTAAATAAACATTTCTGTTCTTGACACGCTCCTACTCTACCACTGTGTATTTTATATCAGGTTTTTGTACGACTCTGAAGATATTGCTATGGATGTAGTAACATTAATATTTATATTTACAGGATTGAATTTGTTCCAAATTTTTGCAAGCCGGGCCACACGTCTCCTGACCACAGACACACTTCTCTGGGAAATTACAGGTATGTAAACAGTGCCAACGAGTTGCCTCAGAGCAGAAAGCTGACGGTAACCCTGCTGGAACTGTGTTCCTGCATGTAACTTAAGCCCACCTGTGTTAGATTTTATACATTTAGAATACGCTCAAAGATGATGGATAGACGATCTATTTAAGAATAACGGCGATTGCTGGCAATGCTTCACAGTCCGTACACAGGGCCGGACGCAGGTGCTCAGGAAATGGGGGAGGCACCCCCGGGGCTGCTGCCGCTGCCGGGAGAGGCCGTGGGGAGCGGTGGGTCACCCTGTCCTCGCTGCTGCTTCCCCCCCAGACCGCTGCGGCGGATCAGGGCAGAAAATAAAATACACCCTCGCAGGGCGGCACGGGGGCGATTCCGGAGACTTCAGAGGAGCGCACGGAGAAGACAAGAAGGGCTGGCCAGCTAACAATCATGGACGCCACGCTCGGGGCTGAGAGCTTTCTGCAAAAGGAGTTCGGGGGGGCAGAGGTGTTACTTGAGAAACCCTGAATCGCGCCGGCTCAGGCTGCCCAAGGCCGCGCACCCCCGGACCCCTCCGGGCGAGGGTGACCTGCTGCAGAAAGAGCCAACAGCAGCCGGGCGATGACGGGGCTCGGCATCCCCGCCCCCGGGCTGCCTCCCGCCCCGCGGGGCCCGGCGCGTTGGGCCGGGCGGTGCCCGCCGCCGCTGATAGGCTCCGCCGCATGGCCTGAGAGGCGCCGCCGGCCGAGCGCCCGCCTCCTATCGCACCGCGCTCAGCTGCGCTGGAAGCGCCGGGCGGGCGAGGCAGCAGCTCGCCGCGGAGGGCGGGCGGTCCCGGCGTCACCCGAAGGGAGAGGTGCGAAGGGGTGCGGGACACACCCGTGGGTCCAGGCCGGCAGTGCTGTGCGGTGGGGTCGGCAGCGCTTGCTGAGCCGCTCGGGGCTGGACAACGCCTCCGGCCCGCGGCTGCCTCCCCGCCGCTGACAGGACCGCGCTCATCCCCGTTCCTCGTCCTGTCACCCAGGCGGCCGCCCCCGCCCCTGTCACGCGGCCCCGTGCCGGTCGCCGCGCTCGGCGGAGGCGGCACATAAGCCCCGGCGGGACCCGCTCGCTGCAGCTCCAGCGCCCGGTTCTGCTTCGCCGTGGCCTCCGGCGCCTTCCCGCAGGGCCAGCATGCGGGGCCTGGTGGTCGCCGCTTTCCTGCTGCAGAGCGTCGCCGGTTCGGGCGCGTTCGCCGACGGGAGGAGAAATGTGGACCCCGAAACGAACATGAACATCGTAAGTGGCAGGCGGGGGGCGTCGGTGAGGGAGAAGCGCCCGAGGCTGTCACCGGCTGTGGCCGCGGGGCTGTCACGGGCCGAGGAGCGGAGCGGGTCCTGGGCGGCCCCGTTACGGCTCCACGGGCGCAAGCCCGGCGCCTCCCGGCCTCCGCAGCCGCGGAGGGAGCGCGGAGGCTTCGGGCAGCGCTGAGCGCTCAGCCTGCGGCTGCTGCTCACAGCCTCTGCTCGCACGTCGCCTTTCTCTCCTCCTCCTCCTGCCAGGTCCTTCTCGGTCCCCTGTAGCCTGTGGCTGATCTTCCTCTCGCACATTTCCTGAAACAGACCTGTGTTTATATTGCTACAATCAGGACACTCTCCTAACTGCTGTAATAGTGCGTGTTTATGCAGCATACCTGTCCTGCTGGCACAGCGCTCCCATGTTCTTATCCACAACTGCTTTTCTTCCTGTGTGGCATTTATTCTCTTAACTTTATTCTTCTGCTGCTGCAATAACCAACTCCAGAAGAAATTTCTTGTTAATAACCGGTATTAGCAACCTTAGTAATTTAAAGCTGCTGTGTTTGTGGGTCATTTCAGCACATTGCCGAAACGTGTTTGAGACCCCTGTATAACATTAAGTATAAGGTGCAGATATAAATCTGAAATATTTTTGTGGAAGCCTTTCACTTCAGGGGAGATTAACTCTTCCCTGCTTCTCCTATTCACCACTGTGGTGCCAGTGGCTTTTCGCTGTCCTTACTTGTCTGTTACTGGAAGGTACTGCTTTCCTTGGGAACAGACAGTTTCAATTTTTTCTCCTTTCTCACTGTAAGCAGCGTGTGAGTAACTAATATGACAATGGATGGGGACAGGTGAGGGAGTCCTCCCAGATTCTGGGATAAGATTTGTGCTCTGGCAAGTTCCGGACTCCATACTAGGCCGAGTCTCATAAGAAAACCTGTTTGCATCGAGTAGGCGGCTGGTCTGGCACATTCCTAGCACATCTTTAATTTCACATCACAGTCTTTGGAAGGAACGCTGAGAACTTTGCACATGTTAATGAACTGAGGAGGCTGGCAGTTGGACTCCAAGACGGTTTCTTTTCCTTCTTCAGAGTCAAATTATTACCTTCTGGGGATACCCTAGTGAGGAGTACGAAGTGACAACAGAAGATGGGTATATCCTTTCCATTAACAGAATTCCTTGTGGAAGAAAAGGCCGTGGGAGCAGCAAAGGTAAGATTTATGTGTGCTTGGAAAAATGTGAAGTCATGAAAAACCTCTGTCTGATTTCTAAAACTTCTGCTCCTCTAAGAATCCAGAAAAAAAAGATTGAAAACCATATGACTTATGCAGTTAGAATGTTTTATTTGTGAATGTTATGGCCAAAATAGATTAGGTACATATGTAGAGTGACTTGAGTAAAGGAAGGGAAAGGGAGTTAGAAAGCTGTATCTTCCTGGCATTGCCTTTTTGTGACACTAGTACAGGCCTTTCATTGTTCTTTGAGTTTTTTGAGGGGCTGAGGGACCTGGATTTTCTAGGCAGTGAAGAATAAGGGTTCGGAGTTTTTTACGTAATGAAATCTCTTTAGAATAGATTGATTGTAATATTGTGGGGTTATTTCAAACCCCATTTGAAAAATTGCTTTTTCATAACGATCAAGTTTGTTAAAAATGCCTGAGCATTTTCAGAAGTAGGGATAGTTTATATGCCTCTTTTGGTGAAATATAACTGAACCACAAGAGTTCCCACTCACGCATTCACAAAATAATTACTGCCTGATTTCTGCATAAAATAAGAATTTGTTTCTAAATTTTAACCTCACTGAAGCTTCTTTGCAGTGAGGTGCAAGGCAGACCAGTACGGCACACTATTGGGGTGTCATGTTTTACACATCTGCTTGAATAGATAAAACGATGTAATAACATAAAACATGGTATAAAAGCATGGATGAGATGCAGGGAGTGTACAGGTGAGGAGGATAGGGGGAACGTAAGCTGAAACCTAAGGGAACAATATGGGTAGAGGTTTTGACAAGGACTGAATGATGGAATGTTTTTAAAATGAGACAAATATATGTGGAAGAGGAGGACCCGTAGCAGTTTCTCACAAGGTGGTTGTGTAAAGGTCAGTGCATGGATGAGGCCAGTCAAACCTGGCAGGTGTATTTGTACTTCACAATTTCAGAGGAGCTCACAGGAAAAAGACAGGCTGCCTTTGTACCTGTTGATTTTTGTCAGATCCTTCACTGATGACATAGACAAACAGAAGTTTCCTAGTCTGTGGGAATATTCCACATTCCCCGTGCCTCACCCTCGACTCCAAGTTCATGTTTTGCAAAGTGCTTCATTTTTAAAAACAAGCATTACTGAGCAGATTTAGGGAAGTATGGTCTTCTGGAAGAATTGAAGATTTCAAAGTTCATGTTGATCTTAAGTTTTGGTATCTTTTCTGAGATACTAATGGACTTGGTATCTTTTCTGAGAAAGATACCAATGATGTGTTACTGCTGACTTAGCAGATATGTGCCATAATTCTACTTTTGCAATACCTACATAATGTGAATGGGATCCCTTGGAATTATGTATCACATGATGTTTTGGAACAAACCTACAATTCTTCAGCTAAGAAAAAAAAGGGGGGTCAGGAGGGAAGGAAAACATCCAGAGAACCTAAAAGCAAAAATTTTTTTTTTTTTAATTTTTTATTATACTGTTAACTAAAAACCTAAACTGACTGCATAGCATGGGTAAGAAAGGCGTGGAAATAAATCTGTCTTCAACTTCTTGGTGGTGCAGTGAAGAGAACAAAATGTTCTATAGCAGAAAGTGTGGTTTAAGGACCTGCCTTTCTTGTGCACCATCTGGGGTTTTAGGATCTGAGGTGATACAGAGTTATTGTGGTCCAAGTCAGTTTGTCATATGATTGTGCGTTTCATGTGCAGATCTGGTGACTGCTTTGTAAAGTGAAAAAAGAGCTGTCAGAAATGGGAGGCTAGTAGAAGAACAGAATGAAAGCATTAAAGCAGTTAAACAGTTTTCCCCTTCTTATCTTATGAAACATGCAAGTAGCAGCTTGACACGAGCCTGTTCTTCAAAACCATCAGAAGTTGGTTGATCTGAATTTAGTAAAGGGCAAGAAGGTATGAAAGTGAACATTACTGAAAACAAATTTGATATTAGGCTTGAAAATCCTTCACAGTGTTCATAAGGCAGGGGGGCATGACTGCGGCAGAGTTAAGAGCTGTGTTGAGCTGCACGGTCTCCAGCGCCAGTTCGGCACTGCTGCAGATTTGCTGTGGTTGCAGGGACAGTGCGTTCACAAAATGGGAAAAGCAGGCACTGAAAAGGTTCCTCATCACAGCAACGCCAGGAGGGAGGAATATTGGTAATCTGGATTGTGGAACTCACAGCATTTATGGACGTGACCTTGCACAGAGGGTGTAGGTGATTGGAACAGTTGCGATATTACTGCTTCTGCTGAAAGATCTAAGTTTAAATTATCAATGGAGGAGCTATTGCGTGAATTGTTATTGCAGTAGAATGATGTGCCATTGGTGGAGGTAAATTCCTGAGTAAACTGTGGCATTGAGGCACGAACTGTAGAAGAGTGAACAAGGTAACAGTACATTTAAAAAGGCAAATCTCATTTTGCAATATTATAGACAAGACACAGCAGCTGATATTCTGCTTAATTTGTTGCTGGCAAGGCATTAGCTGGAGTATTTTGTCTTGGTTTTGACACACACTCAGAGAAAGATAGTTTTTTTTTTTTTTTATATATATAGACAGGTGAGAGGAGATCAACAAAAGTTAAAGGAAGCAAGGAAACAGCAGCCAAGAAAAAGCAGCTGAAAGAATGGGCTTAAATAGCATACAAAGAACACAGATACTGATCATCAATACCATTGGAAAACACAGAAGATGTTGCAGAGGAGAGAATAATGACCAAGACTTCCCCGGGGCCAATGCATAATGTGACTTGGAAAAATGTTTATTTGCAAACTTAAGATAGGTATTTGAGAAAATTTCCTAATTATAAAGACAATTTAAAACTTCCAGTAAGAGACATTCCTCAGAGAGAATGTTCTAGTTCTGAGAAATTGTTTGCTAAATATTTTTGGGTGAGATGACCTTAGTTCACTTGTCCCTGTCTCAGAGGAAATTTATATACTCCCTCACTTCCTGGATTTCCTTCAATTAACATTTCTGATGATAAGCAAAAGCAAACCCACAACAGCATGTAAAAATGCAGAAATCTAAATCGTTTTAGGAGACTTAATTCACGTGGAAGGGTTTTGTTGTAAAAATACGCTCAATCACTATTGATATAAAGCACTTAATCCTTTTACATAAATATGTTGCTGTGAAGAGTTATCTAGGTAAGTGACATTTAAAGAAAAATATAGAGAGACAAGATTAATTTTCTCTCTTGGAATGAGGCCATGTTATCAGATTTCAGTTATTAAGGCAGAAAAACAAAACAGCAACCAAAAAACCCCAAACAAAGCAAAAAAACACAAACAAAACCAGACCAAAACACCTGTGCTCCTGTGAGATCCAGAGACAGGCTTCTGGCTTTTCTGAAGGTCATATTCATCCTAAAGGATTATATGTTAATTTACTTCCGTTGTGTAGAAGCAGGAACCTTCCTTTTTTTTTCAATCTGTATTCCACATAAGGGTGTCATTTTCCTTTTCAGGATGGAGATGTCAGGAGAGAGGCTTCCTAAATTCCACCTGGGTTTTGGCTGTGGTTATTTTAACTACTTAAGTCAGGGGGAGAAAGTCCTTTGAAAAAAATTCTCTTGTTGGCTGCTCTTATTGCTCTTCAGGTTCTGCCAGAGCTTTGGTAATGGAAGGGAATTGCACAGAGATAACATCTAAACTGATCCTAGAGACAGCAATAAACTATTAACCTAAATGGAAGGGAGTTGCTCAGAGATAATATCAATACCAGTTGCGAGATTTTCACAGTTCAGCACCCTAATTTGGCATTGTCTTAAGTAAAAAACAAATATATTAGTAGCAGATATATGGGAATGCCTTCCCTAGGTTTAGGGACAGGGCAAGGCTCAGAATTACTTTAGCTGTCCCTGTGTTTGGATCACTTTGCTGAGTATTTGTGAGCTTGAAACAGTAGTAACAGCTACCTGTCTTTTGTACATCCTGCTTTTCTCATGTTTACTTATTGCACGTTTGCTGTCTGTTTTTAACTTTAAGGAGCCTTTTGATCTAGTTAGGAAACTAACAAGTTGGTAGTTTAAAATTCTAAATGATAAAAAGTAGCTTTTTGTGCAAAGATGTGATTTCATGTCACTGTGAATGTCACACAAATTGGTAAATTTAGTAGATTAAGTCAAGTAGATTAAATATTCAAAGTGCAAATCTAAAGCAGACTTCCAGTAACTCAATTGAATTATTCTTAGGCATTCAATTCCAGATGAACAGGAAGCTATGATAAATGCTCTGTTTTTCAGGTCCAAGGCCTGCTGTGTTTCTACAGCACGGTTTGCTTGCAGATGCCAGCAACTGGATCACAAACTTGGATTACAACAGCCTTGGCTTTATGCTGGCCGATGCTGGCTATGATGTGTGGCTGGGCAACAGCAGAGGGAACACTTGGTCCAGGAAANTATGTGGTCAGTAGAACAGTAGTTGCTTTCACTGGTGCTTGGTGGGAAGACTCCATCACCAGAGTGTTCTGCTTCATCCAAGGGAAGCTTTTCTTTATATCCAGGAAACTGATCTGCAGTGCAGTAAAGCCCTGTGCAGCTGTTCCACACGGCTGTTCCACTTTGCTTACAGAACTGACTTTTTGTCTTTGCTTTGTAGTTTTGATGAAATGGCTAAGTATGACATTCCAGCCTCCGTGGACTTTATTTTGAAGAAGACGGGTCAGCAACAAATATTTTACGTTGGCCATTCACAGGGCACCACAATGGGTATGTGAACAGGTGCATTTATTAGTATATGTTTTGTTTGAAATGATATCCAGTTCCACATGCATGGTTTAATGATGAAATAATTTTGAAATCTATTGCTTCTGGTTTTTAGCTGCTTCCTGAAAAATTCATCAATATTAAAAAGGCAAGACTTAACCTTTCTGTGTTTACTGTGAGTGGGAAGCTGTTGAAACAACAAATTTAAGTAGTAGCCACCAGTGGAGCTTCTGTTAAAATAAAAGGATGAACTACTTCATAAAGATTCCCACTTCCAGAATATTTTATTGTATGTAAGGCCTGGCTCAGATGCTTTTAGAGCTGCAGTTAGAAAGAGCTGCAGGAGTGTTGGGTTACTTAGCACAAACTTGTTTTTCAGAAGAAAACAAATCCTTCTGATTTATCTCATTTAAGCTGTGTTCTATGGTAACTAGATTCATCTAAAATGTCTAAACTGATCCAATCAAACTATTAATGTAGAGACATCAATAAACTATTAATGTGAAAATATTTGTGTACTCTCAGCATCTTAGATTTTATAGAATCAGTGCCAGGTAACCTACTCATCCAGCTTACATCGGTGAGGTTTGTTAACTATTCTCATCCTATTTACAGCTTTCATTGCTTTTTCAACTTTGCCACAGCTGGCTAAGAAAATCAAAATGTTCTTTGCCTTGGCACCAGTAGCTACAGTCAAGTTTGCCACTAGCCCTCTGGCAAAATTGGGAGTTTTTCCTGACCTGCTACTCAAGGTTTGTATTTGACTGCGGGTGTTTTAAGCTAGATGAGGTGTCTTCCTTTCTAGTTGAAAACAGCATAGCAAGGAATGTTAAGTGCTGTGGTTAGATGAACATTTTTGAGAAGAGGAGGGCCATTTTTTCCATGATAATGCTATGGAAGCAGGCAGTGGCTTCTCTGGCTTTACTGTTGTCTGATGGGACAATTTGCATAAGGGATGGGATATGTTTTCCATGTACATGTTTCTAGAATTTATGCTACCAAAATCACATGATTAATTAAATAGTTCTGTTTTAGAAGTCATATGATAGTTTTGGAGTGCTTTTGAACATTAACAGATTTGTTTTACTATTAACCGTTTAGTATTAAAAGAGGATCCTTCAGAGGGTGTTTAAGAGCAGCAGCTTTATTTGGATGCCATGAATCATCCTCTGGAGGAGTTTACATTTCCTCATTAACACCCAAGGGAATGTATGCAGACTGGCAGGCTGCACAAAGTGCCTGAAGTCAGATATTGTGAACACCCTGCTATGTGTAGTTTTTAACCATCACTTTTCTTTCCACCACCCGTGGAGATTCCCATCCAGAGCAGTTTGCTCTGTGAGGTAAAAGCTTCTTTAAGTTATCTTGTGCAGATTTAATGGATGTCCATGCATTATGAATTCTCTGCTCCAGAGGCAGATACATTAAAGTGATACTAACAATTCTGGTCTACTGTTCCTTGTGTAATTAACTTCGTCTAATGAGGACAGTCACTGGCCAGCGCCCTGTGTAGATGTTCGTGTTGTGCTGAGGAACTTGATTCTCATCATGACTTGCAAAAAAGCTGGAATGCAAGGAGTAAATGACAGCCACAAACCCATGGGTCAGTCATATCTTTAAAGAGCTGTGTCACTTCTTGAGGAAGTGCTGAGTGGGGCATTTTCAAATCCTTGGATGTTTTAAAAATACTCATCAAGAGGAAGTGGCCACCACAGCTTGTGCAACTTGTTTTTCGTACATGGTTTGAAGAGAGGAGGTTCCAAGCACAAAGTCATTTAACATTAACAGATGCAGCTTGAAATATTTTAGCCTTAAACAAATCTGATGACAAGAATCTGAGTTATACTCCTCTAAAATACTGAATTTAAAACTGATTAGAATTTGAGTTTAGGCTTGCAATTCTTTAAGATGGTCGCAGTTCCCACATACGTTTTGCAGGGGTAATGGACTGCATCATTTGTAGCAGAACCACAAACTATGACCTTCCCATTGAACTGGAAACAAGGTTCATAAGGAGATAAGTCACTTTCATAGGACACACCTGTCACCAGTGCAAATGGAAATAATTACTTCAACAATGTTGTAGTATAAAAACTAAACCCAGGTCATTCTATGCAATTACATGTTTGTTCTGTG
>VWYH01008819.1:150687-195407 GCA_013399365.1 Pampusana beccarii | reverse complement strand
TGTGGTGATAAACTGTCTGGTAGGTTTCTGAAGTGAGCAAGTACAGTGAGCAACATTTCCTCTGGTATAATGCTTTACATAAAGTAAAATTAAGGTTACTTTTAGGTCAGAGATACTTGCATTGTCCTGGGAAGGGCCAGGAGGAACCTTCTGCATTAGATAAGCTCTCTCTTCCATAGGTTGTTCCAGTCCCGGTGGATAACAGTGACCTCTGGCTCTCTGCCCAAGTACTCTGCTGGTAGCATAACTGACGTAGGTTTGGATTTATTCAAAACTCATCTTTGCATGGCCTTTATATGCCCCTGAAACGTTCCCCATAGAATGTACTTTTCCAGTGAGATTGCATATATACTCACACAGATATATGAAAGTGCATCTTATATCACACAAGAGTGTATATATATATTATTAGCAGAAAGCAAATATCTCTTTATAATTGATGTCCCATTCCCCCCAGTAGCCTAACTCTTTTACAGGAACCTCTTCTATGACACTTGTGCCTTCAGATATGATGCAAACTCTGTTTAATACATATTTGAGGATTGTCTCTTGACATGGGTCATAATCCTGGCTTCCCAAATCAACTTTAAGAAGAATTACTAGAGGTAAATCTGTCTTTATCCACTCTGTGAGGCTATGAATGTTCATGAAAACTTATTTGAGTAGAACAATAAATTACTAACTCTAGTGCCTAGGAAAAGTGCATTCCTTAATTACAAGAAACCTCTGGTAAAGTTCACCATATTGATCTTAAGAGGACACCAAATTCATTTGAAAATTACTTCATAAAGTCAATCCAGTGGAATGGTTGCATCACCCAGTCCAAAATCAATAGGATTAACAGATTTTAAAACAAGCAGAGTAACATACGTCTCTCTGTAATTTTGGTAGCCTGAAGGTCCATTAGAGGCTATTCTATTCCTAATTTCCTAATTCCTCTTATATTACTAATTTAGTTTACAAGTGTCCACATAAAACTGTTTCAGAAAGCTGATCAAAGTAAATTTAAAAGGCCATCGTTAGTAAATAAGCATATACTCTGCTTTGCCAAGTTGCTGGTAAAAATGTAAGTCAATGATAACCAAAGGAATTGAATTTTTTTCTTCCACGTTCCAAAGCATATTTTAAAAACTGCCATGTGCTAATGATTTCTGCTTTCAATATTTTCTTTTGTATCTGGATCTGAGATTCCTTTCACTTTGTCAATCACTTAGGCTTCAAATTTAAATATGCCAGCACAAAGAACACAACAAAAGAATACGCTAATCTTGTTCTGTCAAAAGCAGATCCTATTTCTTATTCCCCAAGGCCAGCCAAAGCAGAGCTGGCCTAAAACGTTAAATAGAGTGAAGCAAGCATACACATATTCTTATCTTTTGCTAAAATACAGACCTGAAACGTGGGCACAAATATTCCACATTTTTTTTTCTTTCTCACAGCTTAAAGTAAACACGATCCCTTCAAATAACATGAGCAAATTTCCGAACATATTTCAATGCAACTCCTAATTTTGCTGAAGTGGGTAGAGCCACCTGCCATTCTGCTGTTCACTTGGCTAATAATTTGTGCATTGCACAGTCTTACGGAAATCCATAAAACTGTATGGTCAGTTCTGAATCTAATCATGGTAAACGAACTCCTTTGATAAACTCAGGTCCTTCGGATTTTCAGCTGATAGACTCATTTGCAAGTGAACTCACATAAACTCTTGTAAGTAGAACTTGAAATGCCTTTTTAAAGGCAAGCCATTTTCCTGTTAAATACTGCACATAATAGATCTTTTTAAGGTGCATTGCTTTTTCTTGGATATATTTACTCCAGCTAAGTGTAGCCTTGAACATTGTGGCCTGCTGCACAAATTTCTTGGGAACTATAACAGGAAAACTGGGGTTCTTAAAAATCTATTACCTGCAGAGACATAAGGGTAAAGGAGAAACTCATCATTTCAGCTGAAGCTCTGTAACTCTCTTATTGTTCCTATTGTCCTTTCAGTATACCAAATCAACATTGTCTCATTATTATTATTATTAGTTTTTTTATAAGGACACATTCGTGCTATACACCCAAGAAAACAAGACTTGCATTTTAGCAAGAAGGAAGTGATAAACGTGTAGTATAATGGATGAATAGTGATAGTAAGATTAATTTGCTGGTTTTCTTTGGAAAAAAAAAAAGGGGAAATGAAGAGAGGGCCAAGCAATAGCAGAACAGTCATATGCTAGCTCATTTTTCAAAACAGAATGCTCTAGATTAAAGAAAGACCTTTCTGCAATAGAAACCAAATTAGGTGTACTGTTTTGAAGGAACTGTTGCACACCTTCACCTATCATGAAAGTGCTTCTGGTGCAGATGTTTCTTCAGGATTAATATGACGTATTTTCCCCTTACCTATGACAACATTAGGGCTCAAGAGTGAAAGGTTAACATTTACCACACTGTACAGATAACTCACTGTGAAAGAGTAAACCAGTCTTCCAAATTAGTCACACAAAAATATTCTGAGGGGCTTGTATTGGAAACACAGATAATATAGAAAGAAACAGGCTGACTAATTTGCGACGACCTTTCTTGCTAAAATACCTCATATATGTGTATGCAGTAACACATACCGGCATTTGTGCACACACCTAAACAGGCAAAACATTTGAGGAGTGTTGCTCACTTATATAATGTGGCTTCTCGGCAGAAAGATAAATGAATCAGTAACATCTGCTGTTGCTGTTTCTGCACGAATAAGGTCACTTTCCACCCTCCTTTTCCCTCTCCTTGCCTGAAATATTCAGTGCTGTCATTTCAATACTCAGACCATTAAATCTAATCATCAGAAATTACTAAAGAAATTTTTGCCTGAGACACATATGTAAGCATGTGCTCTTTTCACAGTGTTTAAGTGATTGTCACATCAAATCCCCAATTATTTTCCAAGTAAACATCACTCAACATAACTCAAAACTGAAGGACTGTAAAGTGTCCTTTTTTTTTTTTGTCAGTTGAAGAAGATAGGAAAAAAGAACATGCATCAAGCTGCAAACAGAATAGTACTTTGTTCACAAAATACCTGATGGTAAGCTGGAGTCCTTCCAGTTTGTGCACCTCCTTTGATGAAAACAAAAATTTAAATTCTGTTTCCTAATGCATATCACCAAAAATCTGACAATGTCATTGAAATCCTTACAACTATGAGAATACGGACTGAAAATATGTCTGAATTTAGTTATCCAGAGCCAAACCCTCTTCTAAATTCTACTAAGATGTTAAACAACAAATTTTAAAGAGTCCAAGGTTTTTTGGAAAAAAAATAATTCAATAAAATACATACCATAATTGTAGGCAGATTTAATATCACTGGAAAGATTATTAATTTGTCTGCCAGAGAAAACAAAATACGGAGATATCAATAAATGCAGTAGATGCCTGTATCCATGGTACTAGCCATTGTTCAAGAATAACAAAAATAATAACAAAAACCTAAAAGTGTCTTCAACAATAAAGAAAAACAAGTTTGACATAATGATGGTTGCAGTTTTGGCATGATGACAGGGGACAGAAGGATCAGAAATCTGCTCTTCATTTGAGCTCATTCATGACACAGGTTGTTTTGGATACTCAAGGTGATCATATACACCTGTAAACTCATAAGGGTTGTGGGAATACAGAATAGACTGAGAAAAATATCTAAAGAATAAAGATATCTGAAAGTCAGATATTTTCACAACTGGTTTAATAGCTTCAGTTCAGGACTACAAGTAAAATTCATGGACAACACAGAAGAAAAATGAAATCCACAACAGATTAACAATTTTATTTTCCTTTGGTCTGGAATCTCCTGTTGAACTGAGGCATGAGCCGTTCTCCTTCAAAGCTGTTCATGGATGAATGTATGAAGTGGACATAATTCAACAGATTTTCAGCATAAATGCTGCAGGTTTACAAAGCAGGTGTATTTATCTGGAGGTAAATTAAAACTCTGCAAAAAACTGTGAGCTCAAATCAGTAAGCTCTGAAATAACTAGGGGAATAAGAGATAAAATAGCTACAGTCCTTAAGTTGTGGCCCGCATACCATTTGACAGTGGTCTGTGGAGAATGTATAGGTCAGACGGCAGTCTGTCCTCCTTGCTCCCAGTTCACCAAAGAGAAGAGGCGGTTAGAGAATCAGGTGAGAAAGAAGCACATAGAGGATGCAGCAGAGGAACAGAGCAGATGGGCGTGGGAGACAAAATGAGAAGCAAAAGTGACAGCACAATCATTGCATTCTAGACAACTAAAAATACACAAATAGTTTTATATTTGTTTCCCTCGCTGCAGTTGCCAGAAAGATGTCACATAATCGCAAGTGAAAGGGAAGGTAGCACATGCAAGTAGAAGTCAAAGTGAAGGAGATGCATTAGCCGCATTCTGCTTTAAATGATACTCTAGCATCTGAAAGTCAGAGAGCCTGGGGCTTAGGAGACTCCATGACCCTGTACAGAAAAAGGCATTTTGTCCAGTTCTTCTGTGATGTCTGAAAGTGTTAGCAGAGTTGCCTTGGACAAGCTTGGCTGTTATAAGACATAAGAAAGAAAATAGTAGTTTCTAAGATGTGAGCTATTTAAGGTCTTCATGGTGAAATCTTACACTTCAAGAATTATAAAGTATCAGATTCAAAGTTTCGTTTTGTGAACAGAATAATTGCAAATGCCAAAAAATAAGGTTTATTTATAGCTACATTGAAAGTTATCATAAACAGCTCAGAGGTAATTTTTGTGGCTAATACAGTCCTAGCAGTTAGCTATTTCCTGCTCTAGTTGGTGCTGTTAGAAGAAGACTTTGAGAGGAGAATCTAGAACACAGGAAAAGCATCTTTATTTTATTCAATGGTTAAAAAAGTCCGTCTGATAAATGGGGTTACCCATTTATCATACATGTGCTTTCAAGATTGTTCTGGTATTTATGGCAAATAGACACTGGATAAAATCTACAAGCATTCCTGGGAGGGATGATCAGCATCTAAGTATCTCAGTCCTCAACTAAACCTCATCACAACTAAATACAGAGACATAGGCTCCTTCCTATCACTTATTGAACTAAGTTCTCTGGAAAGGGCCACTGCTTCAGCAGGCTCTGAAGGAAACACCTTTTTCTCCCAATAATTCCTCTACATGGAGTGTGTGTACACACTACAGAAGGAACTGAGCATATAGCTGGGGATAAATTTGCATTAGCTGAAATGAATTACAGACTACAACCTCAGCTTGCTGAGCATGAAGAGAAACAGGTTGAAGTGTGTTTCTGTGTTTTGTATTACCTTTGAACCAGCTCAAAGTGTAGTTAATATGTTGCATTGGCTGCCTGGAGTTTACAGTTGAGGATCAGACGATCTTTATCCTTGGTCTATCTTCTCTTTTCTTGAAAAGAAAAAAAGTAAGAACACCAACAGGAACAGTGAAAGCATGCATCATAATTCAATAGTTGTTTTATTATAGCCAGGGTGCTTTAAGGACATTAGCAAGATAAACTCCATAGAAAGAGTGTCTTTTACTGGATTGACAAATATGACTGGAAGATTACATGGATCTGGGGACATGTGCCCTCCTGCAAGTTTCAAATAGAAACAACCAGCTTATCTAAAATATATATTTAAAAACTGAATATACATATAAAAATTATTACATTATTGAAATTTTTATTTTTAACAGAATAATTGTTTCTTTCTTTAAGACCAATATTCTGGAGCTCTTGGTAGCCAAAAGGTTCATCACCTAATCAAGTAAATTTAAAGCTCTTGGTTTTACTGTGTTTAAATTATTTTTGATTCCTGACGTTTCACTCCACAAGTTTAAGCTTCTCCATTTAACTGAAGCTTAATGGATCTCCTCTCAGCTATATTGCTGCAATACTGATGTCTAACTTACAGAAGAAGTGCCAATGACGTTTCTCTTTTCAAGTGTACAGCAACATGGACATTTAAGTTACTGATTTTGTTAATACCTGACTGAATTTATACATCCTTGTCAAGACATTTCATTGTTTACAGACTCAGTTACCAGAGACTTTTATGTGTTCTCCAACTGAAATTATGCAAGTGCTGAGCTTCTGCATGTGCACATACAGACTTACAGACAAATTTTATTTCCACAGAAAAAAAATGGGTGTGTACTGAGGCCTACTATAGAATGGAAGTTGTACTCTGAATAGAAAAGATATGATTAAGTAAATAAATACAAGTGAAATGTAAACAGATAATCTTACACTTATTTTTCATTCTAACTATGCCAAGGCCTCTGTCTTCTCATGGTAGTTAAGAAGGCATACCCATGGGAAGAATTTATCTAAAATCTCAAAGGCATATCATAACTTGGAACTGGATAAAAATAGTTTCAGGTTAGATCAATTTTTTCTATCAAATTGCGATCCCGTGTAAGATGTGCAGCCAGATCATTTTTACACAACAGCTTGTGTTGTATATGATTTGTTGTGACATCACTTTACTAGAACTCATGGCTTAAAAGGGTAAAGTGTAGGCCTAATGTCAATTCAGAAAAGGGGAGCAAGAATAAAGTGCTTTCTTCTTGATGATAATGTAGGTCAGAAAGAAAAGAGATGTGTATTAGTCTGCAGCCATTTCCCTGGAAAACATTCTCTCTGAAATATCCCCCCTTTGGTGGGGGAATCCTATTGCTTTCTCATTTTATCACACAGAATTGAGTGCTATATGCAATTTTTTTTCGTGTCAAAATTTATCAGTATTTACTTCCTTTTCTTTCACCCTCAGCATCGTAGGCATTTCTTAGGAGAACATATATATTTTCCACAGATTAGTATTTACTCAGGTTGTGGTAATATCTAAAAATTGTTCAGGCATAATCTAAATGCAGAAGACACAATCTCTGCTCTCAAGAGACACCAAACATTTGTAACCCAGTAAAAGTGATTTTTGCCATGACTAGTAAAAAGCTCGCATACCTTTTGCTGCCCTGTCAGCACCGCAGGGTCTCAGGGCTCATCCAGGCTTGCTGTGGCCACAGCTGGGTTCAGCCTGGTATGACAGGTGACAAGAGGAACACTGCCTATGGGCTCTCCTCTTTCAGCTTTTCTTATGATCCTCAATATGGCACCATCCTGGCAGAGGTAGGGAGTCAGCGAGTGACAAACAGCAGCTCTGGTGCAGAGCTGAGGCCGGGGAGGCACGTGTGCTGCTCTCTGGTTCTAGATGGGGTCCCGGACAGGGCAACAGGGGCCATGAGAAAAACCAAAACCATACCAAACGAAGCAAAAACAAACCCCCAAACCCGACCAAACAAAACCAAACAAACAAAACACCAAACAAACAAGACCCCTGAAACCCCCCAAAATATAAAAGTAGCCCCAAGTGGAAGATCAGAGAGAAGGAAATCTCTGTCATGGTCATCATACTGTTCCCAGCAAACACCTCAGCATACTTGTTGCTATCCCCTCCTACACCTCCCACTTTCTCTGGGAAGGCTGAAACCATCATCCTCAGGATGCAAAGGGACACTGGAAGGGTGAGCACCACACCATAGAAAAACCCTAAATACTAGGAAAGTGTTTTAGTGTTTTTTTGTTTGTTTTCTGACTTTTTTTTTTTTCTGTGCATAGTAGTTTAAATGGTGCTACTAGATTTTTCTGTATCAATTAAACAAGCCATGCTGTTAGCCTGTTAAAATAATGATTGAATTAAGAGTAACGTTTCAGCCTATGTGTGGTAGCTGCATATTTCCCTGAGATCCGAGGCCAACAGTAGGGCAGCTGATGGCTCCTTAGCACCTTTTGTGCCCCATTGTGCCTGTCCCAACATACACATCTAGGGTGGCGCCAAGGTGCTGACGGTCACATCCTCCCCTACCCCGGGGGCAGGGTGACTTCACCTCCACCAAGCCGGGGGGGGGTGGGTGGGCAGGAGGGGTGGGATTCAGCAAATTCAGGGTCCTCAGCAAAGGAGGTGCCCGGTGTAGCTGAGAAGCTTCTGGACCGTGTTGTAAAGCCCACAGCCAGGTCTGACCAGGCTATATAACGCGGTGCCCACTGAAGACCCTCTTTGAGTGGTCTTCTCAGAGCAGTGGGTCTGTGAACTGGAGCCCTCCGCTTAGACTGGGACGCTGCCCAAGACTTCCCGAGATTGAGAGCGTCTCACCTCCTCCTGTGGTGAGTGGTTATTTACTGGATATATCCTTGAATGAGTCCTTGCCCAACCCAGGCAAGTGTGAGCCCTCGCCTAACCCAAGGGAGTGATTATTTCTTGTGGGTACCTGTGAGTGAGAGGCCTCTGGTTCTGTTTCTTGTATGTGAGTGCATGTTGAGGATCCTCATTATTTTTATGTTGTTGTGCCCAATAACCTCCTCAACTGATATCCGAACGTGTATCTTATGTTGTTGGAGTGCCAAATAATTATATAAACTCTGTTTCTAGTTGGTTTATTGGCTACACTTCTCTGGCTAGAATAAAGTCTGTTTTGGACTTATTTTCTGTCTAAAACTGATTTTGGGGTGCATCCGTGACACTATGTATATGTTTTGTACCCTTTTACACAAAACAAGATTTTGTGCTTAAAAAAATAGAGCAGATTCAAATATATGACAGAATCAAACATTGCTTTTGCATTCTGCATAGGTAGAAAACAATTTCTTGATTTGATAATTTCTTGTAGGCATGATAGCAAAATAGGTCTTCAAATAGAAGAAGGTAGAAGAGGTTCTTGAGTAGGACTTAAGAACTAATTATTGTGATGGAAAAATCTGTGGGGTCTTATTTGGCCTTTAACCTCACATTGGCTCTACCCTTGTTTTTTGAGCATGTGATTGCAACTTTATGACACAATTCAGTTCTCTATCTATTAAACGGAAATAGGTACAACTCAGCATAATGGGATTTTTTCATAAAGATGAGAATAATAATGGAAAGAATCATTATAATGGGGATGGAGTAAATGCATGCTATTCTTGTTTGCTGGTGGCTTTTTCCAGTACAGGAAAGATTTTTCCATTGATGTTCTACAGATGCAGTAGGGAAAGATCTCATAGGTAAATATGAGAAAATAAGAAAGATAAAATTATGACAGTATTGTTAATAATGGAGTATGTGCTTAAATATCCTCTCACACACTCCCAAAATGTGAGGGCAATCCTGATTTTTCTGTGCAGTACTTTAATGCTGCTAAAGGCAAAGACTTGCAGATTGTACTGATGAGCTGGTAAATTTTAGCCTGGCAAATGATGACTTTGAAATTAATTTGAGTGTTCATGGTGGCTAACAAGCTAAATGTAAGTATTCAAAAGAAAGAGTTAGAAGTACGAAGAGGGAAATCTTGTGTAAAATTAGGGTGCAGTATCATCTTAGTATAGGGGCAAGAACTACTGGAACACAATGCTTTTGGTAGTAATTGAAACTGGAGAAAGTTTGTAGAAAATCCAGGAGAATGATTACAATATTTGGAAACAGGCCCTCTTGAGGATTTGTGATCTGCTTATTAAAGAGACAAAAGAGAGAAATTTAAGGGAGGTGGTATACATGCTTGCCTGTGTGGGTGAGTGACCGTCTTACATACTGAAAGTATTTCCTGGCAAACGAAACTTTGATCAAGGGTTCTCTGATATAGTAGACAAAAGTGTAACAAAATTCAGTGGCTGGAAGCTGAAGCAAGACAAATTTAGACTGATAGAATAAAGATCCAATTTTTAACACTGAAGATAATTAACTAGTGAGTACCTTGATGAAATTGTGGTTGCTTTTCCCTGGAAATTTCAATTAAGACTCATCATATTTTTCTCAGCAAACTCCTTTAATTCTGCTGGAATAAATTCTGGTGAATCCTATAACCTTTGTTATTTAAGAGGTCAGATTAGATTATTATAATAATAATTTATGGCTTTGCCTTCTATGTTCAGTAATAATTTCTCTCATGTTCTAATTAGTGTCTCATTAAAAAAAAAATATTTTTTCCTTTTTCTACTAAACGCTTTTTTCCCAGAATATATCCCCTACTTTCTAAGAACTGCATTTTGATTCCTTGGCTCACAATCTGAACATGAGCGAGTGAGTAGATGCAAGCTGTAAATATTGCCTCCTCAAAGAACTATTGGCTAACTAGCATTAGGTAATATAAATATTAAGGGTATGAGAGGGTCTGAGGGGAAACCTTTTATACAGCAGAAATGCTGCTCTAAGTTTTCTGAACAGTAAATGGATCAAGGTTTACATAAAGTCTTCATTTTGTCAGGTACAATGGTAACAGCCAAACAAACACATCCCATAGCCTTAGGTCTAGCAGTCTGTTAAACCAATTTGTATGCACACAAGAAGTGTCTTTCTGAAACATGAAGATGCCCAAGAGAGAGAGTCTAGAAAGGTTTTACAGACATTTAATAGTTCAAGACATTATATGTTCAATAACGAAAGAAAAAGGTTTAGAGAGAAATCAGATTTTCATGGACAAAAGCTATGCTCTTGTCCTGAGGGGAGAAAGGATCATAGGCAGTGATTTTTGTATGTGTCAGGAAGAGATGCAAAAAAAGAGTTTGACAGCTGGAGAAGCAAGAGAAGAGAAAGAGCTGCTCTTTCTATCTCATCTGTTTTGTATGCTTTTATATTCCATTTTCTCTGAGTGATTTCTAGCTCTTTCCTCCTCTCTATTAAACTGATTCATTCTTTTTTACACTCTTCTTGGCACAAAAAATAATTCTTTTTCATTTTTCTGTTCAATGCTTTTTCTGTCCCACTGGCATACACCACCCTCTATAGTGTACCACAACATTACCCAAACCTTTTGCAAGCGCATCCCCATTATGGTCACATCTGTGTTCACATGACTACTGTAGTAGTCTCCACTAAAGTCTGTTGTATGTTTTACTGACTGCACAGAAGCTATTGAGAACTGATTAGAAGCATCAATATCCACCCCTCTGCTTTGGAGGAAGCAGGTACTTGCCAGCAGATAGAAGTAGCTATCTGTTCCCCAAGTAGCACAAACAGCTCTTCAAATATCCCAAAGGATCTGAAACACATTTGGTTCTCTAGTTTAGTTCTTTCATACTTTCACCTTGCTTCTACTCTTCAAAAGTGCCTAAGAAATCTACACTAAGACTGACCAGACCAGTAACCATGTGATGATAGTGTGGCCGAAGAGCTGATTACCTTGAATACCTTGAAGTGAGAAAGCCAACAGTTATAGTAGTGCCAGTACAAGGGGTCAGATAGTAATCTCTACGGCCTATTAAGATTTCACTATTTCTTCCACCTTAATGTACTATTGTTTTTGAATAAAAATGAAGGGGCAAGACAATGAAACACTGTAAGTTTTGAATAAGAAAAGACAACCTTCTTTATACAGTCACAAGGTTGTGATGTGCATTTGGGCTAAAAAGGTGTCCCTAATTTACTTATGTCAGTTATGAGTGTGAAAAAACTCCTATATCCTTAATCAAAACAGTGATTCTCCCCAGAAAAAAAAAGGACATAGATGTAATTGCAGTAATGCTTTTTTAGTTTAATCCATTCAGGATTTGGTTTAAGCCAAATGGGAGAACCAAATCTCAGTTGCTGTACACCAGCAAAATCTTTTGAGTATAAACAAATGATTTTTGCATGTGGGAGGGTGATAGGACTAGAAGGTGTATTTTACTTTTGACAGGGATTAGGATGACGCTTTCGGCAAAATGTTCTGTTGGCGTGGCAAAAAATTCTGAGCCTCGGCCTCCTAAATGTTATGGAGTTTTCATAGGAAAGATTTTTATTAGGAAATGTCAAAGTAAATATCTAAGCATGAGATGGCTCAAAGCTGCCTGTCATACATACGGTATTGATGGATTCTTGGCTGTATCTTTTGTTAAGTAAATGAGAATACTGGCTTCATGAATTGTGGTTACATGCCTAAATGCAAGAGCTGCCCACGCAAAACCTGTGTTGGAACTTTCTAAGCTGACATGGTCGATAGAAGTGAGAAGTTCTGATTCAGAATAAAGAATCAGGACATCTGTTTCAAGTTTCATGCTTTTGGGGGGTATATGATGGAGGGAGAACACATTACTTTAATGTGACAAATACTGATCAATTTATTTCAAACTTTACTTTGATGATAAAGATACAAAGTGAAGATACTAAAATACTTGTCACTTTTCCACAAATGCAAATAACATATGTATATCTTAACCCTTTCTTTCAAACTTAGAGTTTAACATTCATCAGTACGATTCAGGCATACAAAGTGGAACCTGGGAATAAGAAGCAACAATTCTTCTGAAAGGTTGCATCAAGAATATATATTTGGACTAGATGATCATTGTAGGTCTTTTCCAGCTGACCTGTTCTGAGAAGAATTATTTACATAATAATATATATAATGGGCTTCTTGGTGGTGATATAAAGAAAGAAAAATACTGCTGAGTACCAGCATAAATGCTGATGCAACTGCTTAACTGTGCATGAGTTTCTGAAGACAGAAGTATCTTCGTTAAGCCTGTTTTGCATTTGACCCTTGTTTAGGTGGCATGTATACTGACAGCGATATGAATTTCTAAAGCACTACCTTGAATATCAGGTCTTGCACTCCTAAACTACAAGGCTAGCTAATCAGCACTTTTATGATTGGGCTGCCCAATTACCGTTTTCCAAAGTATTCTTAAAAAAGATTTCAGATGACAGAGTATTTTATACATAATTTTTCATAAAGTTAAACTATGAACAAAATTGTGTACATAAAATGTTTTGTTTTTCAAAATAAGCTTGTGACATTATCACACAAAAACATGATTAAAATTCAAGAGGTGAGCCTGGGATATAATTCTCAGTCCTAGCTGAGATTCTTCTTGACTAGCATTAATTTAACTTGTTTCAGCTAGTTATCTAGTTTTCCTAAATGGAAAGGTTCCTATCTTTATTTATGTTAGAAAAATTCTTCTACAGTCCCTCAGAAGAAGTGTAAGAAGCAAAACCTAGCTTTGCCTATGAAGTTCTGCTGAATGGCTTCTGATAAGACTTTTTGGAATTCCAGTAAAAAATTTTATATCAGCAGAATATGATAAAACTTCATTAGTATGTTCATCAAATATGTATACCTGCTTAGCTGATAAGCAGTATCCAACCTACACTGTAGATAAAGGAAACCATCGTGTGACACAGCTAGCATGCAATACTGTAATTAAAAACGATGTCTACTAATTATGTGTACAGCAAATAAATGTCTGAGAAGCACTTTCTAACTCACCCTGCTAACTGTTGCACGAGCATGTTACTGGTTAGCTCAAAGTGCTTCGCTTTGTCCTTTTTATCATAGGTTTATTTTCTTGCAATAGATAAAAGACCACGTATTTTTAAAAATGAGCTATGTAGTTTAGGAGCTGTGGTGGGTTGACCCGGGCTGGGTGCCAGACACCCACCCAGCTACTCTCTCAGTCCACTTCCTCGACAGGATGGGGAGAGAAAATAAGATTAAAAAGTTCAAGATAAC
Source organism: Pampusana beccarii (assembly GCA_013399365.1). Taxonomy (NCBI): domain Eukaryota; kingdom Metazoa; phylum Chordata; class Aves; order Columbiformes; family Columbidae; genus Pampusana; species Pampusana beccarii. Next base: position 181,966 of record VWYH01008819.1, on the reverse strand, counting down.
GATGGGAAGATTTCTTACCAAGTACTCTCAAGGCCTAAAGACACTAGCTGTGGGGAAAATTATTTTAATGTATTGTCAAATAAAATAGATTTGGATAGTGAGAATCGAAGACAAATTAAAAGACATTCTTCCCACCCACTTTTCCTAGGCTCAGCTTCACTCTTTCATTCCCACTCTTCTACCACCCCCTCCCAGGTAGCACAGATGGGATGGGGAATCACAGAATCATAGAATGTTAGGGATTGGAAGGGACCTTGAAAGATCATCTAGTCCAATCCCCCCGCCGGAGCAGGATCACCTACATGAGGCTACACAGGAAGGTGTCCAGGCAAGTTTTGATTGTCTCCAGAGAAGGAGACACCACAACCTCCCTGGGCAGCCTGTTCCAGTGCTCTGTCACCCTCACTGTGAAGAAGTTTCTTCTCATATTTAAGTGGAACCTCCTGTGTTCCAGTTTGTACCCATTGCCCCTTGTCCTATCATTGGTTGTCACTGAGAACAGCCTGGCTCCATCCTTGTGACACTCACCCTTTAGATATTCATAAACATGAATGAGGTCACCCCTCAGTCTCCTCCAAGCTAAAGAGACCCAGCTCCCTCAGCCTTTCCTCATAAGGGAGATGCTCCACTCCCTTAAACATCTTTGTGGCTCTACGCTGGACTCTCCCCAGCAGTTTCCTGTCCTTCTTGAACTGAGGGGGCCAGAACTGGACACAGTATTCTAGATGCGGTCTCACCAGGGCAGAGTAGAGGGGGAGGAGAACCTTTCTTGACCTACTAACCACACCCTTTCTAATACAACCCAGGATGCCATTGGCATGCTGTCCACCAGGACCCCCAGGTCTCTTTCCCCTACACTACTCTCCAACAGGTCGTTCCCCAACTGAATGGAGGGTTGTGAACAGTCCATGATGTTGTGAACAGCCCATTCTTCTCTGCTGCTCATTCTTCCCCACACTTTTCCCCTACTCCAACCTAGGTCCTTCCCATGGGCTGCAATCCTTCAGGATAAGGCTGTTCCTGTGTGGTCTTCTCCACAGGCTGAAGTTCCTTCAGACAATATCCACATGCTCTGATGTGGGGTCCTCCATGGACTGCAGTTTAGACATCTGCTTCAACTGGTTGCTCCATGGGCTGTGGGGGAGTCTGTGCTCCAGTGCCTGGAGCATCTCCTCACCCTCCTTTTTCTCTCACCTTGATGTCTGCAAGGTTGTTTATCTCATTGGCCAGTGAGATGGCCAGTGTTGTGTCAGAAAACAAGATGGGTTTTTTTAAGTACATTAATATGCAAGAGCAGGTCTAAAGAAAACATTGGACTGGTACTTGTTGAAGATGGTCATCTGACTAACAGGGATGAAGTAAAATTGGAGGCATTAAATGTTGGATTTTTGCCCTAGTCATTAATAATACTGATAGACCTTGGGCTGCCCAGTCCCCTGAGTTGGAGGGCAATGAGTGTGGGGACAGTGACTTTCCTTTTGTGGACACTGAAATTGTAAGGGACCTGTTGTATCAGCTGAATGTTCATAAATCTGTGGAGCCTGATGGGATTCATCCCAGAGTATTGGAGGAGCTAACAGATGTTGTGGCAGGACCTCTGCCAATAATCTACCAAAAGTCTTAGGAGTCTGAAGAGATCCCCACTGACTGGAAGCCAGCCAATGTTATCCCAATCTACAAGAAGAGAGTGAGGGAAGACCCAGGAATCTCAATTCCTGGAAAAATTATGGAGAAGATTATATGGAGTACTATTGAAAGGCACTTAAAGGATAATGCAATTGTCAGGCAGAGTCAATATGGGTTCACAAATGGAAAGTCCTGTTTAACTAATTTGATATACTTTTACGATAAGGTCACCTCCCTAGTGGATAAAGGCAAGGTGGTGAATCTAGTTTTTCTGGATTTTAGTAAGGCTTTTGATACTGCTCCTCACAGCATCTTTCTGGATAAGTTGTCCAGCTATGGGGTGAGTAGGTTCATGGTGCACTGGGTGATGAACTGGCTGAATGGCAAGGTTCTAAGAGCTGCAGTAAATGTGCCTACATCTGGCTAGTGACCAGTCACCAGCAGTGTCCCTCAGAGTTCAATTCTAGGGCCAGTCCCATTCAATACATTTATCAATGATCTGGATGCAGGAGTTGAACGCACCTTTAGTAACTTTGCTGATGATACCACACTGGGAGGTGCTATTGACTCTCTTGAGGGACAAGATATCTTTCGGAGGGATCTAGATATATTGGAACATTGGGCTGTGACTAACTGGATGAAATTTAAGAAGTTCAAATGCCAGGTTCTGCACCTAGGACAGAGTAGTTCCAGGCACAAGCTTAAACTGGGAGAGGGGTGGCTGGAAAGCAGCCCTGCAGAAAGGGGTCTGGGGGTGCTGGTCAACAGCAGCCTCAACATGAGTCAGCAGTGGGGCCTGGCAGCCAGGAGGGCAAATCCCATCCTGGAGTGCATCAAACATGGCATCACCAGCCAGCCAAAAGAGATGATGATCCTGCTGTGCTCAGCATTGGTGTGGCCTCACGTGGAGTACTATGTACAGTTCTGGGACCCACAGTTTAAGAATTTTGTGGTGGGNTTTTAGTAAGGCTTTTGATACTGCTCCTCACAGCATCTTTCTGGATAAGTTGTCCAGCTATGGGGTGAGTAGGTTCATGGTGCACTGGGTGATGAACTGGCTGAATGGCAAGGTTCTAAGAGCTGCAGTAAATGTGCCTACATCTGGCTAGTGACCAGTCACCAGCAGTGTCCCTCAGAGTTCAATTCTAGGGCCAGTCCCATTCAATACATTTATCAATGATCTGGATGCAGGAGTTGAACGCACCTTTAGTAACTTTGCTGATGATACCACACTGGGAGGTGCTATTGACTCTCTTGAGGGACAAGATATCTTTCGGAGGGATCTAGATATATTGGAACATTGGGCTGTGACTAACTGGATGAAATTTAAGAAGTTCAAATGCCAGGTTCTGCACCTAGGACAGAGTAGTTCCAGGCACAAGCTTAAACTGGGAGAGGGGTGGCTGGAAAGCAGCCCTGCAGAAAGGGGTCTGGGGGTGCTGGTCAACAGCAGCCTCAACATGAGTCAGCAGTGGGGCCTGGCAGCCAGGAGGGCAAATCCCATCCTGGAGTGCATCAAACATGGCATCACCAGCCAGCCAAAAGAGATGATGATCCTGCTGTGCTCAGCATTGGTGTGGCCTCACGTGGAGTACTATGTACAGTTCTGGGACCCACAGTTTAAGAATTTTGTGGTGGGCCTTGAATGCATCCAGAGGAGGGCAACAAAGCTGGTGAAAGGGCTGGAAGGAATGTCCTGTGAGGAGCCATTGGGGACTCCAGGTTTACCTCATTCGGAAAAAATGAGGCTGAGGTCCACCTCATTGCTGTCTACAGCTTCCTGAAGAGGGGATGTGGAGAAAGAGGTGCTGAGCTCTCCTCCCTGGGATGCAATGATAAGACACATGAAAATGGTTCAAAACTCTGCCAAGGGAAGTTCAACCGGACATTAGGAAGCATTTCTCTACTGAGAGGGTGGTCAAACACTAGAATAGGCTATTGGTCTTAAGAAAAAGCTATAGGAGAGTGGCATGATGAGTATTCTCATATTTCCTCTACCGTTTCATTTATCATTCAGGTGAATTTAGTTAAAGGCAAACAACAATTCCAGCAAAAAATAACGTATAAATAATTCTAAGTGGGGAAACGCTTTGAGTTATGAGAATAAGTCTTGTTTTTCTCTAGTAAATTTCAAGGTCTGTTTTATGTTTTCTCTCCCCCTTTTTGGATTTGTGATTTTACTGGGGATTTTGCTCTGCCCGAAATGTGCACCTAGGCTACAGATGACACTGTCTGGGCCATGGAAACAAAATTCACTTTTACAGTGACTTCACTGTTTTTTCTTTGTTGCACTGTTCACAAAGTGAGCTGAAAGTGTGTGTTTGTGTGTTTGCAAGGAATACACTAACTATGCTGAATTAGCATATCTGTTTCACAACCCAACAGATAATTTGCTAAATTGCTGTAACTTGATTGCATTTAATTTAGTACCATTATTGTAGAAGTATTAATAGTATCAGTTCTGATGGGTCTTTGTATTCTTCATCTTATGAATTAGAATCAGGCAAACTCAAAATTTCATAAGTACTAAAATATTTCTCTAGTGCTAGGGAGAATAGATATATACTGTGGTTTTACATCCTCTTACAAATTCACCGAAGCCACCACAAATCCCCAAACTTGTGAATTACATCTGGAATGTGCTCAACAAGCACACACAACTTAGCAGCATGATACTGCACACTTTGCGGTGTGTTGATGGGACAGACTACTGAAAATTGTGGGAGCTTGTCTGATCTTTTGCTCCTCTGAGATTCTGTTGAAAGAATTAAAAAGAGGCAAACCTTAATATTACTTCAAAATTGGGCTAATGCTCTAGTCATTCTGTCTCTCAGTGAACGAACTTTTCTGGGGAACAATTATTAACAGATCAGGAGATTTTAAATTGTCCCCTCAAATCTATATTATACCTATTGAAGAGCTTTCAATAATTTGGGATTACTGTGGTGAAAAATCCTTTAGCAGGTATCCATCCATTGTGAAGAAACTTTGCAGTAAAGTTTTACAGTTGTATTTTGTAGGTGTGCAGTAGGGAAGGAATTAAAGAACACTTTATACAGAAGCCTTTAAGTAATAGATGTCAAAATTCCATTTCTAGTATTAATAGTTTGTGTAAAGCTTTGTATTTCAAGATTACATTTATTTAGTTTTGGTCTGCTGCATGACTTTCATAACTCCCACACTTATGCAAATCATATCCATGGGATGAAAAATACAGCTGTCATAGATATGTTACCCATTGTTCCTGATCCACTTCTGAGTTAAATGCTTTAGCTAAACAATAGGACAAGCTTTAGTGTAATGGTGTTAATCAAGTAATAATTTCAAAGTACAAAATGAAATGTAACACTACAATGGTGTTTGATTTGAAATATATCCTAATTGGTATTGCACTGTATTTTTGTAATTTTTTTTTAAAATCAAATAAAGCCTGAAGTTTATGTAAGGGAAAAGTCCCTTTTAAAATGCATTGTTTAAAACTGGTAAGTATTTTATCTACGGGAATAGTAATGTAAAATGATTTTACACAAAACAAAATGAGCCCTCTACCAAAGACCACTACTATGATGAGGCATCACTTATCCATCTATAAAGTATTTTCCACCATCCTAAAAAATAATATTTTCATTAATGTTCTGCCATTTTCCCCTCCTAAGACTACATTTTGTGTGACCTAGAGAAAGAAAAAGGGCAATAGTTATATTTTAAAATGTAACAAAATTAAACGTAATGGACATGAAATGTACAAGTGTAATGTATAATGGAGTTATAACAAGTGTTATAATTTAATTTTTGAAGGCACTGTGAAATGAAAATGATACTGCCACCCAGGAAATTGTTATGTTTTTCTCAAATTAGTGTAAAATAAAGTTATTCTATTTGTAAACTCAAACAAGATTTATTAGATTTTTTAATTCAAGTCATCTTGAATCATCTTTCACCATAGAAATAAATAGTCCTCAATTTGAAGGACTCTACAAGATGTTGAATCGTTAGGTTTCTTAGTGTTACTTGTTTGGAGTGTTAGTAGGCTTTCTATAAACTACAGGTTTGGTAGTTTTTTATTTATGATTATAACTATCATTTCATGATCAATATTTGCATACTTGAAACAGTAACTTTTTAATATGCATCAGAAATCCAGTTCCCATCAAGACTGTGTGACTACGCACAAGAGTTGTGAAAGAGTACTTGTTAAATATGACACTGTGGCTTTTTCCTCCAAAGAGAGAGACACTGTACATTCATGTGAGTTGATTCATGAGCTGATTAGAAATGTCCTTTAGAGTTCTAAAGTTCGAGATATATTTGAGCCTATGAAGTCCTTACTTTGGTGGGATCCCATGAAGGATACCACAGGGCAAGAAAATGGCATTTTAGGCTGGAAAGGCTTCATATCTCAGACAGAAATGAAAATATTAATTCTGCAAGGTTAAAACCTGTCTGTCACCTTCCACCACTTGTGAGAGGCACAATATAGAAAACAGCTGCACAGATACACTTTAAATGACAATTCATTAATAAAGAATGGTCTGGAGATCGTAGGAGAAATTTCATTTTGAGAAATAAAAACGCACTGTACTGCTCGATTTATTAATTTAAGTCATTTTGAAGTGTTGTACAAAGCTTTCAGTGTGCTCCTTAAATCAAGTTATTTTATTTTGTGAACACCAATAGAATTTGCAGTGCTGCTGCAACAAAAGCGGGATTTCCCAGCTGGCAGATGATCCACCGTAGTTGAAAACTCATGAGCAGAGCAATATGAAGGGAGTCTCTCACACAGCTGAATTCTGTCATTTAAAGAGTCTTGCTTATCAACAGAATGAGATACTTAATATTCAGGTCTTTTGGATTTTTAGCTTTTGAAATAGCTTAAAGGGATGAATAAAATACTAATATTTCATTGAAAAGAGCAACCTCTACTGAGCTGTGTGCCCCAGGCCAAGCCTGATTCTTAGTTACATGTGCAGAACACTGTTCAAGTCAATGCAGGAATAAGGACATAGCTGAGAGATGAGGTGAGTGATTTTTAAATAGCCAAAGTTCAAGTAAGTTGTACTTTAGAAATAATTTAAAATTGGACAGCCTTTTCTTTGACTGAAGAGTATCTTTCACTTTTTGATCAGGATTTTCTTCACAGACAAACAGTTTTGTCTTTGCTAAGTAATTAGAAAACCGATTCTTTCTAGACAGAAAAGAAATGGCTGGAATTTTTAATGAAAATAATGTAAGTGATTTCATTCTACTTACACAAGCAAATTTACTCATGAAGTTTCAGAGGGCACTGATCAAACACAGAAGTTAGTAAGATGAAATTAGTACTCTAAAAGAAATAGTCAAAAAAAGCAGAACTCAAATTAGCGTCTCACTTTTGCGCTGGACAGATATCAGGAAGTCATATTTGCGTAAAAGTAAAAATTGGTCAATTCCACTGTGGTTTTAATATGGTTATAATGAGTAAAGGTCCATTTTCCATTCTGTAATTTTGTTGTTTGTTTGTTTTCTAAGACGTAAGAATACAAGTAATTCTGAAATAGGATCAAATCAAGTCTCATCAAAGTGAAAAACTAGAGAAACATCAAATGCGCACCCTAAGTATCTGAGCAATGGTGGAGCTCTGGGGTGTCACAAGAGAAAGATTCCACCTGAGAAGGTTACATCAAGAGTTCTTCAGTTAACTGGAGTTCATTTACACCAAGAATGTAAATTCCTGGATGACTGGGATACTGGTTATTCCAACAAGAGGTACTTTTCCTGTTTACTGTGAGAATAATTTCCATTTTAGGTAAATAATATGTATTCTTTGGTAGAGAGATACTTACGTTTTTCTCCAGCATCTCTAATCATTAGACTATGAAATTACTCTCTCTTTTTCTCTCTCTTTTTGTCCCAATGCAGTTATAATGTTTTATATAACATGCAAAACCTCTGACTGGAGGTGGAATGGGGTGGGAGAGAAGGGAGAGAGACTGATCCATATCTAGATCACCTAAAACTTTCAAGGTGGAAGCTGAAGTTACTAATCTGATAAATTTTTCCAAATCACAAACATGCTTTCTGTGTGGAGTTGGCTTGGGTCCTGCAGAAATTCCTTGCTTGCTTTCTGTTTTGTAAGCGCCAGAAAGTCTTTTTGTTCAGGGTGGATTGGGGTTGGGGTGAGGGGAAGCGGTGAGGAGGGAGGAAGTATTCATTTCTGATAATTTCTGGTTTCCATGTAACTTCATTTTCGGGTGAAAAGACATTGTGTTGGAAAATTTGCAATAAGCTCTAGTTATATACTTAGTCTGAGATCAGATGTTATAATTCTGATGAGGCATTGCAAAACCTTGCCACTATTTTCAGAGGGATAAATAAAGAATTAGAATCAACAGAAATATTATCTTGGGTTTTAACCCTTATTATAAATCTCCGTATAAATTTATACCATCTACGCTTTCTGAGACAAAAGATGCTGAGTGTTTCTGAATGACTATTTTTTACAGCCCTAAACACAGATAAATTTTAATCTGGTGATTTTAAAAATGTAATTTTTGACCTTTCATCTTGGTTTACATAATGGCATGTCATGACGATATATTACAGATTCATGGGGGAATACTTGCATGGTTTTGGAAGACTAACATGCTTTACCAAAATAAATATAGTGTCTTTCAGATCCAGAGTACTGACCTTGGCAGACTGGTCCCTTGATACTTGAAAAAATAATGATGATACTTTAAAAGTACTTTGTTCTGTTAGAACATTTGTGATTTGTATGGTGGTTTCCTTCAGCTGTTCCAGTGCTGTGTAGTGTAGAGCATGCCCCCTATAAATTTATAAATAAATAAAAAGCAGTGGGATGGGATCAGAGACTTAAATTGCTGTGCTTTGTCTTTGTTAGTCTCCAGATTATCCATGTTCTTTACTCATAATAGAACTCATATTTTTAAGTTTCAGGCACTGTGAATGAAATTACTTACTAAGTTAATCTGTTTTCTTGTGTATATCTGATGTATTCAGAGAGATTACCATTGAGCTTAAATCATGTCCAATTAAGAGATTTGGCGAGTCATAACATATTCCAGTGTTTCTGCAGTATGGAGTATGAAATCATGTCTCTACTCCACCAGAAAATTGAAAATCCCAAGAAAATCTGCTTTCTAAAATGCATACCTCTATAAACACTTCTATGGTTTAGATGCAGTATTTCGACTAAGNAAAAAAAAAAAAAGCAAGCTTTTAATTAAGAGTTGTTCTGTTAGCTACACAAAGGCAAGTGGGATTGTATATGAAGGGATTTTTTTTCCAGTTAGGACAGTGATTTATTAATTTTAGTGTTATCTTCTCATGCTATCCCTAGTGAGATGGAAATGTTCTTGGTTTTATGACACTTCATCAAGAGCTGGGAGTTGATCTTGGAGCTCTCTGATGAATGTCCTGTTTTTCTAGCAGGCTATAGTACTAAACTATTACAAAGGAAATTGGTAAGAGGAATCTTAAAAAGGACGTCCTTGTTTTATGTCCCTGCTTTTGAGTCATCACCACTTATGAATGTATTGAGCCCAAAAGTGGGAGTTTCTGTTTTATGTAAATGCATTGGTGGTTTGGGGTGTATGTTTACGGAAAGCGAGGTGTTATCATCTGTTGCTAGTGTCAGTTTCAGCAAGAATGTGCCTTGCTTTAATTTTTCAGTTACCAGAATTCTACGTTTGATTGTAAAGTCCAGGTTAGTTTCTTTGAAAAACTGTTTCTTTATATTTTAACAGTTAGGTTCGATTTCTCAATAGTTTTACTTTTAACAGTATTTGGAGTGGAGTTTCGCCAAACAACCACATCATACGCATGCAGAACCGTCGTTGTTGATAGATGCATATTCCCCTTTCTCTCCTTCCCCACCTTGATCTCTCTGTCACCTACCTAGTGTGTCACACAGAGCAAGTGCTGGGATTGCATTTCAATGACCGTAATCTGTAAATGTTAAAGAAAAACTTAAAAGAAGAAAATCAAGGGAAAAAAATAGACAAACAGTAGACCACTTAAGCTTGAAGAATGACGAGATCCTCTGTTTCAGTTTTTACTTAAGATATATCTGGCAAACTGATTTGGAAACACAGTCCCATGTTTTCTAAATTTTTCTTTGCCTTGCTTTCTTTTCTATTGACTAAGCTAAATGATTTTGTATTTTGAAATCAGTCAGTACCTACATGCAACTGCACAGTTTAACAGAAAAAGAAGGATGCATATTAGAAGTGGTGGGGGCAAAAGGACTCACTCCAAATCGTGCAAATGAAACAACAACAACAACAACAATACAAAAACAAAGCAATACTTCTCCCTGCTCTACTGCTTTCAGATATATGTCACATTATGTATACAGTGATGTCTTGAAAGCCAGGATTGGTATTGCTACAGCATTAATTCTGTAACTGTCTATACAGGACAAAGCAGTAAAGCACTTTAAGGAAGCTGAGGGATTGTCCTGAGAGTGCCAGAGTATTTTAGTGTTTTGGTAGTGGTGGTGGTTGTTTTGTGTGTGTGTGTGCGAGGTTTGTGGGGTTTTTTTTGGTCTTGGTTTCGTTTTAATTGACAAGATCATCTCGGTCAAGTATCTCATGTCTGTGGAACAGAGAGAATTTCAACCTGTCTATGGTTTGCTGATTGTGCTCATCTAGAAACCAGAATACACTAATGCAGCTAAAAGAGTGCTTATATGATCATTGTAGCAATATTCAGCATGAATAGTAATAAAGTTATTTTTTATAGTGGCTGAAGTTCTCAGAGGCCATTTTCATTCAAATGCTTGGCCTCTGGGAAAAAAAAAACAAAACAAAAAAACCCAAATGAAAAACAAACCTAAATCCCGAGGCATCTAAATCTTGTAAATTGAACTGTGAGACGGAGAGAGGGTATTGGCAGAGCATGGCTAAGGAAACAAGGAGTAAGTTCATTCGAGTCTGAAAGGACCAAGGTATTAAAAGCCTTTTGCATGAGATGTGCAGTCTTGTAATCGATACAATGTTTAACACAATGAACAAATACTTCAATATTGAGAAAAGATCTTCTTATTAGTTCAGGAGATAAAATGTGCTATTACATTCTGAAACTGCTGGACCCTGCACAATTGCTTTATCAACAAAGGCTGCCAACAGAACAGTGTATTAGTCTGATCTCTCATATATGAGTAAGGATGTACAAATCTTTGCTTAATTGAACTACAGAACGGAACAGCGGCTTAAACATTGTGTAAAATCTTGGCCATTAAGAGAAAGTGTGCTAAAGAAGACATTTCTGTACCCACAGTAATATCTACTAATTTCAGCTGGTTCAGTCAGTAGAATTTCTCTTTGTGTTTTTTTTATTATGTTCCTAAATTCCAACTTAAAATTCTCATTAGGAGAAGGAAATAGAAACAGAGGCGTAGCAGCAGGAAATATTCCAGTTATTTTGTGCTGTTCTATTTATAAAAAAAGTAATGCAGTGGGGATAGGCAAAATGCAAGCTCTCTTCAATTTTAGGTGGAAAAGATATAAGGTGATCATAAAAGTAGAGGAAATAAACTTGAAAGATAGCTGAACAGATAATGATGTTATTGAGCACTATAGTGACATGACTCTTGCTATTGCTCTGCCTCTGTATTTTCTTGACAGTCAGCCCGGATTATTAGAGAACAGTGTAAACTATACTGCTGAAAAGGAATAATCCAATTTAGGAATTCACAGTCATCGCTAGCCTTAATGCATTTTGCCTTGATAAGAAGGCTGAAAATATAGTGTGGAGATATGCAATGTGATGAACTGTTCTGTGCTAAATATGTTTTACAAAGCAGTCACACAGAGCCAACACTTGATGCAATCCTTTGAGTAAACACCGTTATTACTACTTGTTATGTTCAATTTTGTGTATTCAAGCAGCCCAGGGACCTCATGGTCTAAATTGTGGGGTAGGTGAGTGGAAGTGAACAGACAAAAGGAATTATTATTCCTCTTCAATAGATGGAGAATTTTGGCAGGCTGAAATTATGTAGTTTGGTGCCAAAACATAAAATAAATCCAGATTACCATGTCGTTTCCCCAAATTAAAGCCCACTTTTACTTCCAGTGAAAAAACAGCTTTGAATCATATGGCTATTGTTGGATGGTGGCAGCATCAGGCTTTGTGGGACAGACACAGAGTGCTTGATGAAGTTACAGTGTACTCCGATTCCCAAGGCTGCTTTAATTCAATCCAAGCATTTCTTCAGTGTAAAATACACTTTAGAGCCTGATTGAGAATTTTTCAGCCATGTTTGCTGTTAACTTCTCCACTGTATCTAGTAACAATCCATTCCCCCAACATATTTCTTAAATGCTTGTAGAATGAGCAAAAGCCTATTGAACAGTGGACTTTAATTGAGGAAACCATTCCCACAGAGTGGGCTTATGAATAGCTTCATCCTGGAAGCAGGAGAGGTTGTACAAAGTCTGCACAGACTCTGGTCAGCTGGAATCCATCCCTTTTCAGAGAGCATCCTGATTCACTTTGCTTTGTCCCATTTCTGGGCTTACTGGTTTGCATTTTCTACCCATTGAGTCAGCAAGACTGCATGGAGAGAGCTTATGTAGAGAGAAGCAATATTCAGACAGGCACCCAAGGTGACATGGACTGGTTTGTGAATGGATTATTTCATGTCAATATTGTGAAACATTTGAGAAAAGGTATAGAGAAGAAGATACAGAGGATACATGATATTTGATGACATTTCTTGTATGAAGAAATCACTCTTTGGTTTGCTGAAACCAGAAAACAAAGATAAAAGATAGATGTGTTGCTTTCTGTGTCACTAACTGGTTTAATCCAGCATCAGAACTGAGTAATAAAATGTCAAGCATAAAGATACTATTTTTCAGAAGAACCAAGGATGTGACAGAGAAACAATGGCACAGGTTAACAAGCAGTTTTTCTAAAATTTAGGGAGGAGATAGGACTGTTCTCTACATTACAGGTGTAGAACTCCCCTGGGGTCCTCAGAAAGAAATGTGAAGGAGAGAATGAATTAGGAAATGTGTAGTTGCAAAAAAAAATATTTACTAGATAGCCATTAGAGGTTATAGTGAAGACCAGGGGTTAAGCACTGACACCTTTAGCACTGGGCTGGGTGGTTGAAAGTCTTGGTGAGAATTTCATCTGGCTAGGGAATATTGTGTAAGCACTTTTAGATGGAAAAACATTACAGAAGTATTTTTCTCTTTATAAGACTGCATAATGGCAAATTGACCTTCAAGTCACTAAGGTGGCTGAGCTGTGGAACTTCACATCTGAAGCAGTTAAGAGGGAACAAGAAAAAGCTCCAGAACACAATTCATTTAACGTTAATTTTCAGAGACATTATAAATTTTTATTCCTTGTGAGCAGAAAGTGTATTTCTCACCAGTACTGCCCAATAAGTGGATACTGACACACTGCAGATTTGCTCTTTATTTTGTTTTTCCACAGCTTAAAACCCAGGGAATAAATTTGCTGCTTGAGGAAATTTAAGTAACTGAATATCATTACTGAAGATGACCATCAGGTTGCCAAGCTGATGCAAAGGAAGCATGTGAAAAGAAGTAACTTAGTGAACTAAGAAAATACGTGTTTTCTTAAGCAAAAAAATATTTATCAGTAATGTACGTATTTCACCTCACTACCTTTGATCAGTGAATAGGTGATGTAGATTTCAGTAGAAATGACACCTCCATTAGGGTACAACTGATCAACTTGGTGGATTCCCACTTGTGGATAATGAACCCGTCTACAGGGGCATAAGTAAGAAGAAGTGGGAAAAAAAATTACTATACCTCTAGGTAGGACTGGATATATTTAGGACTTTCTTGGTGAAGATGGGCGATTATGGTTCAAATTCTCTGAGACAGAAGAGGAAATTCAAAGTCAATCTCCCATAGCTTAAGCAAACCATAAGCTATTCAGGTCCAAGAGTCAATTTGTCTTTGAACTTGGCTTTGAATGTTTTTATACATTTTCCCAATTTTAGCTACTTGATGAATTAAGTTCAAATTTTATCATTTTTAGAGCATTTTGACTAATATATTGTTCATCATAAAAACCCTTTTTTTGCTTGAAAGTTTGTGGTTTGATGAAAGGGGGGAAACATATTACTGTGTAATATACAGTTTAATGAGTTTCTAGTTTAGTTTCACAAGCCTCCCACCGCAACCTGTTTTTTTTTGTTTAGTTGGTTGGTTGTTTTTTTTTCCCTTTAACAAATGCTCAGTAGGTAAATGCTCCAGCTGTTTTATTTGAAAACTTAGGGGGGAGATGAATTATGCCATCTTGCTCTACAGAGTGCTGTAAGAAATATATCTGATTTATTACAATTAATATATTTGGATGGAGTGGGGACAAAAAAAATGTGGAAACAAATGAATGCCCCCCCCTCCCAAAAAAAAAGAAAAAAAAAAGAAATGGATTATGCTTTTACTTTTCACTGGAACAACTTTGCCTGTGAAATCACATATTGCAACATGGATTTCAACCAAACTTCTTCAAAGTAGGTGAGTCCTTTAAAACACTGAAAGGCTCAAGGAGGTTCTTTCAGGTGCCAGTGACTGATCTTATTTACATTTTCAAAAGTGAGAGTTCCAATTGACTGAATTATTAAATTGAAACACTCAGAGCAAACATTTCACTAAGGATGGATCCATGTACTCTTTCTGTTTCTAAGAACACAGGCTGTATTTTTTAAATGAGACAGAAATGAAAATATTTGTTACTGGGGAAATTTCAGGAGCCAGAAGGGAGGAGATTGAACTACTGAGCTTGTATTTGTATCAAAAACAAACATTGAAGTGAAAGTTACTCTCAGACTCTGAATCATCTCTGGAAGAAATCACACATAAGCAAGTCAAAGTGGAATTCCAGATACAGTGAATGTGTGGTTAAAAGCCTAGGTAGCTCAATGGTGCTGAAACATTTGTGGATGAAATGAGCTAGAGAAATGTGCATCCTTTGCATCTTGGGGCTGTTAAATAAACATTCTCATGTACTTATCAGTACACTGTGCTGCTTTTTCTCTTTGAGAAATCTCAATGAATGGACCAACATTTGCTTGAATTGGATAATGAGTACAGAATATTGGCTGACTGCTGCAAAAAAAAACCTCTTCAGCTTGTTTGACAGCCATTCTTTATCAGGTACTAAGTATTCAAAATCTCCAGCTGTTTAAACTGAGCATTTAGGACAGGTGGGTTTCCTGATTGAGATAAATAGTGTCATTTAGACCAGCCTGGTGCTACAGCTCATGTACATGAATCATTACACTGTTGCATAAAACTATTTGAAGAAAACAAGCACAAATCTTACACACTGTTTAAATTCCAGTTTGAAAAGAAACCAAACAGATGACCTCTAGGGCTTAAACTGTCTCAGTAGAGAACTGACTCCCTTGTACTGTGGAGGCTTTTTGCTTTTTGGTTAACACTCGTTGAGTTGTGACCGGTTCTTTGTTCTGTGTTTACTAGAATAATCACTACAAGCAAAGTCATTACAAACATATTCAAAATACATTAAAATAGCACTGCCCCTTTCAGGATTTCAGCTCTGTTCTAAGAGTGACTGCTTGTACTGATTTTGGCTAGGATAGAGTTACATTTCTTCACAGTAGATGGTCTGGGGCTGTGTTTTGGATTTGTGCTGAAAATACTGGTGACAACACACCGATGTTTTAGTTATTTCTGAGCAATGTTCACATAAAGGACTTTTCTACTCCTCACGCTGCCCCACTAGCAAGTACGTTGGAGATGCACAAGAAGTTGTGAGGGCACACAGCCAGGAAAGCTGACCCCAACTGAACAATGGGATATCCCATACTATATGATAAAACCCATGGGGTTCATTGGTGAGGCGATGCCACTGCTCGGAGACTGGCTGGGCATCGGTTGGGTGGTAGCGAGAAATTGTTTTCATTTGTATCACTTGTCTTTGTTGGGTTTTATTTTAAACAATCTTTGTCATTTTTATCCTCTTTTCTGTACTATTTTAAAAAAATATTATGATATACTTTTAACTATTAGACTGATTTTTATCTCAACCAACAATCAAATTTCTCACTTTTATACTTCCTTCTGATTCTCCCCTCATCCCAATGCGGACGGCGGGGGGTGTTAGCAAGAGGCTATGTGATGCTTAGTTGCTGGTTGTGGTTAAACCATGACAATGCTCTGCAGAGGTCTGGTATATAGCAAGTTAGTCGTTACATCCTCAGCTAATAGTAGTCTGATGACCTATATTTAGTATGTACTTTGGTGCATTTAATAGGTTTCTGGTCTTTCTTTGAGTTATGCTGTGTCAAGGAGTTGCAAGTGTAATAGAAACAGGGTGGGGTTTTTTTGCCTTTTTTTTTTTTTTTAATAAATTTAGAGTCAAATAAATAATACTCAAGATTGCAAGGTGAAATCTTAAATTATGATAAACTCATATTTCTTTTGGAAATAAATCATAACACTGCTGAGAAACTCGTCTAAAGACTTGATAGGTTTGGGCTTGCCAACAGCACATGACAATGTGTGAGCTGCAGTGCTTGTGGGAACAGTGGCTCTCATGTTTTTTTCCCAGTTTGGCTCTTTCATTGCCCTTCAATACTATTCTTCAATCCTGTATTTTCTGAGGTATGAGCTATAATTTATTGTTCCTCCTTACCACATGCTGACTCCTTCCTTCCACCCCCCCAGGTTATGAAAAATTACCTTTTGGGGCTAGAAATAAGTATCTTTAACTACGTTTCTTGACCTGGACACCCTCGGCGTCAGGGTCATAAACCTTTCCAGTTTTAGTCTCTTGAAACCTCCACACAGGTATTCCACATCTTTGATCTTATCATCAAGCTTTAGACAACATCACATGCTTGTCATGACTCGTATTGCTACTAATGACCAATCAAGTTCAATCATCGCTGACTTCGCTTGTCTTTGTCTCCTTTAAAAACCCAACTTTGCTAAAGCAGGCTTTCTAAAATAAGTATGCCTGCTGCTGAGCTAAAAAAAATAGGAGAAAAAAAAAAGAAAAAAAAAAGAGAAAAAAAAGAAAAAAAGCACAGAAAGCACTGAAAACCAAAACACCATAAGGTATGCCTGTAGATATCAGAGTCTTGAAGTTATTTTAAATACTGAGGGTTTAAAACACTAAAGGTCCTCAAGTTTGGGCTAAAAAAAAAAAAAAAGTATACATTTGTTTGCATTTGAACACAAGCTGCTGCATCTTTGATTTATCTTTGAAACAGATGTGGTTTTAGTTGAAGTTAGGCTTCAAAGGAGAAAGTAAACGTTTAACAGAAAATATTTTTCTTATTCAGAGTAGAGACTGCAAGTGTAAATTTTGTTCTGAAAAGATAAAATTGTATTCTAAATGTTCCATTCAGAAGTTCAGAAATGGTTCAGAACTTCAACTTCGAAAAGTATGGAAAATTACAGTTATGAACCTCAGGCACATTTCTTCAACTGAAGTCCACAGTGTTAAGCAGGAACATATAATATCTGGCTGTTGTGATAATTGCATATTTCTGTGCTTTAAATGCTTGAACACCCTCTCTGCAAAGTTTTTCAACCACTTTGACTTAATTTCCTCCATGCAGAGCCCAGAAATAGTCTGATCCTCCGCCCTTGTACTTCAGCTCGAACACTTAACATCCATGCTCTAATCCCTGACATTTTTGTCTTTGTGTCTAGTCACCTACTCTGACACATACCGAGATGCACACATATTTAGGTACATTGCTGAAACCTTCTCTCTTCAGTTAAACCCTGGGCTAGCACTTACAGAGCTCTTTTTCTCCCCAGCAAGTGCGAGACGTTTTCTCTCGCCTTTCAGCTTTGCCCAACTGCTCCATGCCTGCAGCTTTGTTGGTGCTTCTTTCTGCTTCCTTTCCATCTGCTTGTGCTTTTTTAAGCCCCTTCTTGATTTGCCTTCCTTTATACTTCCTCAGCTTCCCAGCCAGTTTCTCCTATTCTCAGTCTTGCATTAAGACCTTCTATTTTGCTCTGCTCTGCCAAATGACTTCCCAGTCTCCAACCCAATGAAAGATGTTCTTCATCCAGAAGCTGCTTTTACATCCAGCTAATTATTTACAAAAAAAGCGAATCCGCATTTCTCCTAAATTATGGTTTACAGGCATGCATCTTGTTTCCTATTAATAAGACCAATATCTTGTGTGAGCAATGAGCAGGGTCAGGGCTATGAAGGTGAATGCTCTGTTCCATTTTAACTTTCAAAAGTGGCTGGTTGTAAGTGTTATGATCCAGCTGTATGATCATACATCCTGATGGACACAGAGAAAGCTGGAAATGTTTCTGTCTGTAGATAGTCAGCAAGAAGAGATTTATAATAATGCGTTTAATAATATCAACTTCTTAATCCCTTTGACAGATAAAAAAATATTATGCCTGTGTAGTATTTGGAGAGACTGATTTTGAGTTATTCAAGGTCAAGTTGCAGTATGTGTTAGGGAAGTGATTGCATGTCTTTAACTTCACATCTTATTTATAGTACATTTCCTCATTTTGTATCTTCCCTGTGAAGACAAAAATGTTGGTGATACAGAAGATAAAGAACAGACATCAAGGTTTAACGATTCTGTCATTTAGGGCTACTCTCAAGGTCTGTGTATAAATGACCTTTGAAGTGAATTTGACCACCTTTCTTTTAGTACATATGAGTGGTTTATACTATAACAGGAATGGAAATATTTTACCTGTAGTTATGTGCATGTAACTATCTATTACTACGTAAAATTGTAGTATATATTATAAAGATAAAACTAAACAAATCTATATGAAACCATATGCTTTTGTTATTTATTGTATGTGTAGTTATGTGCCATTCATCTCCACCATTCAAACAGTTCAAAAATTTTATAACATGTCTATAAATAGAGCAATAATATTGGAATGATATTTTATATTAATCCGTGCTTTTTGCCGTAAATATGAATAAACCAACCTGGACTAAAATAATTATCTGAAAATAAACGATTTTATTTTAAGCTTTATTTATCATTTGAGATTACTACTTTGCAGCGTACCAGAGGGCCATTGACTACTTCTGCTGCCTCTCACATCTGCTTTGTGAATCCTCCGTTTTATTCAGGAAAAAAGTAACAATAACCAAACAAAAAATCAACAAACAAAATGCCGAACAGTAACTTCTAGATGTCTCAGAACATTTTTTGGTTGCTGTGTTCACCATCCATCCTGTTTCTGCTTCCTGTGTTTGAACGGCTCTTCATTTCTGGGCTGACATAGAGTAGCCTGGATAGCATGACAGATTGCATTTGTGAGATAAAGATATACAAAATAATTTTTTTTCTTGCTGTTTTAGTAAGGTTTCCGCACTTACTGGATCTTCTTTACTACTTTCCATTACTGTTATGCACAATAATCTTAGGAGCAAGAAAACAGTGCAATATTCCAAGGTGTCAAAATGTTTGTAGTTGTACTATACTGAAGAGTGATTGCAGTTGGCAGCAGCACTGTCGCAAAGTTGAAATGCACTTTTTGTCTCCCCTTCTTCCTCACCTCTTGTTTTTGTCACACAAACGTTAATCTCCAGACCCTGGTATGGCAGTGACAGGGAGAAGAAGCCTGTTCCTTAGCTTCTTAGTCCTCTCTGGGGAGCCCTCACAGGCCTGAAGGATGGTTCTGGGTATGTGTTTGGAAAGCACACCAGAACTAAACTGTGTGATCAGCTTTGGCCTCCGAGCTGATTCAGCAGACATTTCCATATGTACTTATTCCACATGCTCATCCTCTTTCAGGGGCTGATGAATGCAGGGCATGCCTTTAAAACTGCCAGTAAGTTTTGGTCTTGACCACTGAATGGTGCTCTGCCTATGTAATACATATTGTTGGAAGGCGTTCTAGTATCTGCTCCTAGCTCCTCATATTGGCTTACACAGTGAGCACTGAGAACAATTAAGTGACAGATCTTGCGATAGCAGTTTGTGTATGTGCTTGGGTCCTGTTTCCTACTCATCCTGAGGCTGAATTTAAAGCTCTGTACTTGAAGCTCATAGGTTTCCATGGGACAGAGGATCCCATAGCATTGTTTTAGCCTCCTGTGAATGAGTGGAAGGAGAGGTGAAGGAATTATCAAGGCTGCAAGACACCTAAACATGGCCCATGGTCCAGATTTATTAGTAGTTATCGGCTTCCTCACATCATACAGCTCACATGTGGTCAGAGTTGCATAAAAGACACATGAAAAGGGTGAAGTCTCCACACAGCAGAGGTTTTAGTCTAAACTAACAGAAGAAGACTAGACATAGAATTTCATTATGAGACCTGAAGCTAGATCTGACTTCAAGTGTCATCTATTTTCTGATTGAAGTTAATATACTTTTAAAAGCGTGAATCAAAGGAGTATTTCATTTTAAACTGTCTTGTGCTAGTGTCTCACTGACCTGAAAGATAAAGAAATGTAAATGGTATTCAAACCCCTTAATTGCTGCCAATAGCAATTCTTTTGTTACTCTGCAAGGGGAACAGTAGAGACATATCTTTTAGAGAACAAAGCCCCAGGTAAAAAAAGCAGTAAGTACCTCATTAGCAATACTGCACTACAAGTGTGAGTAAGACCCCACAGACTTCAAGCCAAGTGTTAAAATAGGTTACCTGTAATAGATGACTAAATTGTTCCAGGGACCGTCTCTCTTTGACGAAAGGTGCCTAGAGCTACCAGTTCTCAGGTTTGCCTACCATACCCATCTGTCTTCTCCCATTCAATATAGTTCACTTCTCTCTCAATTCAGTATCTTCAAGGTATTGGAAAGCTGGGAATTAGAGATTATAAAATAATAGCTCTTGCAGTAGCCACTCACAGTTAGGAGAGTGTTAAAGTGATTGGGTATTTGTTTTAGTGAGCGTCACAGAGCACTGAAACAAATAAAAAATGCATTAGTTGTGAGTTACTGAAGGAGACATTTTGAACCATTGATGCTGGGTGAATCAAGCCTAGGAAATTTAAAATATTATTTGTGTGTTTGTAGATATATATATATTACTTTTTAGGTATACTCTAAGCCAGACTGCAGGCATTTCCCCTTCGTCTTCTGTGTACTTAATAACTTCATGAAACACGTTGAATGCTGTGATAGAGAGATGCCATAAAAGAAAAGTGCCTGGCCAATTCCTGCCTGGTTCGCTCACGCAATTAGGTAGTGCCTGCATCAGTAAATCAAACAATGCTTTTTCCAGCACTAGATGAACTGATTTCTCAGCTGTCTTTAGCAACCAAATGAGAACATTTTGATGTCTGTTGCTTCTCAGAAATACCTTAAAGTTAAAAAAGTAAAAAAAAAAAAAAAAAAAAAAAAAAAAAAAAAAAAAAAAAAAAAAAAAAAAGAAAAAAGAAAAAAAAGAAAAAATAAAAAGAAGGAATTGCTGAAAGAAGCCACTTTACCTCTTAATAGATGCAGCAAATGGGACAAATAGGGGTGGAGGACAGGAAAGTAATTTACCAGTCCAGCATAGACTTCACTGAAGCCAGGTATATTAGATTCTCAGGCAGATTAGATTCTAACACTGAGTTTCAGAATAATTCAAGGCTAAATCTTGAGTTTGTGCCAACTCAAGAAAGTTTATAAAATTGATTCATAAATGTATAGATTATATAGATCATTAAATAACATACAATTTTACTGAGTAAAATTCAAGAGCTGTTTTAAAAATTAAGAAAAAAAACCCAAACTACTGTATCTCCCAGCAGAAAAGAATGAAGAAAAAGTTCATTTTTAATTCCAGTCACATTATAGTACTGAGATGAGGAATGTAGCATAGAAATCTAATTAGAAGAAAGTTTATTTGTTTTGTTAATTCTTCACCTTCCTGAAGTCTTTCACAGGGAAGAACATTCACTGAATTCATTCAGTGTATAAAGTATGTGCTATTTAGAGGAAGACACCTATTCAATATGTGCATATGCTTCATACAGTCACACAAGCAAAGGAGTTTGCTTAAAATATCTTACTGCCCATTCCTGAAATATGTGCTTGGCACGGTCGTTCTGTAAGGGCACTGCAGACTAAATGTATCATAGTTTACATCTACCCAGTTCTCTCAGCAGAGTTGGGGAACGCTCCTGGGCACAGGGACTCCATCCCCTCTGCCAGTAAGTGTCAGTACAGTCCAGCATCACCAGTAGCCCAGGGCAACTATAACTCTGTCCCTGGCCCACTTCTCATGTTTGCATAGTCCAAGGATTGGAAGAATAAAAGAATTTATGGACATGCATATGAGCTTTCTACATCAACTGGACTCATCTACAGACACCAGCTCGGAGTATGTTTTTGGTACTGGTATAGCTCTGACCCATGGGATACCGTGATGCATGATGACTGCTGCCCTCTCACATCATCACAGGACAGGTTGGCCCAAGAGAAGCGATGCTTCTGGCTCATCTAAGGTAAAAGTTTTGGAGTGAGTTTGCTACATGTGAAGAGCACCCCAATTAAGAAAGAAACATTCAGGGTGTGGTCCTTGGCTCCTAAACCAAGATCTCTCCTAAAATTTGCCTTCCCTTGGCCAGATTATTCATGGGCTGTTGTCTTACCCTGTCGATATAGCAGCAGTTTAACTGCACTTAGCGGTCAGGTGACAGCAACCAGATCAATTAGCTGGGACAGTGATGTAAGAAATATTCCTTCACTAACGTTCCTCATTTCCTGTTGTCTTCTTACTGGCCTGCTCACCTAGGGGATCAAATCTTACTGTCTGGCCAAGTATCAGTGTGTTCTTGAGTCACTTGGCACATGTCTGTGCTTACTACCAGAAATTCTGGGAGCAGGGAAGAACTTTATGTCCTCCTATGATCAGCATGGATTTAAGTATTACTCAGTCCTAGACTAGCCTGTCCTAGCTGCAGCCTGTGCAGAGAAACTCTTCAGCCATCAACCTCCCCTCACAGACACAACCTTTTTTAGCAAGTGTTTTTCTGGTAAAATCAATGTCTGGTCCCCGCAGGAACCACATGATACCAGAAAGTTAGTGGGCATTTTGAAATTAAGTGATTGATGCCACTATTTAAGCTGCTACTAACTTAAGAACTGTGCCAAGAAAATCATAACCATAAAAGTTCCTGAAAGCACGTAGAGCACACCTGGCTTTTGGGATCCTCTTTCACTCATACATGTGGTAACTATTTTAAACCACTGAAAACAAACAGCATCTCATCACCTTGGTTACAATCGTAATATAAATAAAATATTGCGTTACTGCTTAATCTAAACTGCTGTCTATTTTTCTCTTTTACACATTATGAGCATTTGTTGAAAGTTTCCAAGCTCTTTCATTATTTTCAATCATAATGGACTATATGATGCAAATCAGAAATTTAATCATGTAGTATATCTATGGAAAAATAAGTAGACATCTTATGCAAAATAATTAATAAGACTGATCCATAAATATTTTCTCATTAAGACATCAAATAATTTCCTCTTGAATGTCACACAAGCATGACATTTTTAGAAGATGTATGAGAGTCAGAAACTTAGATGGACAAAAATATTATATGGTTCCGAGACAGTTAGTTTTTCAAAAAAACCAGACTCATGAATTACACATGACCTGAAATTAGATCTTTAAAATCTGAATTTCTGTACATCTTTATTTGGTATAATGTGACTAGATGATACTTAATACAATGTCATTTGTATGCATACAGCTTTTTAATTTCATAATGGCAGCTTATCTGTTCATTGCCTGGCCAAGAAATACACTAACTGCTAAATAGATGTTTACAATATTTTTTATCCTATGCATGGTAAATTAGTTCTAATTAAGCAGGATTAGAGTGGTATTGGTGCTTTCATGTGAAATAAAATAACCTCACCACCAAGGTCCCATTTACATACTTATTATTCACCATATGTGAAGACAAAATAGTTTTGGCATGATAAATGAGGATTCTTTGTCAGCAACCCAGACTCCACAATACATTTGGAACTGGTTTCTTTCCTCAAATTGATAACAAATATCTGATCTGAAGAAAATGCTCTCTTTTGGGTTTTTTTTGACATGTTGTGCTAGTTCACACTGGATTATATTGCTTTAGATCATGAGCCAAGCAGTGGAGGAGGAGGGAAGGGGGAAGGAGGAAGTGGGGAGGAGAGTGAATGTGTGACATAATCTGAAGTGTGCTTTAAAATTGCTGGAAGTACAGAGGAAGCAGCAGTATATCAGGAGTCCCTGTTAAGTACTGTAACTTGGGTTGAAAAGGGCATAGATCCTGACCCTTGCCTTCCTCATCACTTATTTATAGCTTTCAGAAACACATTATTACATAGAGAGGCTGCGACGAAGTACAGAAGAGCAGCAGCTGAGTGGCTGGAAGACCCTAAAATCTCAGTTACAAATAAGCTCTTAGTACACGAAACACCATTATAAAACAAAGAAAAAAAATATTAAATTCCTGACAGCCCCACCTCCCAGCAACATGCCTTAGACTAGACACTTAATACATAATCAAGACTGATAAGAAAATACTACCCAGCACTTAATCATTTACCAGTGTTTTTTTTATGCTGTTACATGATATGACATTTCTGTAATTTATTTTTCTTTAAACTCATGTAATGAAACACTACATTGTAAATCTAAGCTCTTCGTGCAGAGAGGAAGGAAAAAAAATCAGGCTATAAGAGTCTAAATATATGTTTAATGCAGGTAGCAAAAAGGAAGACTAATAAAAATATTTGTGGAAACTCGTTGAACACCCATCTGCTTGCAGAAATCTCCATTTCTTTATATTCTAATGGTTGCAAAAAGATATTTCAAATGCTAGTGCAGATGCCTATTACAGATTCAGAGTATGAGAGCCAACAGTAAGTGTGTAAGGCATAATTGGCACATCCACTTGGGGGGGGTCTGATGAGGTTGTAACAGTCTCTCTTTGTCTAGACTCTTCTGATTACATCCCATTTGCTTTCCCTTTTTACTGACAAACTTGACTTCCAAATTATGGTAATGTTATCATGCTCTTTCTCTAACTGGTTGTATTTACATTTCTTTGTCACAGGATGAGCTTTCACAGAATCACAGAATCACAGAATCAACTGGGTTGGAAAAGACCTCAGAGATCATCGAGTCCAACCCTTGGTCCAACTCTAGTCTGTTTACTAGATCATGGCACTAAGTGCCATGTCCAGCCTCAATTTAAAAACCTCCAGGGATGGTGAGTCCACCACCTCTCTGGGCAGGCCATTCCAATGCCTGACTACTCTCTCTGTAAAGAATTTCTTCCTAATATCCAGCCTAAATTTCCCCTGGCAGAGTTTAAGCCCATGCCCCCTTGTCCTATTGCTAACTGCCTGGGAGAAGAGACCAATCCCCACTTGGCTATAACTTCCCTTCAGGTAGTTATAGACAGTGATGAGGTCACCTCTAAGCCTCCTCTTCTCCAGACTAAACAACCCCAGCTCCCTCAGCCTCTCCCCATAGGTCTTATGTTCAAGTCCCTTCACCAGTCGTGTTGCTCGTCTCTGGACCCGCTCTAGCACTTCAATGTCTTTCCTGAACTGAGGGGCCCAGAACTGAACACAATACTCCAGGTGTGGCCTCACCAATGCAGAGTACAGGGGAAGGATCACCTCCCTTGTCCTGCTGACCACGCTATTTTTGATACAGGACAGGATACCATTGGCCTTCTTGGCCACCTGGGCACACTGTTGGCTCATATTGAGCTTCCTGTCAATTAGTACCCCCAGGTCCCTTTCTGCCTGACTGCTCTCCAGCCACTCTGCGCCCAGCCTGTAGCACTGCAGGGGGTTGTTGTGGCCAAAGTGCAGCACCCGGCACTTGGCCTTA
Source organism: Pampusana beccarii (assembly GCA_013399365.1). Classification (NCBI taxonomy): domain Eukaryota; kingdom Metazoa; phylum Chordata; class Aves; order Columbiformes; family Columbidae; genus Pampusana; species Pampusana beccarii. The sequence continues at coordinate 156,533 of VWYH01008819.1, read as the reverse complement.
TTGAACTTCATCCCATTGGAATCAGCCCATTTTTCCAGTCTATCCAGATCCCTCTGCAGAGCCCTCCTGCCTTCCAGCAGGTCGACACTCCCTCCCAACTTGGTGTCATCAGCAAATTTGCTGATGATGGTCTCAATCCCCTCATCTAAATCGTCAATAAAGATGTTAAACAGGACTGGACCCAACACTGACCCCTGGGGAACACCACTAGTGACTGGCCGCCTGAAAAAAAGTTTTCCTTGTTAAGTTTTTTCATTATCTAGTTTCCAAGACAGTTAATTGTTGGTCACTTGTTATTCTTGTGCCTTTATTTTCATCCTGTCTTCTTCCCAACAGTATTCAAGGAAAGTTAGATAGATGTTTAAAACCTAGACCTTAAGGGGTATTGTGTGAGAGGCAAAAGAAGAACAGGTTGGAACCTTAAGAACCACAGCTCAGTTTAATCTAGTTTTGTGCATTTTGTCTATTGAAAGTCTGAGGAGAGTTGTTTAAAATACTGGAAGTGCTGTGTACCTGGTCTAGAGTATTTATTGAGGAACAGTGAAAACAGAACTGATCTTTTGACCTGAGCCTGATTTTCTGTTTCTGTAGCTTAAAGCTTGGGTTTCTGAATGTTACAAAAATGGAAAATTTCTATACACCTTGAAAAACACAGTGATCTACTGTAATACCTTTCTGCAAGATGAAAAAAAAAAAAACAAAAAACAAAAAACAAAAAAACTACAACAAAAAAACACACAACAAAACACTTCCTGCATTGCAGGGTGCCTTAAAAGGCAAAGGCTGTTTTGCTACCTGCACAAAATGCTGGTTTTGACTCAAATTATGGTGAAGCCCTGTGGGACAAAGTCCATCTCACAACAATAACTGCTCCTTCTGTTGGGACAGAATGTCAAGGTCTTCTCTCTGGAAAAGAAGCTGTTTAGTCAGTGTGTAATTTTGATTAAGGAAGTATTTTCAAATTGGCCTAAGTGACTGAGGGAACTCAGCTTTACCTTTTGAAATCATTTCAGAATTAATGTTCCTTGAGTACAGATGTTTAAAGACATTATAGATGTTTGAAGACATAGAGGGACCCTTTCCCTTTTAAAATGCAAAGGCTAAATCAATGGCCCTGAAGAAGTAGATGACTGAAACCTTAGCTGTGGGGAAATCAGAGAGCCAGTAAACAAAGCTATGCTTATCCATTAGGGAGTGAGGGCAGAAGATAATTTTCTTCTAGCTAATACACATTTTAAGCTGTGGCAGCAGAATACCTCCAGCACCTGGTTCATTCAGACCCCCAAAAGAAAAGAATGTTGGGGAGAATAGAGTGGGTAAAAAAAAAAAAGGAATATGGAAACTTCTATTTTACATTCTGATTTGGAAAATCCAACCTTTTTCTGTTTTAATGCTGACATTCTTCACAGCATGAATATTCTGCCTTTCAATCAGCTATGCCAATCCTTTAGGAGACTTTCCAGAATACCCTCAAAATGCAAATGATGTCATAAAAACCTTTTTGCTTAAGTATGCAAATCTGACATACATCAAATAATCATAAGCTTGAAACATATTTTCACTGAAATGAGAAAATATGTCAGCAATGTAAGCAAAGCAAAAACCTGATTTATGTCTAGTTGGCTGTAACTGTGCAAGGCCAAGCTCTGCACTGGTTTGGATTTCTTTGGGTTCCTAGTTTTCACACACACGTTATTTAGCTACTCTATGTAATGTTATGCTTTTATTCTCATATACTCTTATTCTCTTCTGCTGTCTCTGCCTTCCTCTTGTGTTGTGGATTGCATCAGACATTTTTGCCACACTGGTCTTTCTTCGTTAAGTTTTTTTGAAGGACCTCCATCTGTTTAACTCACCATTAATTATTTTGTATGTACAAGCACTGTTGGCCTAATTTTTACTTTTTACTCCTTCTATCCTATTAACTAATATTATTGCTCCTATTTCTTCTGAAAATAAGTAATACGCAGCACTGCAGCAATGGACATGTACTCAAGTGAAATGCCACATCTGAAACTTGTGCTTTTGCTTACAAAATAAATACATTTAGAAAGCAGCATATGGAGACTGGTAGCTCTGTATCACTATTAATAATAGTGATAATAATGTTATTATCTTGTTGTCTCCTTGAGCTCTCTCATCTGACATTATCTAGTTTGGTCTTATAACCATCTCAAGAATTGCCACAGTCTTTGTTCCTAGTGTCCATTTTTACCAGCAGTTTGGTATTTAAGGCCTAAACCCATGTACAGCACTGCCAGCAAGTTCACTGATGACACAAAACTGGGAGGAGTGGCTGACACGCCAGAAGGCTGTGCTGCCATCCAGCAAGACCTGGACAGGGTGGAGAGTTAGGCAGGGAAAAAATTAATGAAATTTGACAAAGGCAAGTGTAGAGTCTTGCCTCTGGGCAGGAACACCCCCAGGTTCCAGTATAAGTGGGGGAATGACATGTTGGAGAGCAGCATAGGGGAAAGGGACCTGGGGGTCCTGGTGGACAGCAGGATGACCATGAGCCAGCACTGTGCCCTTGTGGCCAAGAAGGCCAATGGCATCCTGGGGTGTATTAGAAGTGGGGTGGTTAGTAGGTCGAGAGAGGTTCTCCTTCCCCTCTACTCTGCCCTGGTGAGACCACATCTGGAATACTGTGAACAGTTCTGGGCCCCTCAGTTCAAGAAGGACAGGGAACTGCTGGAGAGAGTCCAGCGCAGGGCAACAAAGATGATTAAGGGAGTGGAGCATCTCCCTTATGAGGAAAGGCTGAGGGACCTAGGTCTCTTTAGCTTGGAGAAGAGGAGACTCAGCGGTGACCTCATTCATGTTTATAAATATGTAAAGAGTGAGTGTCACAAGGATGGAGCCAGGCTGTTCTCAGTGACGACCAATGATAGGACAAGTGGCAATGGGTACAAACTGGAACACAGGAGGTTCCACTTAAATATGAGAAGAAACTTCTTCACAGTGAGGGTGCCAGAGCACTGGAACAGGCTGCCCAGGGAGGTTGTGGAGTCTGCTTCTCTGGAGACATTCAAAACCTGCCTGGACACCTTCCTGTGTAACCTCATGTAGGTGTTCCTGCTCTGGTGGGGGGATTGGACTAGGTGATCTTTCGAGGTCCCTTCCAATCCCTAACATTCTATGGTTCGGTGATTGTGTTTTGATGAGCAGAGAGATCTATGGCTATATAAAGGGTTTGTATGCTCAAACTTCATACCAGAAAAGCTCAACACAGAGTTTTCTGGAGTTACTGGAACTACTCAGATATAGATTCCAGTTTGGTGAGAGTGAAAGAGGGAAGAAGACATGCTGTCATGCCTCTCTGGACATGAGAGGTAGCCCCACTACAAGGGTTGATTCAGGTCCTGTAGGCCACTGATCCTCTCCACTGAAGCATAAGCAAATTGACGTAGAAGTGAGGGATAAGACAGGACTACCAAGGTGGATGGAACTCTGTGCTTAGAGAGGATGCCCAGGATGACATCTGAAGGTAGAGGGCCAGGAGCAGAGCTGATTGAGTCCCAGGACAGCTGAGCTCGTGGCAAAGGGGTGAGAAAACATTTTGTGGGGTGGGGCTGGGGAGATTCCTGCTGAAGCCATCCTGAGCTGGGGGATACTTCCGCTGCTGGCAGCAAACACTGACAGGAGCTTAATGAAGAGTTTCAGGGCTGGGAATGGGCAATAACCCAGGCACTATTCCCAGGTGGAAGCTTTGCAAAGTCTTGAAAAAAATTTGGTTGTCAGGGATTAAACATATCAATGGTGCAATCATAGTGTCCAATTTTTGGTGATGAGACAAAGGCAGGAAGGAGGAAGCTTGTATTGTGATTAATAGATTGCAATCAGACTTTCAGTATGATTTACCATAGCCTTTGTATTTTTGTTTACTGTTATATACATCTTTCTGTATGCTAGTTTGAAGAGGAATTAATAGCATTTCTGTTCATTGTGTCTGCTGCCTTTCCCTGTCACCACAGTTCCCCATGAATAATTCATACTGTCTAATGGACTTCCTTTTAATTCTGTAACACCAGGACATTTAATTCATGTATAAAATAAGAAAGGAGATTCCTTTTATCAGATTCATGAATTGGCTCTGAGTGGAAAATTATCTTACTGGTTGGTGGATTCTCACTACTACCCCCTTATGAAGAACCAACAAAAGGCTTTTTGTTGTTGATGGTTATGTTGGAGATATTAGGGTTTGGGAGACTTTATTATTTTATTTTTTTTTTCCATCTAGCTACTCTGTAACAATTTCTATTGCATAATTCAAATATAATGGGAAACCAAAGCTTCTAGAGACTCACTTTCTTATTATTAATTGTAGATTTCCTCTTCTGTTAGTAATATTGCACTGAAAGTTTGTATGGAATAAATCTATTGAGTATGATTTAGAGCATTTTTAATTCTTCATCCTCCAGCAAAGGTACAATGAAATTGCCTCTGGTTATGTGTACAGACTTTCCCATGAGACATAAAATTAGAAAGATTTCTTCTGTTTCTCAGGGGGATTTTATTATTTTATTTTATCTTATTTTATCTTATTTTATTTTATTTTATTTTATTTTATTTTATTTTANTTGTTTTGAAGATCAAAGTTATTTGTATACCCTCATCTTCACATGATCTCACAAACAAACATTTTCATGGGAGTGCCATTTTTACTTTTATTTTTAATCCCAGACAAGCATTTATATCTGAGACAAGTTCTAGAAAAGTGCCCCCATCTTAACAAATATCAGAAGGAGCAGATCCTCACAAGCTATAAATTGCCATAATTTACTACAATTTTGTGCCAGATGAGGACTGGGTATAAAATAAATCTCTATTTTTCTGACAGCTTGAACTCAACTTTTTCATTAGTAGCAAGGGAATGGCTAAAATTTTCACAATGATGCTGCATCTATACTGAAATACATGAAGGCATATAGGAATGGGATTAGATGAAATCCTAGTCTTCTCTCTGTATTTGATTGACAGCAGAATACAAAAAGTGGCCATACAGATGGTTGTTTTGTCCCTGTCAGTTAGACCTCTTAGGGTTTGATGGTTGAGGTCCCAGTTGCATCTTTGTTCATGCAGCAGTGGCTTATGAGTTTAGGCCCAAAGATTTCAAGTTGTAGTTCATGACTCACCCCGGAACATAATATTACGGAAAGTAAATGTGTGCAGCGAAAGCTCGATGCACAAGTTATCGCAGAGAATATAATGGAGATCAGTTGTAACAAAATAAAGCTACACAAAGTTTTGAATGCCCCACAGCAGGGAGCTGCAGCCATTGTGTCAGCTATTGTGAGAACAACAATAAGGCTAGGATGGGAGATATTATTAGATTTAGGTCATAACTAAAGCACTACTGAAGTAAGCATTCTCTGCTTGTTGTATACTCTAGAAATCATCTTATAAACTAAGCACTGTATACAAATGTAAAGATCTTCAAAACTGTATTTGTTCAGAACTTGTATCAGCATTAGAAGCAGTTCTTAGCACTGTGGACCATAATATTTTGAATAGGAAGCTCTAATATTATGAATTTTTAAAATATTCCTAAATATAAACTTGATGGGATTTTTAATAATAATATAATAATAAAAGCAAATAATAATAATAATAAATATAAGACTCTATTACTACATTATTGGTATAAGGTGAAGTCAACCAAAGCTGAACTGTTCATAAATGGTAAAACCAGGGTCAAGAATCCTGTCTGCAGGTCTGCTGCTCTAATAGATCTGTGAGAGTGTATTATAACTGATTAATTTACAAAAAAAAAAGGCATCAGGCTCAACTCATTTAAAAAGGGTACAGTCAAAGGGTTGTTTAGGTAAGTTGTAATTAGACATAAC
>VWYH01008819.1:95763-150538 GCA_013399365.1 Pampusana beccarii | reverse complement strand
TCTTATTTTATTTTATTTTATTTTATTTTATTTTATTTTATTTTATTTTATTTTATTTTATTTTATTTTATTTTATTATTTTATTTCAGACATGAATAGCAACACCAGGGATTTTTCTTCTGCCTCTGTAAAAACTAACCTAACTTTCTTCATATGATTGCATGATGATTAACCTTAGCAACATAAGGGTATTAATCCCAGAACATGAATAGCACACTTCGGTGTTGCTCATGGTCAAAATACATCACCCATTCACTTAAATATCACAGAAAAAGCATCTACTTTGGGGAGCATTTAAAATCTTTTTTCTTGGAGTTATCACAAGAGGTATGATAAGATTTTTAATGAGCTTTAGACTTAATTTGATTTCTTTTACTTTATGTAAATAACTCCAAGCCTTTTGTTTTGAAGATCAAAGTTATTTGTATACCCTCATCTTCACATGATCTCACAAACAAACATTTTCATGGGAGTGCCATTTTTACTTTTATTTTTAATCCCAGACAAGCATTTATATCTGAGACAAGTTCTAGAAAAGTGCCCCCATCTTAACAAATATCAGAAGGAGCAGATCCTCACAAGCTATAAATTGCCATAATTTACTACAATTTTGTGCCAGATGAGGACTGGGTATAAAATAAATCTCTATTTTTCTGACAGCTTGAACTCAACTTTTTCATTAGTAGCAAGGGAATGGCTAAAATTTTCACAATGATGCTGCATCTATACTGAAATACATGAAGGCATATAGGAATGGGATTAGATGAAATCCTAGTCTTCTCTCTGTATTTGATTGACAGCAGAATACAAAAAGTGGCCATACAGATGGTTGTTTTGTCCCTGTCAGTTAGACCTCTTAGGGTTTGATGGTTGAGGTCCCAGTTGCATCTTTGTTCATGCAGCAGTGGCTTATGAGTTTAGGCCCAAAGATTTCAAGTTGTAGTTCATGACTCACCCCGGAACATAATATTACGGAAAGTAAATGTGTGCAGCGAAAGCTCGATGCACAAGTTATCGCAGAGAATATAATGGAGATCAGTTGTAACAAAATAAAGCTACACAAAGTTTTGAATGCCCCACAGCAGGGAGCTGCAGCCATTGTGTCAGCTATTGTGAGAACAACAATAAGGCTAGGATGGGAGATATTATTAGATTTAGGTCATAACTAAAGCACTACTGAAGTAAGCATTCTCTGCTTGTTGTATACTCTAGAAATCATCTTATAAACTAAGCACTGTATACAAATGTAAAGATCTTCAAAACTGTATTTGTTCAGAACTTGTATCAGCATTAGAAGCAGTTCTTAGCACTGTGGACCATAATATTTTGAATAGGAAGCTCTAATATTATGAATTTTTAAAATATTCCTAAATATAAACTTGATGGGATTTTTAATAATAATATAATAATAAAAGCAAATAATAATAATAATAAATATAAGACTCTATTACTACATTATTGGTATAAGGTGAAGTCAACCAAAGCTGAACTGTTCATAAATGGTAAAACCAGGGTCAAGAATCCTGTCTGCAGGTCTGCTGCTCTAATAGATCTGTGAGAGTGTATTATAACTGATTAATTTACAAAAAAAAAAGGCATCAGGCTCAACTCATTTACACTGTGTACTGTCATGATGTGTGCCAGGAAATTACAACTTACACGAACCAGAAATATTGCCTGTATTATTCATGAAGAGAACGATGCAGGAAAAGGATTGTTTAGGTAAGCTGTAAGATGACATGACTACAGGTTTTGCTGAAACAAACACTATTAAACACCTATTTGTTTCATATAGTAATTAGTTGTTTTGAAAGTTTCAGAATTTTTTGGTTACCAGGACAACTCAAATTTTTACACATTATGTTTTAGACAGAATTTGCACAATAAGCTCACAGGGAGGTGAATCACTGATCTGCCACAGGGTATTGTACAAGATATCTGTTTAAATTGCTGGAGCTAAGAATCTGGTCCATCATCTAATTCACTGTTCTTAGTCACAATGAAGTTTATGGGCTTCAGTGGGTGCTCTGAAATTTACCTATCAGTCAGTCATTATGGATAATGACATCTTGTGCAGCTACATGCTAGGATGCTCAAAGGCATCCAGAATCTTTCATATGAATGTGTCCTACACTTCGAGTCCTGCCTATTGGAGGTTTAATGTGACATGACAGGATGTGATACCCTCAAGGTCAACTGCTTTGCATTTACAGCCAGGTTTTCCAAAGGAGATATAGGCACCTTGAAACTCGAGTTCAGTTTATGAATTTAGCTGCAAAATCCCACCGAGATGTGAGTAATAAAGTGGGATTAATAGAGTGTTCCGGATAGCAAAATAGATAATGGGGAAAGGTATTTTAATAGGTCACCTTCCATCTATCCCAGCTTCTGTTTACAAAATAGCACAATATTCTTGGAGTTGGAGGGACAGCAACCCAGAAACAGACTGGCTGTGTTGTAACCCAGTGATGGGGGATGTTGCTGTGGAGGGTTTGTTGCCGGTGCACTTGAAATTCATACCACTGAATGAAACCTGAAAAAGTTTTGGGAAAAGGTACTTAAAATCTTTTATTGTAATTCTTATAAGCTGCCTATTTGATCTGAGCCTTGAGTAATGTTTAATATTTTAAGATACATTTTGACAAAATATATTAGAGCACTGTACTGTTAGCACTGCTAACATCGACTGACATTAGAAAGTAATACGATCTTAAGCAGCATTTGTTGAAGAGTTCTGAAATATTCTAAGGTCTATTGAAAACCAATTGGTGCATTCACAATTCACTATTAAAGTTCTTATTAAAAGGTTAGATATGTCTAAGAGAATAAAGATTCAACACTGTCATGAAATCTGTGGCTGTCATCACAGCCATATCAGATCACTCCTACTCCAGGTCCAGATGACAGCGATTATAAGAGACAGATTTAGACTGCAGTGAGAAATAATTGTGGATTGACAACATTAGCAATAACACACAAAGGTTAGTGTCTCTAAGAAGTTGCTCTCTTCCCAAAGTTTACTTAATTGTCAAGTCTCTTGCCAGACTAATAAAGAAGAAGTGATTGTGAGAAGTGTCTGGAAACACGTTAAAAGAAAAGGTGTATGGACTACTGAGACTAATCAGGACTCATTAACACATAAACCAACACCCCCAAAACAGCAAAGAAAAGCTCTGGCGCAGGAAGGAACATGGACATAAAAATGTGATTTTTTTCCATTAGTGGCAACAGGATAACTTGCTTCAGAAGGGCATTTAAACCAGTGGAAAACTATCATCAATTTTGCATACATTTGATAAGGTCCTAATTTATCTTTGCTAAAAATCATCAAATAAAAGTTATATAAACTCATAAGAACTTTGTGCTGATAATGGTCCTCTGTAGAACACGGAAGTCCTTCTGGAGTAACATTAAATGTCTTTTCAAAATTAGGGTCACAGAGACAAGCAGGAGCATCAATGATACAGTACTTTGTATGAAAAATCAAGAGGTACATGTAGACTTGCAAGGGATACAGTCAATCTTCATATGACCATAATGCAATCAACCATTCAATTTTCAAAGTCTCAAAAGAAATTTCATATTGAAAATCACTTGGAAAGTCTCCCTATGCTAGACCTTTGAAAAGCTACTTTTCCGTTGGTGGATGTAAAAAGGTTCATAGTAAAGATTACAACCAGTCCCTAGAAAAGTTAAGTAATTTGTAGCAGTCTCTCAAACCAGACTGCAAAGTGTTATGGGTACATTAAATTTTTGCTCTGCTCTGAACAAAGCTATGAGTACTATGCTGATATTCTTCCTATTACTACCTTACTATGTCTGTGATTCCCCTACAATTAAATAAATAAATAAAAACCATTTTCTCTTTCCCAATGAACCAGTTCCAAGATTTCTGTAATAAAAAAGACCTCCCAGAGCATTAAAAAATCCAAAGGAAGAAATATCTCCTCCAGATCCAAATGGAGTTAGAAAGAAGGCACAGGTGTCACAATGACCTAGCAATAATCTCCCTGTGCTTTGTTGCATGCTCTTCTGTTAAACTCCCCCATCAGTGGGCACTGCTCTATGGGACAGGTTAACAGACCTTTGTCATCTTGTTACACAGCTGAGGTGCTGTGCCAAAAAAGCACTTAGTGTTCAGGTAAAAAAGTTAAAAGCTCTGTCAAGTTATGGTACTTCATGTTGTGTTGGAAGAAAAGAAATTATACAGAAACTAAGAAACATACCGTTTCATCTTCCTGTGCATTCATATACAGGATATATACCAGTTTTATTTATACCTACTCTGTAGTGTTCTAGCACTTGAATATAAATCCATATAAGAGAATTAAAGAATTCTTATAGACATGTTCAGATATATTTTTGAAAAATGACTATGCAGTAGCCATTTGAGCTTATTTGTGTAAGACATTATGCCATTGAAACCATCTGCTTGGAAGCAGATCAGAGGGGAAATATGTTGGTGTGACTTTAAATCTACAGAACGGGGCTCTAAGAATTCAGGATCAGTCAGTCAGTAGCTTGCATTTCTACCTAAAGTGTCTTTAACGTATAAAGACTTCTTGGATATTTTTTTGGCACTAAGCTTGTCTTCAACACAATGCATCATCTGTAAACATGCAAATAACTTTGTTTCCAATGAGTCTCCTATAGAAGGTGCATTCTAATTAAATTTAAAGACAGACTGGGGTTTCTTAATTAGGATGAATTATAAAAATGTTCCTGTTTATGGTAGTGTTCTTTATGCTTTACAATGTAAAAATGCATTGTAATTTCTAAAATTACTTCAAACACTGGTAGTGCGTTTTATTTATCCCTCTGTACTGTGTTAAAATGATAAATGGTTGGTATTGTCATCAGAATGAGAATGCCATAAACATTAGTTAAATTAGAATAGAGTGGAGTGTGAGTTTGTGTGCACATTTGTGTGTGTGTGTGAGAGACAGAAAGAGAGATCAAGCGGAAGATAGTAGCTGTATGTGAAAAAGATTTTCTTAAGTAAATGGGCTACACCATATTACATTTATTAAAATGTGTTTATGGAACATTAACCATAATACTAATTTCTGATAATTAACATAAATGAAAAAGTGACCCAGACTACCAATTAAGAACACTTCTTGTGCTTATGGACTGTGGAGTGAATTCTAATCTCTATTACACTGATCAAATTCTATCAAAGCCTGTGAGTCATTTGTTATCTGAACCTGCATAATGAAAGACAAACACTTAATACGTCCTTGTAAAACGTTATATCCATTTATATATAAGTAATCATTTAAGTGTTCCTCTTTCTCTTATTTTATACAGTACACAGGTGCACCCATTTCAAGATCTTAAACAACACATGGTATATTCAAGTTAGATTATCAATTAATCATATTCCAGCAGTGACGAAAAGGAGAAAACGGGGAAAGGAACTTTGTGGAAAATCGGACTAAACCAAACCAAACCAAACCAAACCAAACAACCACCCTTGCCCATAGTTTGGTAAAATCCATCAATGGGAAGGCTTGCCAGGGTCTTCCATGCCACTTAAACTTCATAACAGAGCTGGAGGGTAGCAGGGGTTCTGTAGCCACCCATTGTACTGTCAATGTGAATAGCTAGTAAGAAGTCACAACAGTGATGGACAGTTAGCTGCAATGGCTATTAACACATTCCTCCAGAAGTATGTGGTAGTTTTGTCATAAAAGCTGCAGAGAAATTGCATAGTCTAGTCCAGGGTGGACCTGGCAAGAACGTTCAATTTTGTTATTGTTTAGGTAGAAGTAAGTGGATTTTAATCTTAACTAACTAGCTTATATATTTAGGATATTTGCTGATGATGTGCCCTATTACTTTTCCATTCTGCCTTTTATATCCTACCTCTTCTGTTTTCATCTGTTACACTCAATAATAACTTTTCCTATGGCTTGTTCATCTTCTCTTCCTTTTTTTGAGTCCTTTAGTTCTTGCTTTATTTTCATAATTGCTTCCATACTTCCCTTAACACCTCTGATTGAACTCTGAAAAAAATTCAGATTTCTGATCCACATCCTCTTTTTCTTTTTTTTTTTTTCCCTGTGTTTCCTGTGTTTTTTCCCTGTGTTTTTCGATGTGTTTTCCCTAAAGCTGTTTGACAGAAATAATGACCAACAGCTTTTCCTTTCTAATACAGCAGAACTCTACCCTTCAATGAGATGGTGCTGTTTATGACAGAGGTCGATATTTTCAGATGCTGGTCCCAAACATGGAGCTAATTCTTCCAGAAAGTCCCCTCAGATACCTCACTGTTTTCTGCCCCCTACAAAATGCTTTTCTCTCTGATCTTGCCCTTTTTTCAAATAAAAATATATGTTTTCACAACTAAACCCACAGAAAACACGCTGCAGTAAGACACACTGTTGTGTGCTGGCATGCAGCTCTCCCCTGGGGCTGGAGATAAGAGAGGAAGCAACATATGACAGATGTGACATTGCTTTTAGGAAGATTCTTAGACGGAACAGTGGTAAACATTATCTAAATCTGTATAGAAGAAAGGGAGTAATCCTGAACTTTAACTAATCTCTTTTTTCATCTCCTCACTAATTACTTTGGACAAACTTTAACTCATTATTATTTAAAACCCGTAATATTCAAAACCAAGCTGAACACCTGAAAAAAGTACAAGGATTAAGAGCTGCTTTTGTTGTGAACTTCCACTCTCTGCTAAACTAGTCAGTCTCTTTGTGATTATTACGTTTATATATTCATAATATTTTCAGTTTAGCATGTAAGAACTTAAAAATGATTAAAAATTGATTTTAAATCCAACAGGTTAGTAAACTGGAAGAGATTACTCAAAGGTGCAATGGAAATGCATAGAGGAATGGAGGGAGTATCAGAGACTATTAAATAACATGCTTATATTTCCAGGATTTCAAATACCAGGGCATGCTCACATTGCCAGACCTCAGTTACCAGGGTCTTCCTCCTTACACTTGGAAACAACGAATTCCTAGGGTTCAATGGCTTTTATTATGATAATTTTGTTCCATCTAAAAAAAACTTGTCAAATTGTTGATGTTACAGCCTAAAAATCCCCAGAATGTAAGGCACCACAGAAGCACAAAAGTCGGTATGGAAATAGAAAGCTTCCAAAAAGAGCCTTCTACTCAAAGACAGAGACCAGGAGAGAACACGGAAGTGCAGATGCAGTTGCCAAAGTGCCAAATGAAAGAGGACAAAAGCATTTTTGCTGTTTTGTTGTCATTTATTGTCCAGCCGTGAAGATGTGGAAACTGGGCCTCTAACAAAGGGCTGGCCAGGTGCTCCTGTGGTGCCGTTGGTGCAACATCATGCAAAGGAGCCTGGATACTCTGTGGTTCTGCCAGGTAACCCCTGTGGCTGGTGGACCCACTACCATCAAGGAGTCTTCTCAAGGTGGATTCTCCTCTGTGGTTTCCATGCTGTTGCCTGGTGGATTAATAGCCATTGGCCCCACGGTGTGCTTTAATGGATTGACGTCCATGGGGTCCATGTCATCCTTTGGTGGGCTGGCATGCCTGGGCCTCACACCATGCCTCAGCAGAGAGACATATCAGGGCCCAGTGCTGTTCCTCTGTGTGCCCACAGCCATGTGCTGCATGCTGTTGATCACAGTTGCTCTCATGGTACGAAGGGTGATGTTCCTCCTTTGCTGCCTCTGCTTTCTCCTCCTAGGAGGTGCCGTCCTCCTCCACAGTTGAGGGAACAGGCTTTGTGCTGTCCCATGCCAAGGTGGGAAGCTACCTGCCCCACTGCTGCAGCTTCTCTTCCTTCCAAACATGCTTGGCATCTGCGGGTCTCGAAGCTTTGCAAACTGTGGGCCAGCTACAGGGACCCCTGTTTTTATAGGTCCCTAGAAAAAGGCAGTGCGGTGACTGATGACAACAGGAGACCAGTGTGATGGTGATTGTGACTGTAGCTGATGTGTGTGTGGCCACATATGGTGGGTTTGTTAGTGGGGGGCCTGTGGCCTTAAAGATCATTTTCTGTGAGGTAATTTTTTTTTTTTTTTAAATAGAAACTGATTGGAGTTTGTTTCCTCCAAGTTACACTTTGAATACAAAATACAGGAGAACAGGGGACAGAGATAACAAGCTGACTGCACAAGCCTGCCAGAAGTCCCAGATTTTCAGGTTAAACTCTGCGTAATATGAAAACTGTTGTGCTTGTGCCTGATCTCTAACACGCAGGTTTATATTATCTTGTATTAAATGATTTGGATTTCAGAAACCAGATCTCCTATAACTCGATGTCTTGTCTTCCATTTGCTCTTTGACACTGGTATTAGGCGTTGCTGACTTTTTGTTCAAGACTTCTTAAATGCCATATCTTTGACTTGCACGTAGTCTACTTTTGTTGTTGCGTCTTCATCTCAGAACCTCAAAAGTACTTTTGCTAAAATATCATTGCTAGGTGACCTGAGTCTTTATAGGCTGCTCTAAGTTCAGGATCTATTACAACGAAGAGGCTTACCAGAATAGAGCAGACTTAACTCTGCTTTGTCTCATGTTCCCTTTGCTTTTGTGCCTTGGAATTTCTTTTGTCCAGCTTTAAGGTAACCTCTATTCCCCGTTCCTTGCGAATTGTCTTTATTTGTCACATCTTTCTCACAGAAATATTAATATTTAATAATCTATGACTCTTTGCATGTCAGTGTACACTTTGCAATGTCTGCCAGGTGGACAACCATTGTTAATGGCAGCTTCCCTTTTGAAAATTTTTGAGCAGTAACACAAAATATTTAGGTTACATCCAAAAGTAAATTAATTGAAAGGAAAAGTAAGTGGTGTTTTCCTGTATGGTCTAAAACATTGGTTGAATATCTTGGTATATGTATTATCATGCTGGTTTTTGCTGGTGTAGAGTTAATTTTCTTCATAGTAGTTAGTATGTGGCTATGTTTTGGATTTGTGCTGGACACAGTGTTGATAATTCAGGGATGTTTTATTTACTGCTGAGCAGTGCTGACACAGAGTCAAGGCCTTTTCTGCTCCCCATATCACCCTGCCATCCAGTAGGCTGGGGGTGTACAAAAGGTTGGGAAGAGACATATCCATACCATATTCCATACCATATGACGTCGTGCCCTGTAAAAACTACAGGGAAGGCTGGCCATGGGGCTGCTGCCTGGGGACTGGCTGGGCATCAATCTGCTGGTGGTGAGCAACTGCTTTCCTTTGCATCGCTGGTTTTCCTTGGGTTTTATTTCTCTCTCTTTGTTACTTTCCTTTTCATGACAATGTATTATTATTGTTGTTGTTGTTGTTGTTGTTGTTGCTATCGTTATTACTACTTCTCCTCTTATTTATCCCTTCCCTTCCCTTCCCTTCCCTTCCCTTCCCTTCCCTTCCCTTCCCTTCCCTTCCGTTTTTTCCATTATTAAACTGTTCTTATCTCAACCCAGACTTTTTCTCACTTTTACCCTTCCAATTCTATTCACCCCATCCCAGTTAAACTGTGGCAAATATCTAGGATATATTCGTTAAATTAAAGCTTATGTAGGAAACTTAAGGAAAGGACATTCAGAGATCTTTCTGTTGCCGTCAACAGAATCAATAAGTGTATCTTTGAAAATCCAGCCAATAATAATTTATATTCTTTGGCTTTTCAGTAAAAGCCATGAAGTCTTACTTCAGATTTTTTTCCCATTTTACGTACACTTATTTTTCTCTTTTAATTTTTCTCAAGTTTGAAAAATCTTTTTCCTGTAGAATGAAAACAAAACTTTCTTTTGTCACAAGCTTACATATTACTTTTTGAAAAGTCATGTTAAAATGAAGTTCACTGTGGACAAAACCCCACTCTTTAGGAAGCATAAAAGGATTTTGCTGAAGTGTGATTTTCTATCACTGTATCACTTCGAAACTTTTGAAAGTTCACAGCTGGACTGCAACAACTCAAATTGCATTGCCAAATGAAAGGGGAAGACAGGTGACAATTACATGAAAAATCTCTACAAGTAATTTTGTTAGGAGAAAGCTGACAACTATAAAGCAACACATACATTAAAAATAAATAAAATTAAAAAAAAAAAAGAAGTCAGCAGCCTCCTGAACTTTTCTTAATCCTCTGCTAAGAAAGTATCTCCCAGTATTGCGCAAAACAAGAGATTTGCTTTGTAAATCAGCTTCTAAACCAACAGAAGCCCTCCCCAAAACAGCTGGAATATTGAATATGGAGGGTTGCCTTGAGTTACACATTTTACTGAGACTGAACTGTTGATTTAAATACTTGTAACTCAGCATAAGTAATGCCAGCCTTCACATCTAGTACTTTAAAGCCTGCATTCAGTAAGTGTGTCATACAACATAGTCAGAAAATTCATGTTAATTGAGAGCTGGTTATTAACACACACTCAATAATTTGCAACCCCCACTACTACAAGCGAAGAGGTATCCTATCTTACTTATACTGTCAGTTAGTCACAGGATTATTGCCATTGGTTGAGGCAATATTAATTTTAGATATGAACAATAGGAATTTTTCAAAATTTATTTCCATATAACATATACAAGTTTTATTTTTTCTGTGTGATCAGGATATTAATCTGAACTATACAGTATGTTAATATTCCATTTATTTTTCTTCCTATGCCATGTGCTTTCGATGTGCTATCAGAGCTGAAACAAATATTTTTCATGTAGAGATTATGCTCTATTATTACTGCTGACTCCAGCATTAATCCAAGGGATTTACCCAACTTTCTAGATGATGTGATGGTAATGAACAGCAAAGGATGGCAACCTTTCATTAATCTACTCTATTCTGGTTATACACTGTGCTCCTCATCTTTGTACCCAATTGCCAAGTCCAGAGGACATCAGTATCAAGGCATGGTTCACAGGAAGACTGGTTACCGAAACTTGCTGTTCAGAAAAACCCAGATGAACATTTGTGTGTTGCTGAATTTTATATTCCACAAACGTTTTTATTTCCCATTTTAAAGACTCCAAGATATCTAGAGTTTTGCATCTCTGTCTCCCTGGAGATATCTTATGTTGACAGGGCTGAGGAAACGGTGCTTAGCTAATGTCTAAACTCTAGCGTAATCCAGACTCTATCAGGCTTTAAAAGCCACCTAAGGGGCTAGATCCTGTATGTGCTTTTGGAGCAAGTTTAACATACAGTGGCTTCCAGAATAGACCTTCTATACAATTCTACTTCATCTTTCCATACTGTGAAGCTCTGTGTAGTTACCTGGCACTGTGTATAGAAATACAGCATAAAATCACATTTTGTGATATAGCTTTTTTTCTTTTTCTCTCTCTGATTTTTTATTGACTTCTCTGTTGCTATTTGTGCCTTCTGAAAATGCACCTATATTAAGAAATTCTGCTCAGTTTTATCATTATTTCATTGTGGTTTTTGCTTTGGATATCAAAACTAAATCATAATGTAAAGAAAATACACAGACTCATAACATTTTGATCCATTTAATTCATTCAAATTCCAAAGGACAGATTAGATGTAAAGATTCTTCAAGTTTCCTGTCCTAACTTACTGGGGTTTTTTTATGGGTCCTTTTGGGATCAGAGGGTACAGTTAGCAGGAATCTCTCTTTCTTCCGTGTGAATAAAGGGAGGGTGTGTATAAGCATACATATACATCCTTGTCCCCCATGTTTTAGAAGCTCCTTTTCCTCAACAACTTGTAGTAATGGGAGGAGACGACAGTCATTATTATTATGCTTATGGAATGCTGAGCATAAGAAGTCTGAATTCTGGTCATCTAGGTGCCATATGTCTTGTTAGTAATGAATGTTATTAATTGTATTTTTTGAAACTTCAAATAAGTAGAATGTTAAATGATGACATTAATTTTTCATGTCCTCATTAGGAAGGACAAAAACCAAAAAGTACCCTATTCACTTCATCTTAAAGCCATAGACTATAAGTACTGTTTAAAACATATGTATAACCAAACACAGAAACAGTCTAAACTACTTACGTGCAGGGGAATACTTGTCTCAGGTAAAAGAAGGAAATAGGTTCATAAGCCTATGCTTATAAAAGCATATGGCTTCTAATATTTTTCAATGTACATATAGATACACACATATACACATGCATATGTATAAACAAAAACCATTCAGTTTGAGTGTACAGTCAACTTGGGTTCAATTTGCTTAGACTGCAAACCAAGGTGTCACTTGGACTGTTACCTCTTTGGGCACAGGGAATCTTTTAAAAATTTAATAGAAAGACCACCAAGGTAGAACACGCCACTCTTTTTCTTATTTGTTACTGTAAATGAACAAAAAAAACCCCAACCCTGTCTCAAAATATATTATTGACATTCTCTTCCACTTTCATATCTGACCTCAGAACTTGACAGGACCCTGAGACCTGTATGGGCTTCATCTCATCAGCTAACATGGATTTTTCTTGCAATGCTTGCTTGAATTCTTTGCTGTATTCTTGGGTCATTGCGTGCCTGCTGTTCATTTACACCACATTATTCATTTATGTTTTCTGCAAGTTGTCAATGTTAGGAAAAGGGAGTTTGTTTTAGGAAGTAATCAATTAAAACAGCATCTTGCTCACAAAAATTCATGACAAACTGTTAATACAAGTTAAAAAAAAGTAGAACAAATATGGTATTTATTGTGCAGTTTGGACCCACCACATGACTGTTTTTTTCAACAAGTAGAAACCAAGAACTGGTTTAACTCCTGAGGGTACGAGACTGCATCCACAGAAGCACTGGTATCGTGATAATTCACTCCATGTGGGAACAGAAGAGAGACTACCACTACTCTATTGAAGGACAAACACAATTAATGTTTATAACCTTATAAGATTAGTCTGTAGATCAACTGAAGCTGTGAGAGTTGCTGAATATATTTTCTGGATCTTTTTGGCAAATTACTTTGGCTTCTCCATTTCTATTGACATCTGGGGTTGGGCTTGCTTTTGGCACTCCAGTGAGGCAGCCAGGTATGGGCTGAGGTGATTTGTCTCGTAACTTTCAGTTTTTTCCCAGTTTTTTGCTTCCAGTGATGATCTTACACCTCACCTACTCTAATCAAACTCAGACAAATAATGTGGGTCGAAAGAATCTGTGGCGTAACTTATTAGCTAAAGTGGACTTGAAATCACAAAAACATGTATTATACAGCATAACTGTTTTTGAGATCTAATTAATCTGCTCAGTCTATATTGGGTGGGAGGAGGAGGCTGTTTGTTTGGTTTCGTTTTAATGTTGTCCTGTTTGTTCTTCTGCAGACTTGCTATCCGCCCGTTAGTCTCTCTGCGCAATAACCTCTGAATGTAATGGCTAACTTAACATTTGGAAGAAACGTGGATGTATCAAAGATAATAACACTGCTACAAACTTCGAGCACAATTGTCTGCTGTCTGCAAGAGAGGAGACACAAATGAGAGTCTCTGCTGAAGGAAAGGAAAGCAAAACTCAGCTATGACATGTTCTGTCAAAAGCTCCTCAGCCAGTCTTGACTAGTAATAGCACTGTGTGTCTTTCTGGGTTAGAATAAAGTAGGGGTTATTATGGACAACACGAGGAAATGGGATGTTCAGAAAAAGGACCCCACATATAGACAATTAGGTTAATTCTGGCCTTTCAGAGCAAGTAGATTTTTTTCTTTTTTTTTTCTTTCTTTTTATATATAGATATATAGAGATATTTTTTCCCCCAACCCTCTGTGTTAAATTATAGGAATGCGTTGTCAGAAACAGATTTTAAATACACCATTGACAGCTGCCTGAGGTATACAGAGTGATCAGTCTAATATTATTTTCAAGAATATTCTTGAACGATTAAAATTTTCATAACGTGCTCAGACCTTCACTAGTTCCATCCCTTTTCTAATCTCACTCCTTTCTATGGTTATGTAGTCACATGCAGAAAACACAACTGCAGCAGTAGAGAAAAAAATAATTTTAGGCTGCTGTGCTCCCCTTCCTGAATGTGTCCTGGAAGTGTCAGTCTGTTTGGTTTATGGTGTGTTGAAATAAAGTAATAGTATACTGAAAGAACAATAGGGCATGACAGCACTGCACTGATTTCTGAGTCATCTGAAAGTTGATGTCATTATTCAGTGTTGGCCTGATTATATATATACGTAAATTCATCAGCAAGCGAATCAGTCTAAGTAGGCTGATCATAAAAGATCTGAGGGTTTTTGTGGTTGGGGGTGTGTGGTTTTTTTCTTTTTTTTTTTTTTACTCCAGAAATATTGTGATGATCAATCTCTAAGAATTCAATATTTTCCTGAAATTTACTGTGTTAGGTGTAAATATATTTACCCATGAGATGCCAGCACCATTAGTCTTTGTCTTGAGGTCAGGCAATTAAGGATCTAAGAGAGATGTACAGGCAATATAAAATAGCTTTAGGTAGCCCAGAACATAAGTGAATGCTGAAAACATATTTTTACAGTAGCTCATTGTTGGTGTGCTGTGATTCTATCAGAAATTCAGTGGTGGCTACAGAACAATTCCAGTAACTCTTGTCCACCACTGATGAACAGGGTCTATCTCTAACAGGCTACTCATTTTTAGATCTTATTTTGCTTGTGCTCATTATGAATGCATGTTCACTTTCTTAATGTACTCTAGCAAATTATTTAACAGAGAAGATCATTTGTGGAGGGTGCAAAATTTCTGTGAATGCCGAGTATTTGCAAAAAATACGTTTTCAATGAAGTTTTTGTGTCAGATATATGCATAAGCACATGCATAAGCGTATTATTGGACTATGGGTGAATTGCAGTTTTGAACCAGTAATTCTATTAAAATCCTATAAGAGTAATTTATCTGAGGACAATCCACTACAATTTAAACTATGCTCCTAGACATGGTAGCTAGCTGCAGCCATGTTGCTTTCATATACTTAAAAGTCGTTAGACACTCAAAATGTTAAGAAAAGAGGTATTAAAAATGTACGTGAGACATTTATTTGTTTGTGTCTAGCATGTGTCTAACACATGTGTTTTTCAAGGAACACATCATCATTTCAGTAACCAGGTTTTAAGACAAGCACCATCACAAAACTTAATAAATTATTGCACTTCACCATATTGCCATTAAAATAGGTATTGCAATTACAATTACAATATTGTACTACAATATGGCTGAAACTCTCATCTACTCTTGATCTTCTAAACATAAGAGCTATACCTTTACAAGTCTGAATTTAATTGTTTCCTGAAATGTAGTCCTCAGAAAAGGACAATGAAGCTCCAAGGTGACATAATTTACAATTCTTCAGATGTGAAGTATTTTACATATTTTGCTATTTCTTAGCAGTTTATGTTGCTTATATACTAAATAAGATCAGAAAAGGGAGATGGGGTGAAACAAACAAACAAAAAAATCCCAACAAGCAGTGCTTTTTTTCCTATTGCAAAAACAGTTTCCTGACATTTTGAGGTAAGGAAAAAAAAAAATCCACCAAAACCCTATTTGCTTTCTAGGACTTCGATAACTGGAGAGAAGTCAAGGGAAAAATTTTTTGGTCTCTGTTCTCCATAGTAGTCAAAGCAGCTTTGCTGTCCTGATCAGCATCACAAAGAAACAGTCTACAAATGTTGAAATTTGTGACCTTCTCAGCAGAATGCTGTTAAGAAGCTCGTTGTTCCTCCAGGTTATTTCCACTTCATTTCTCCTGGATATGAGCTTTTCACGGCATTTAATAGACTCAGTTCTAAATACAGAAGCCAGGTTACAGTTCAGCACCACATGGTCACTCTCTTGAAGGGATAATTGCTGAAGAAGGATGGTGATCCCTGTAGCATCAGGTGATGAAGCGCAGCTTCACCCTTCCCTAACATAGTTGTTCTAGTCATAGCACTCAGTGCCTTGCACCTGGTTTATGTTCTCCCTCACTGGAGGTCTTTTCATGCCATAAAATCCACATCAGTAAAAGTATTGTTCATTGATGCAATCATGAAGAAAAAGCCAAGTACAAACACCACAGAACATTGTTTCCAGCTCAGTGATCCAACATTGGTTAACTGAATATAAGTTGACAAGTCATGCTTTTGATGCTCAAACCAAATACAGTTCCACACAAAGCACTCAAAAAGTTGTTTTCTCTGTCTCAAATGTGCAATTTCAATCCTCAGCAAAATTGAATATGCATATTTCAGCCCAAATAACTTCCAGAATATGTCCCGAGGCTTTGAACATAACCTTCTTGATGGAAAATACTTTCAAAAATATAATTTTGTACTTACTTAATTTTAGAAGCAGTCTAAAAATAACAAATATCATCATGAAATTATGCTCTGTTGAAATGTAAGATCCTCCATAGGAACTTGTGAGGAGCTCTTCCTTTAAACAGCACTGGTTGCAACAATTGAGCTGCCCTTGTAGATGTAGGTGCAATTTTCCAGTTACACCTTGCAGAAATGGAAGGAGGAATAACATTCCTGAAGAGAGGGAGGATGAAATATTTCTACAGACTGCTTAGGTGATATTTGAGTTCAATTCCAAATGCACTTTAGGATAATTCATTAAGGTCTAACATAAGGAGCACGTGGGACATTAATTAATAGACTACAGTAATTTTGTCACTAATTTCTTAATATTAATGGATTGCAAAATCTAATGCCATAAATAATTTGGTTAACGAAACACTTTTTCTGGTAACTTCAATGTATTTAGCTATTTGCAGGGAGACCACTGTCATTCATATCGGGCTGACATTCTGCAGGGGTCCAGTTTGCTAGATGCACGCCGAATTTATAAAGAAAAAAACCAATATTAATGTTGATTTGTGAAAAGATCCTGAAAAGCTGTGCAACAATGTCTGATTTATCTTTTAAGGGTGCAACAATAAACACAACATTGGAATAAATAAGGAATGCTCTTAATATACAAGTTGGTAGAATTTGAAATATTTCAGTAAGTTATGCTTTCTTGTAATTAAATTAATTGCTTCCCCAAACACTAAAATTACTTTCAAATGGATTACTGTAGCACACATCAAATAATTAATCACATTCCCAGTCCCACTGCCCTTTTGCTCTTGTTTCCCCTTGATGTTAATGGGAGCTTTGTTTAGAGAGGGAACACAGGAACAGAGAGTTAATGTGTTATTAAGTAGTGTTTTGAAATGGCACTGTGAGTTCTTCTGTGGTGTGGAATGCTAACTAAATATTGTTATGACAGTCCTGGGCTGTCTTTGAAACAGACATAACCTGAGGTTTACAAAAAATGAATAACATTTTAGAAAAGTGACAAAATATCCAATTATTAAAACATTCACATTTTTTGTTTGTTCTATTTTTGTTCATATCTAGGAATAAATCTTGCAGAAAAAAATCTAATAAGTACTTCTGCAAAATGTTAGACGAGCTTTCAGTATTTAGGCAACTTTTCTTTGAAATATGGTAGAGTATAAACCATATCTACTATACTTTTACATAACTTTCACAAGTAGACCAAAGATAGATGTGATGAATTCAAGTCCTGACTCAAATCTGAAAATTAATGCTTGGGATCATTAGCTAACTGATGTATGTTCTGTAGGTGTAATGAAGCTATTTAAGCTAAATTTACAAAAAGGCCACCATGGATGTGTCAATGATTTCTTATTGCTTTCTCTCTTGATCACTGCTACAGTACATAGATTTAGCTCTTCTGTTAAATAGTTGATGCCAGAAAATGCCTCATATCTGGAAGGCTTTGTACCAACCCATGACCTGTGTTTATTATATTAAAAACAGTGATTAAACCAGTCTCTAAAGAAAAGAAGCAGTTTATAAGATTGTTTAATTCCAGATTCATCTTGATTTAACATATATTTTATTCATATACTTTCCATGAAAGTATATGGTGAAAAGAAACAAATAAATTTGAAGCACTGTTCAACTAATATCTTTGAGACTCAATGACAGAGAGACATAGAACTACATAGAGAGTGAGAAATTGTTTATGAGGATCACATATTACAGAACCTACCCCTATGCACACCCCCACAGAACTAGGTTTTCCTGTGTACTTAGATTGAAAGTTTGCGTGATAACTTAAACTGGTTTAGATAAATGGACTGAAAAGACATATTTCCTCTTGGGAAATAAGTGTTAACTTTTAATATGCATTACTTATTAATTCACACCAACTTTCTCAACTCCAAACATAGTGATTTACAAGGAGCTATGATTCAGACGGGACAGAAGATTAGAATGTTCTTCCAAAAGGTCAGGTCTGACTCCCTGGGTAGCATAAAAAAATCAGTTGCAAACCAGTCCTACTATCTAAACTGAGACTGTTGTACTTCTAGGTTGCATCCACAAAGATAATTGGTGTTGAGCAAACTTCGCATGCCTCATTCCAAATCATCACTCCATTCTTTGCACCCCCAGTTACTAACAAACCCCTAGAAATGGATAATGCTGCTTAGAAATTATGTCTTTTATCCAGCTGCTTGAAATTTCCCAGTGCTCCACCGAGAATGTGTTATAAGAGTATCAATGTTTGGGATGCTAAATCATCTTGAAACAGATACATACTGTTGTGGCCATAAATGTAGGTGGTATTCTCACTTTGGAAGCAAGTGTATATTAATTGTTACTTGATGTCCTTCTGCATATGTGTGACAATAAACCAGTCTCAGGACAGAAGAGTTTCACCACCTGTGTGCTTATCTAGTGATTTTAGATGGATGCAGTGGGAGCTGAGGAAATCCTATTGTGAGAGTTGTGAATCTGAAATACAATATAAATGAAATTCCTTATTTTTTTGCGTTTTTAATGAACTTCATTATGGATACTATTTTTCTTCAAGCTTTATAGTTTGAAAGAAATAAACAGGTCCCCTAAGCTGAGGAATGACCACATTCATGAGAAAATGTATCTTTTAAAAGATGAAAACACAGGACAGAATTCAGCTTCACAGTAAGAAAATGTGGAGGTATATGCTCTTAGAGCTGAAAAATCTATAAAAAATTAAATTTAAATTCTGTGTTATTTGAAATATGGGAACAATGAAGTCATGTAAAGGAAAAGAAACCCACAAAACCAACACAGACTTTTATTCCAATAGCAGTGAAGTCCAGTCAGGGGGTCTAACATGTATGAAAATATAATGAAACCTTTATGAGGCTGAGCCTGGGGCTCGCTCCTGTATGAACAACTCAATGAACAACTCAGCCCAGTCCGAAACAGCTTGTTCCCATGTTACTAGGAGAAGAAGAGCAGAAGGTTTGATTTTGCAGTGCTGAAGCAAATGGGATCTTTTCCTTGGAATGACATACATAGACACAGATACTGCTCTCCTGTATGTGAGAGATGTGTCCTAGACCCCATTATTCTGCTGAGTCATTCAAAATCAATGTATAACTTGGAATACTTTATGACAATAGTCCTGAACTGAAAGATTGTGAGAGATGAGGTAGAGAAGCCTTCCAAGGAAAATCACAATCTGCAAGGTGAAGCTCCTGCACATAGACACAGAGCAGTCAAATAAACCAGTCGTTAACAATTATTTGCCACGCTTTAGCCTGGATTCCAACCTGGAGACCAATACAGAGGGGAGAATTTAGACAATGTGTTGGACCACCACTGCTTTCTCAACAACCTAATTTCAGGAAAGAGAAAAAAAGAACAGCTGTGAGTAAAACAATGGATATTTTATATCTCTTTGACTAAACAGCATTTTAACCTTCTTCAAACACTGGTCCCTCTGTTGAAAGACCATCAATATCATCTACATCCTGATTCTGCTGAAAAACTTTCAGAGCACTGATTTGGCACTGATTTGGTTGAAAAATATCTTTCAAATATCACATGCTTTAATATAGTCTAAATATGAATTCTTCCCCGCCCTGGCCTGACTTCTCAGAGGAGGTAAAGGGTGAGAAAGGCGAATGTTTAACAAAGCCAAAATCTACTTTACTGAGTCAGGCTTCGTGTTAAATCCCAATAAATTTACTAGAGTGATTGTATATGAAAAGGGGACATTTTGGAAGGCAGGGTTTGCTAATGTGGTAGAAGAATGGTGAGAAAGGAAGATGCCAAAAGATTATGTATTTATGTATTTATTATTTATCACCATTTATTTATGTATTTATTTACAATTTAATATGCTCACAGCAGTAGTTCTGCCGGTGTTCCTGGATTGAGAAATTTTGATAAAATATTTCCTCTTAAATAGCTCTAATCCTCAATGTGAGATAAACATTGTTAGTTGCATTCAGCTGTTATTATAGTTCTAACATTGGTCCACCAGCCTTGCCATCAGTCTAGTGATGTGAGACATTTATTGAAAATACTTCTGTTTTCTACAGTAATGGTCCAAAGCACTACAGAGTACCCAAAGTAAGACGTTGGGCAAAATAGCCAAAGGCAAAAACGTAACTGTGTTCTAGAACGACACTGGAAAAGCCTTTCTGTAAAATTTTCATTGACACTGTTAACTGGAAATGCATCGACCCTCATGAGAAAGTCTGGATATATTGCAGAACTAACCATGAAAGATTTTCTTGGATTAATTTACTCTGAAGGCAGTTGCGTGTGGAGGAGTACAGGCAATTCTTTACTTCCATTCCAGTCTGAAATAAAAAATTATCTTCAGGCAGTTTCGTATTAAGAAAATTAGCATTGGAAAACAATATTTTTTAGTTTTGCATGACTGAGCAGATTATTTTTGATTGCTGTTGGCCCCAGTTACATGTGTACTCTTTGCAAAATAATTTTGTTAATCCCTAGGTTTGAAAAGCACTACAATGATTGCTTTGCTCATGAAGACAAGATCTGTTTTGCTTCTTTCCACTCCTCAAACTCCTTTTCATTTTTGCCTGAGATGTTGCTTTGTGCCTTCCCTATGCAAAAGTTAAGTCAACTATGGATTTACCGGTCCAGTTTTAAATAAATGCTTGTGAAAGGATACATCTATTTGCAGGTGAACAAGAATCTGTCATTCACAACTCTGACCGGTGCTTCCACAGTAGGCATTTTGCATATTCAAATTGGACATGACACACAGCATGAGCTGATCAGTAGTTTTTATATTCCTTTGTAATTTCAACTAAATTTTTCATGTCTGGAGATAAATACATTAATTGCATGTAGTAGTTGAAAAAAGAAAAGAAAATAAATGGTACCTTCCTTGATTACTGCTAACCAGGGATAATGCAAATTTTAAAAATATATTTATAGATTACTTGTGAATAAAATATCTACTATGTACTCACTAAGACTACTGCAAATCCAGATTATATTTGTTCACATCAAGAGACTTCTCTTTGGTGTGAGTTAGGTCTAAGTGAAAAAGGAATAAAGTTTACCATAATCAAAACCACTGACGCAGACTGGGTTGAGAAATTTACATTTAAGTGTGTGAATATAATCAGAACTCAGATTTAATTTTCTGACCACCTGACTGTTTAACTTAACAACATCACCCAGACACAGCCACAGTTGCTTCCCAGCCAGCGAGCTATTTACGAGTCTTAATGCATGTTAATTCAGTTGAGCATTTTCCTTCTCATACTGTTGCAGAAATGCAGGAGAATGCCTGATTTACATGTGATGCTTGGCAGACAGAGATATAGAGCAGTACTAAGGAAATAAGGAAAATAATAATATTTGTGTTTTCTAATATATTTATAAAATAATCAAATCAAACTCCACACAATGTAGTAAGCTTTCAATCTATGATCAGAAATGACTGACTACAATAGCCAGATGGCACACGGCAGAAATAAACTCGTATATTAATTTTTTTTGCACAGAGTATTTAACATAAATTGCCAAAACCTAACCCTGCCACTTGAATAAGTAATAAAACTGAAAAATTATAGGAAATAATCGAACAGTAGCAGCTACTGATGACAAATATTTTAGACTCTGTCACTTAATTATTGAAGCATATGTGTTAAATTATATAGTCCATACAAATAGTCTATTCTTGGAGAAATAAGATGCGAAACACCAGCAGCAAGTGGTTGCTGTGGTTGCGAAAAATGGACATGCTCATCTTGTGTTTTACTAGTTAAGATGATATGTGTCAGTTACTGATTTTTCAATTTTAAAAAAGTTTAATACTTTAACTTTTTTTTAATAGAATAAATGAACTAATTCATAAATCTTATTTGTTCTGTTCTTTTGTATACACTTCTTTCATCTTTCCTCAGATTCAATAATAAAATGTTGTAAACTGCCAGGGGAAAGTGAGATTTCCTGATCTGATTTGCCTAATGACTTGGATCGGTGTTAACTGAAATATAAATAAATTGACTATTAGAAGTTTTACGGTTCCATGACTCCCACATCACCCCGGTGTGCATGCCTAGATTGCCACTGAGTCGTGCTGGTTCATACATTCAGGTACACTACTGTTCTTTCATGAAAGGCACACTTGTGGGCATTTTTGAAGGGGAAGGGTATCCTACAGCTGTTTTTCTACTTGCATTGAGACAAAAGGGTGTGTTACCTAAGTTACATTATTTATGTGCATGTGTCATGGTGTTGTGTTTACTCATTGTTAAAAGAACCACGAAGTACAGAATAATGCAGGAGAATGATTATACTTTTCTAATTCCGTTTCACAGACTTCAGCTCATAACTTCCAAGTTCATGTTCAGCTCAGTTTTGGATGCCAGCCCACATCAGTTTTACACAATTTCTATCTCTTCAGATTTATAACTGCAGGCAGCCTAAATCTAGGTGTGGAGTTTTAGTTGTATTAATGAACTGCATCTTGAAGGAACCTGAGTTCACGTCTCTGTGGTTTCCTGACTGCTCTCTGTATGGTCGTGTAATGCAAATAGTTGAAAAATATTTTTGTGAAGATGAATTTGACCGAAAGACAAAAAAAGCCACATGAGGTTACTTTGCCTCTCCAAAGGCTGAACGGAAGATTGAGTGCCACACCTCAGGTTTAATTCACATTATAAAGAAAGGTATATATAAATGGCATTGCCTTGAGCCTAAAAGGAATTCACTCTAAAGGAAATACAGCTGATGCTTTTACTGCAATGCCAATATCCACTGTTTATCTTTCTTTGCATTCAAACTCTGCTAAATCATTGAGAAGACCACAGCATTTGGGCAGATACCTACTATCCTACTGTTCCCAGTTACATGAATAGGAATATAAATTGGGTCAAATGATACGGCTGTGGAAATGTGGCCCCCTCTCTAATCTCAGTCTACCCCTCTCTTTTCCACTACTATAAATGATTCTCCAATGAGAAGAGGTGAGATGCTGGACCTTGTCCTAACAAACCAAGAAGAACTGGTTGAAGATGTGAGGGTTGGAGACAGACTTGGCTGCAGCAACCAAGAGATGGTGAAATTCAGGATCCTGTGTGGAGGAAGCAGGACAATAATTAGGACTAAAACCATGGACTTCAGCAGGGTGGACCTTGGCCTCTTCAAGGCTCTGCTTGGAAGAATCTCATGCATTAGGACTCAAAGGTAGAGGAGTTCAACAGAGCTGGTTAATATTCAAATGTCACTTCCTCCAAGCATGTGGAGGAAAAGAAGGTTATCAGGAATAATCAACACTGGTTCACCAAAGAGAAATCACATTTGACCAACCTAATAGTCTTCTATGATGGTACGACTGGCTGGGTAGATGAGGGGGGAGCAGTGTATGTTGTCTGCCTTGACTTCAGCAAGGTTTTGGACACTGTCTCTCACAACATCCTCACATGTAAGCTCAAGAAGTGTGGGTTGGTTGAGTGGACAGTGAGGTGGATTGAGAACTGGATGGATGGCAGAGCTCAGAGGGTTGTGATCAATGGCGCGGGGTCTAGTTGGAAGCTTGTAACTAGTGGTGTTCCTCAGGTGTCAGTACTGGGTCTAGTGTTGTTCAACCTGTTCATCAGTGACCTGGATGAAGAGACCGAGTGTACCCTCAGTAAGTTTGCTGATGATACGAAACTGGGAGGAGTGGTTGATACACCAGAAGGCTGTGCTGTCATTCAGTGAGATCTGGACAGGATGGAGGACTGGGGGATGAAAGGTTGACCACGAGCCAGCAATGTGCCCATGTGGCCAAGAAGGCCAACAGTATCCTGGGGTGCATTAGGAAGGGCGCGACCAGCAGGTCAAGGGAGGTTCTCCTCCTCCTCTACTCTGCCCTGGTGAGGCCGCATCTGGAGTATTGTGTCCAGTTCTGGGCTCCCCAGTTTAAGAAGTACAAGGAACTACTGGAGGGAGTCCAGTGGAGGGCTACAAGGATGAGGGATCTGGAGCATTTTTCTTATGAGGAAAGACTGGGACAGCTAGCTCTGTTCAGCCTGGAGAAGAGAAGGCTGAGACGGGACCTTATTTGTGCTTATAAATATCTCAAGGGTGGATGTCAAGAGGATGGGACCAGACTCTTTTCAGTGTTGCCCGATGATTGGATGAGAGGCAATGGGCACAGAGTGAAACATAGGACATTCCATCTTAATATGAGGAGAAACTTCTTTACTTTGAGGGTGCCAGAGCACTGGAACAGGCTGCCCGGAGAGGTTGTGGAGTCTCCTCACCTGGAGACATTTAAAACCCACCTGGATGCCTTCCTGTGTGATCTGCTCTAGGTGGACCTGCTTTAGCAGGTGGGTTGGACTAGATGGTCTCCAGAGGTTCTTTCCAACGCCAATGTGATACTCGCTGCTTTAATATTTTCCTTTTTATCTTTGAATTTGTATGCATTTCAGAAAACATCATTTTTTCTCATGTGGAGTAAATAAAGGCTGTATCTGCACAAGTATGCACAACCGCTTAGTATCACCACCGTTACCTCACAATGAGTAGGATCTCTCTGGAGAGGAACCCCATGAAGTCCACTTGTGGCATTAGCTACTTCTTAGCTGAAATAAAGGTTTTCCAAATCCAAGAATGTGTAAAGATTGAATTTCCTCCCTAGAGATTAGAGGTCAGTGATTTTGAGTGAGTGAACAGATTAAGCAACTGTGAACTAGTAAAGTCTGAACTCTAAATTAACTTTTAGTATCAAAATTCTTCCATGATATTGATGTTTCCTTTTAAACTAGGTTTTGCCTCACCTTTCCTTCATTGCATTGTACAGATATGAAATACTGCCCTCCCATGTCATCAGCCTTGAGTTAAATAAAACGTGGCTCGGCAGCACACTAGCCTTTATGTGAAAAAATCATCCTCTCCTTAGACTTCCGCTTTGAGGAGTATGATACTCTTGCTTGCTTGTCTTTCTCACTGGTGGTGTGGTGATGGAGTCTAAAACACGTTGACATACCCTCTGTGATAAGGAAGATTTGGAAATGGCATCTATTTCTCTTATCTCCAGATAACTGACCTGACCTGTGCTAGGCTAATTTATGGCACAAATCTCTCTTACAATTTTGCATTGTGGAAAAAGTAAGTGAATGAATAGGTTATTAATAATAATAACAACAGTAATAACATTAATTCATGTCACAAGAATATTGGGCACAATTAACTGCTTATAAAGCACTTAGAAGGTGAAATTAAGTAAGTGCTGAGCATTCTACTTTAGGGATTTTTTTGGGGTGTTTTTCCCTCTCCTGCAATAGTTTGTGATGCTAACAAAATTATTGCTGATTTTATTTACCCATACTTTTCAGCATCTTTATTAATGTTTCATAGATTTTTTTCTAAAATCTATATTTAGTTTTATCAGCTATGACACATGCCACTGTGTCACTTTGCTTCCCTATTAGGGTTTCTCACATGTATCAGAAATGCTA
The DNA here is from genome assembly GCA_013399365.1 of Pampusana beccarii. NCBI lineage: Eukaryota > Metazoa > Chordata > Aves > Columbiformes > Columbidae > Pampusana > Pampusana beccarii. The sequence continues at coordinate 124,885 of VWYH01008819.1, read as the reverse complement.
GTGGGACCTAACAATGCAGTAAGACTGTGGGCTCTTTTATTCAGCCGACCTCACACAAGAAAGTCTGCTTAAAAAATGACATAATCATATGCACTGTTGTTTTGTCCTTTCTCATTACTAAAGCAATTACTCCCCAAATACATACTGATTCATTATGGTCACTCCATGGAGCTAAACACTAACTCTGTAATACTCAGATACAGAATCAGAGAGTGAAGTCAGGCTAATTAAATTGGCCCAGCCACTTAAGCAAGCAAATTGGGCCAAGTTAATTGGCACAGAGTGAGATAAGAAAATTCAGGCACTATTCTGTGAAATACCATTTTAATTATATCTAAAGAAGAACATTGCCCTTAATTTCAAATTTCTTAATTAGGAACATGAATAAGTAGCAATAATAATCTTTGCAGTCTACAAATATAAAAACACTGGATGAAGTTTGTTTTGGCCAAGTTTGTTAACCAGAGAGCAAAGATGACTACAATTGTTATTAGCTATATTTGTCTTACATGCAGACCTATGGCCCCAGAGAAAAGGTTAATAGGGTGGGTATGCACCAAAAGGGAGATAAATCTGACATAAATAGTGTAAGAAATACTGCAGTAGAAGGATTCATTTGTGGTAAGATATTTTAACACCCACAGAAAACAATACATATACCACAAGCAATGGATTTTTCAAAACATATCTGATTTCAGTTGAAGTGCAAGTGAAAACTTTTGGATTCAGTTTGGCTACGTGTTCAAACACTTCAAAATACTGTTTCAGGTTTTGCTTTGGTTTAAGAAAAAATAATAGTTCAGAACATTTTCAGTTAATTACCTTTGATTATAATAAAGGTTGAAGCAGCTGGTGTAACTACCTAAAGTCAATAATTCTGTCATGGTTTTTGTCAGCTGAAGAACTGATCAATTAGAACTGATCAGTTTTCCTTCTCTACTCCTTGGACTATGATACTGGTGCTCATGATATTCACCATATGAATACAATAAAATAATTTACATCTCCCACTTTCAGAAAATAGTATTAATAACTCTACACTCTATTCTGTGTTATATACCAAGAAATCCTCAGAAACTGTAACATTTCTAGTCTATCTGTTCAAGTCATGCCCTGCATTAAGAGACCGATTTCTGTATTAATAGGTGTTAAGGCTTTTCCTTTTGGGGAATTTGTGGTTTCTTGAGCTTGTGCCTTTAATGGCAAAACAACCAATTATTCATGTTGTGGGCCAGAAACAGATGAACAAAACCAGTGATGAATAGTTTAGCTGCAAGGATAAGTGAGACCAAGTATGTTCAGCGCATTTCAGAAGTGGTGCGCTTCTAAACTTCTCTAATAATTATTCTCCATCTCTTAAAGTGAATACTAAGAAGCTCCGTGTTGAAAGGGTGTCAAGGATATGCAAGTGAACAAATAAAAGCGTGTTACAACTAATGTAAGTGTGAAAATTGTCCATATGCTCTCCCTGTCCTAGAAGCTTAAAAAAAAATAAGACCATATTCTACAACAGCTCCAATTAAAGGACATGCCATTGGAGAAAAAGACTGTAGGATCATACATGTTCTGATTTTTGATAAACAAAACCATATTCAGTTTGTTATGAAGCTAACTTGGTCTAAGTAGATTCAGGTATGGACTATCATAGCAATTTCATGATCAAATCACCTAACTGGTGTCATAAGCCAGACTATGTATAACACATTAACACATGCGATAAACGATTTTGTTGAAAACATTGGGGAAATGTTGATTAACTAAAACAAAATAATGTGCAATACCATAAACCTTAAACAAATGAACTACTTGTTTTTATCACTTCAAGGAGGGCAAAGGAATGAATATAGCACTTGAGTGGGCTTCATATACTATATCTTCAGACAGTTGCATTCTGCCAGGCAAACACATTTCTGCATCTTGTTCACTGGAAAAAGTACTTAACAAGAGATCAAGGAATAAGGGCTCACCTTCTAGCAAAAGTAAGGTTGCATTTAGCATTCTGTTAAAGACATCTGAATGCAGCTGAAAACTTACGGTCATAGCTGTGGTTTACTTTTCTTGGTGGTGGGTACTGCAAAATGGGGGCAATGACAGCAGCCAGGCCCATCTCCTTGAAAGTTTAGCACAATGTAAGGCTTTGTGGGGACAATTTCTAGGAGGAGATTTCCATTAGTAGCAGTATCACTCTGTTTCTTCTCCCTGTTTGATGCTTCTCCCTGCTCCATACAAAGGCAGAGCAGCCATAATTCTCAGAGCTGATCATGGCTATGCCCTTGCTAAGAATACTGCTGTGGTATAATTAGCAGAACTAAACGAGACAATCAGAGAGGAGAAATTCAATCAAATACTTTAGAATTTTATCAAAACAAATATAAAAATGTCTATTTAGGTATGCATTTGTCTATGGGGGTGTTTTTACATGTATATACAAAGGGAGTTTAAGTATATAAGTATTATATTTAAATGCATTTATGCACACATACAGTTATGTCTAAACATCCTTTATTTTTTGCACCCAGAATAAAAGAAAATGAACAGACTTTTGAGAAACAGTGTAACTTTTACTTTTTGTAGCAAATTTCAGTTTGGAGCACAGTACAAATCATGGCTATAAAATCTAGAGAAATAGGGGTTTATGATATGTGGCTGATATAACCTTCACTATAATGTTGTGAAAGCATTGTTATACTATCAGTGCTGTATATGGATCAGTAAATGAGGAATTATTTTTAGATTATCGTCTCCAAAGCCAATTTGAGAGCAACACCGTGTGTATACATGCTTGCTATAAGAAAATAAACTAACTTTATTCTAGAAGAGCAATGTTTTGGTGTTACAGTGAGGTCATGAATTCTGACAGCACTGTTACATGTGCCTCTGTAAAATTGCGTCTTCAATGTGCTCTGGAAAGTTGTCGCTATTCTTTTTAAATGCTGCTGACACAGGTAGTATGAAATTTCTGGGCAGAAGCTGTAATAATGTTAAATGCGAACATAATATATGAGTATATTTACTTATATACTTATCAATATATTTAATGTGTTTGTTTTAATTAAGACAGGATTCTGATTTGAAATTATACTTTCAAGGTACAGTGACAATTGATTCTGTTTCTATTGCAATAGAAGCTATTATTTTTTTTATTACATATCAGCCAAAAGCCTTGCAATTTAGCCTCTCTCGAAGAAAAGGAGGCTGAAAAAGTGACTGCCAGAGGTAGTCCGGCTGTATCATGGGCACAATCTGCCTCAGGGGAGGGGGAATGAATAACACCCATTTCAAGTTGCTTCAGGTTTCCTTTCAGTAGTTTCTCTGAAGTGAGATCTGTAGCTTAGGAACCTGTAAAAAATAATGGTCAGAAACCACCATATTTAAACACAACTTTGCAAATGAATCTGGTATTTAAACAAGCATCTCTGGCCTCTCTCCTCCTCTAATTATGCTCTTTAGAAGGATCTCTTTTTCAAAAAAGAGGTACCCAGGTATATAGAAAACAATCACAAATTTGAATGTAAGGAGGTTTTTTTTTCACACATAGTAAGTAACTCTAGGGAATTTATTACACAAGAAGTTGGTTGGACTCGATGATCCTGAGGGTCTCTTCCAACTGAAATGATTCTGTGATTCTAAGAGGCTTTTTAAAGACCAATAGCAATGTAGCACTGTTTTACAAGCACATAAACAAAATTTAACACGTAGTAATCTAAACTTCAGGCTTTTTGTGGCTGCTGACATTTTTTCTGAACTTACGAAATAAGAGGCAATAAACTTGGTCACGGTGGTTAAAATATGTATGGTTAATTTTGTGGGGGCTTTCTCCCGGTCTCATGCGTTTCCTCATTAATATGTCTAACTTCCTTGGATAATGTTCTAATGGCACTAATATCTACAGTAGATTTACTTTATTTGCCTGCTTTTTGCTGAGACTTTTATGGTGCAGTGGAAGCATTTATTTCAGTGTCCCCAGAAACTTGCATTAAATTGACCTGCTAGCCAGAGCCTTATTATGGACAAAGGCTAAATGAGTATCATCTAGACATCTTTATTCATTACTGCTGCTTTAGCTTCACATTCAGCTGGAGAGCCACATAATTATCGTAATTTATATATAGAGAGAATAAGGCAGGGAACACGTTTTGAAGAATATTCTCTTTCTGCTCACTTTAATCTGGGCAGCACACTGGCTCAGGGAAGCTGATTGCACATGCTATGAGAGGAAGATTATTTGGGGCCCTCTCGGGCCACACGCAAGGCCTGCCTGGCTGAGCAGGAGGACTCAGCAGGCTCTCAACAGCCCCGCAGGGTGCCCCTCTCTCGCTAATTTTAGTTCTCCAGTAGTTGCTTTACAGTGTGTCCAATACCGTCTTTCTCATGTTGCGACTGAAGAAAATATTTCTAATGTGAGACAGGAAGGGAGCTTTTCCCACCTGCCCTGCCCTGCCCATGGGTTGCTCTGCAGGATGAGGAGCCTTGCTCACCACTTCCAGCCTTGTTTAGAAGCGACATTTTAGCTGTCAGAAACAGAGACAGCAGGGGCCAATGCCTGACTGTCACTCCAGATGAACAACACTTGGTCGGTGTGTGAGTGAGAAGAGCCTCTCAAGTCTCAATTATTACAACCACCACTCACAGTCCAACTGTGCTGGCAGCTCTGAAACTCTCCAGGCTAACCCTCTGGTGCCCAAACACAGACAGCAGGACATCATCACTAAGATGAAGACCTGCTGCTCAAACACAGAGTCATTAGCCTTTTCCAGTTCAGCTGGTTTTATGTAATATATCCAGGATCAGGTATTGTTTGGGAAATTAGTATTGTTGAAACCCCAAGGCTTGGTATCTGTTTCCCAAATTATTTTTTCCCACCTTTGTATTTTTGACTTATAAAGCAGAGCTTTTAGCAGTGTTTGGATGAAACCAAATGCCAAAACCCTCCTCTACCCCCTGGAAAATCTCCAGAAGAAAGTCTTACACCAAGGTTTGGAGAGTTAATTCCTATCTTAGGAAGACATTTCCACTTGGGAAATCTTTGAGGAAATACAGACCATATGACCTGGAAGGAGAAAAGAAAAGCATCATGATATGGGAATGGAGTGAATACAACTTTGATAGTTTCTGGAAAAACGCATTTAGACAGTGCTTGCACTTTCCCTTTCTAAATAATTCTTAATTTAGTGTCATGATCGTAAAGCGGATCACAGATGCAGACATTTGTTTTAACTGGAATAAAGTTAGGTTGAAACACTTGGAAAAGAGCTAGGAAAGAGTAATGTGTCATTTTCCAGTTTACTCCCTGTTAGTACCTTCTCACAGCATCTATTGTCTGCCTTTACTGCTTTGCAAAGTGTATTTATTTAAGCATTTGAAAAATACCCTATTTCTTCCCACTATATTCCAATACATGTAATACATAGTTTTATATTTTACTGTTATACTGTATTCTCTGCAGCAGTCATAATCTGTGCTTTATCCTAATATTAATTAAAATAGATAGTATTTAGTAATAACCAGATTTTTCATCTACATTCATTTTTATCTGTTGTTGTCACTGAACTGGCAAAAAGTCCCAAGAAATACAGGAAAATATTTCTGTGGTGGTGATCTTATGGTTTTAACTTTTCTACTTATAGAATCATAGAACCATTTAAGTTGGAAAAGATCCTTAAGATCATCCAGTCTAGCCATTAACCTAATGCTACTAAGCCCACCAGTAAACCACGTGCCTAAGCGCCCCATATTTTCAAATATCTTTCTCTTCAAATGGGTTTATAATAGAAACTGAGAGTGTACTTTAATTCTAGGGCATCATTATAAACTTTACCTTCATGGAAAAACTGAAGTGCGGTGTTATTGCTTTTTCTCAAATGGTCTTTTGTCACAGCGAGATGTCCATTTAGAAATTCTGTGTTGGCAGGTAAGAACCAAGACATCCTCTGCAGATCCACCTATACTTGTTTTCAGAGCACCAGGGTATTTTCCTGTTTTTAGAACACAAAGAAAGAAAAGATTAAGAAAAAGATGTAGAGAACTTGTTCAACTAACAGAAAATGATAAAAGACTGGTGAATATAGGAGCTGATTTAGAGTTCGAAAGTATTTGGAAGATATATGAATATAGATTAATAGAGGGAAGAAGAGTTGTGTTTCTGCACTAGAATTGAATAAGTGACTATCTAACTGCTTATAGGATGGGAGCAATGGCTTCAGACTGAAAGAGGATATATTTAGATTAGATATAAGGAAGAAACTTGTCACCATGAGGGTGGTGAGGCACTGGAGCAGGCCGCCCAGAGAAACTGCGGATGTCCCATCCCTGGGAGTGTTCAAGGCCAGGCTGAATTGGGCTTTGAACAACCTGGTCTAGTGGAAGGTGTCCAGCTCATGGCAGGAGGGTTGGAACTAGATGATCTTTAAGGTCACTTCCAGCCCAGATCACTCTATGATTCTGTGATTCTATTATTCCATTTTATGATGTTGGGGCATGCTCGTGTAGTATGGTGTCTATCACAACAGAATTCCGCACCATTTCTGAGAGGAGCCATTGGCCCTGAAAGAATTACAGACCTGGTTAATACAAGTAGGTGTTCCACTCACTGTTTTGGGGACTGAAGACAGAGCTGACGGAGTATCTTTATGTAATGAAATATCTGTAGGTGGTAACGGATTGCCACTTGAGGCATTAAAACAAGTGGCTGGGCCACTGCTGATGTAATTCAGATTAAATCAAATCATTAAAAGCATATTTTATTGAAATACGTGAATTAGTGTGAGAAAGACAGGACACTGAGTTATGAAAGTGATTTTGAAGGAGGAAAGAGTTTCGCAAATACTGAATTTATTGTAGAGGCACACAAGAGCCCACTGATCAAGAAAACAACCATTTTATTTGCTTTCTACTGTATTCAAGAAAACCAAACTTTGCCTAAAACTCTTGTAAATAAACCATACTAGACCAAGAGCATTCCAGACTTTTATCTGAAGGAATCTGAGTCCACTCAATAGTCACGAATTCAGCGCTCAAGTGAAAACACTAGACAACATTTTTTGTAGAAAACCTATAGTTGTCCCGAAAGCATACAGATTAGATCCAGAACCAAAGCTTAAATAACACTTAGATCCAATTATGCTTGAACAAATTCCTCCTGTTGACTTCAGACAAACATGAGGAGATAAATAGGTATCTGCTCTTTTCAGACTCTTCCCTTTATCATGGTATTTAGCTGTGCCTACTTAAGACAGACCAGAACTAGGTGAATAGAAACCAAAATTTCTTGGCAGTATTTTTCATGGCAATATTTCGTTGGAGATTATTTCTCCCACAATAAACATTCTTAAAATAGAAGCTGATACATTTGGGTTCAAATCAGACAACTAAATCTTTTCCAGCTGGGAAATCGTACCAGTCATCCCAGCAAGGTTACATTCTCCAATTGTGCTTCCTCTGGTAAGCTACAGCTGTGAGGAAAAAGAAGCACCAAGAAGGAAACAATTCTAGGTGTAAGCTAGACATTTGTATCTTGGACAAGACCCAGGACCTGGAAAAGTCAAGCGCTTCTAGTTGCAGAATTGCACAAGAGCTAGCTATTCTCTAGACATGTGCTTTTATACATTTCTGTTTTCTTTCCTTAGTCTCGCAACCTTGAGGGGCAGAAAAGAAAAAAAAACAAAACAAACCAAACAAAAACCAACAAACTGTCAAGCAAATGAAGTGGGAATAGAAGAATTAGGAACAGCTCACGTATTTCTGCAGTTCTTTTGCTGTATGCTCACTTTTCTGTGCTGATTACCGGTTTTCTCTGAACATCAGCCAAATCCTCTCCCTTCTTTCATGCTACCTGACTTCTTCCTCCTTTTTTCTTGTTGCTATGTACTTCTCATTTTCTCCTACCTTTCTCCTTCTCCTTTGCTAGTCTAATAAATAACGCCCACCATAACACAAAAAGAAAATGAAGCTTGTTAAAACAAAATATAGTGCTGACATAGTGCTTGGCAACTATGTCTGTTCTTTCAGCTTGTGTGAATGAGTATTTTTCAGTAGTCTTCTGTCTTGCTTATTTATATTACATGCTTTCTGGGGCAGGGACAGCCTAACTTTTCAGTTAGACTAACTTTTTGATGTACTTAGCAGATGGCTGCCTTCTCAGTTTTTATGTTTTTTTCTTTCTTTTTTTTTCTTCCCAAAGCACTTATCTAAGTGATATTATGTTCTGCTCTATGTTCAAGGCTGAACTTAAAGTATCTTTTTACTATATCTGGAGTTTAATTCAGCAAAGCACTAAAACACTGACCTTAAGCATGACTAACACCCCTGAATAGCATAGGAATACTGATATAAGTAAATGTTCAGTTCTGTAGGAACACTTCAGTCAATTGGTATACATTCCTAAATTCCCCACTCCTTCCAGGAAAGCATCCTAGTCAAGAGAATATTTCTGGCAATGTTGTAGAAAAGTATGAAAAAAATGTAAATAATAATGATAATGTGTAATGGAAACATAACAGGGAGGTACTTAAGGAACTGATGGTCCTCTTCTCATGTAGGACACCATAGTTTGTAGCCAGCATTTACTACAACGCTATCTTTATTAATTTTTACAAACATTCAGACATTCAAGAACCATTCAGTGCAAACCACTAACTGATTCAGAAATAGTTGCACTTTAAGGCATTTAAATTCTTTTCAGCTTTTGTCAATCTAATTTTTCCTAATAATGTACAGACAGTCTGTTGGATATTCTAGCCATGTCCTTCATTTTACTAGCTTCCACTAATGGCAAAAATATCTTCAGACTGATAGTTTTCTTCTTTAAACTATACTTCATATCAGAAAGATTTACTGAGTTGACAGTCCTTGCTATCTGTTTTTACAAAACTTCTGGAATTATTTTAAAAGCATACTTTAAAAATATGAACAATTTAGTAAGTCGCCTCAGAGAATGTAATTGTTTACAAAAGTCTTTCTAGTAAATAATACAAGATGAGTTCCCTAAAAACAGTAATTATAGAAAAATATGTGCAAATTTTCACCTCTTTGCAAAAATAAGACACTTTGTTATAATAGCAAATAATTACTGAAAAATTCAAGGGGGTCAAAGGACCACAAAACACAACCATTATCCACAGAGCAAAGATGTTGTGTTTTGCTGTCTCAGTCTGATTCTTCGCTTACAAGAAGAAAATGTTATCCTGTTATGTCTCCATTACACATTATCATCAAATAGTATAGCCTGAGTGGCAGATGGTTGCATTCTTACACTGCAGAGTTTCTTGAACATTATCAGCATTACTAAAGAAGCTATTTAATAAATTTAAAAGTGTTGCATATAATCGTAAATCTCATCTGGACAAAGAAATTATTGGTAAGGAAATTAATCAATAAATGTTTGCATAAGCATCAGAAACCATGACTGCTTATACTTCATTATACATGAACAATTAATCCCTTTACAGAAATCCATACATAAGCTGAAAGCTTTAATTAGTACAATGTCATATATCTGTGAAGAATTCCAATCCAAATTAGTTTTCAGTAGAAATGTGCATGATAAATTAGAATTTAAAAAAAAAAAATTAACTAGATCCTCCGAAATCTACACTATTGAGAAGGAAGTCATAAAGAAAAATGTGATCTTTCTCAGCATTCATCCACCAGTCCAGATTTTTGTGATATGCAGACTGCAGTAGAGCCCTAACATGTCTCAGTTCACACTGATGTGGGAACATTTAGGGCAAAACCAAAGAGAATTTAATGGAGGAACAACATGTGAGAGCTGTAGTTCTGTGGCTGAACCTCCAGCTCAGACAAGAGAGTGGAGCAAATGTCTGCCCTGATTACTTGGGGTTTAGAAGTGCTGACAGAGTAAGCTGAGAGACAAGGGCTGACATAGAAAGATTAAATTGCTGAAGCCTCCTACCTTACAGTTGTGATCTTTCTTATATGGGGCTAATGCCCCGGTGTTATACAAAATATGTGCAGAGCAGCATGGAAAGAACACTGTCAGGGAAAGGCTTGGAGAGTGAGGATGGTGGGAGGAAGACCTTCACTGTACATGAGGACACATTGTAGGTGTATTGAGACATGGGAAACAATTGGAACCGGGTGTTATCATGTATCCAGGATCCATATGTTATTCTTGTAAAATCAACTGCAAATTTGGTTTACTGTTGGATCAGAATCACCTTATATTCAGATAAATATGGTATATAACAAACAGCAAATCAGGGGCACTATTAACAATGTGTATAAATTGGAAACCACGAATGGTAGAAAGTTGATAAAGGAAAAGCTTGCAACCTATTATACAATATGAAAGAGATTTTTAACTACACTAAGAACAGAAGGAATCCTAATAACATTACTTTTCCCTTACTAGATTGAAATAATAAATCACAAATAATACATCTTTCCCTTTTTTATTGAATAAATATTTCTGCTCCTTTTTCTGAAAAAAAAAAAAAATGAAATAAACGTAGTCATTTCACATGCTGCTGATGAAATACTTTTCACACTAACAGTAAATCAGAAGCTGCAGCTCCTGAAGCTAGCTATTTTTAAAGCAAGAGATCTGGCCAACCTCCTGTCCCAAAGAATGAAAAATTAAAAGGGTGAGAAGCTTCCTAGTTTCTCAGTGTCGATTTCTAATACAACTCAAAACCATTAGGAACTTTCAGATGACTGAAATGTAATGAAAAAAAAATTAAAAAAGAAAAAGAGAAAGCTAATACAGTGTTTTAATTAAAAAAAGTATACAAATGTGATAACTCCATTAACTACATAATTGTCACATTGATTCTGTGTAAATGAATCAAATAGTTCAAGTGAGACTTGATTTCTATAGGTTGATACAGAGAAAACAGTTATCTCCAATTAAGCTTTGTTTATGGAAACCAGACATTGTCCAAAATAAAATTATCTCTGAGATCAGTGTTGCTTTATTTTTTTAACTTTGCCAAAAACACTTCTCACAATCACAATTCAGAAACTGACTTGAAATCTGGAGGGATTTCAGAGCAAAGTTATGAACAGTTTTGAAAAGATATAGTAGTATAATATGGTGCTCCAGGCACCCAGGACATCACAGATAAGAGTTAGGACTGACAGTCACTGAGTACACGGAGAACAAGAGATATAAGATAAGCAGAGGACTCTCTAATATAGCAGATGAATTATCGAATCTCTGGAAGTAAAGGAGTAGAATCAAGGCAAAAAATTTACTGGTTTATAATGAATCCCTGGAGCAGATGGTTAAAAGCTGTGGTTGATTCTCTGACTCTGGTGAGAAAATTCATAGAAATACCACAGTCTGGGATTTGTGTGTGTTTGTGTGTATATAGTAACAACAGTCCTAACATTAANAAAAAAAAAAAAAAAAAAAAAAAAAAAAAAAGAAAAGATTGTCAGACTTGTCCATTATAGGAACTGATCAATTAATGAGTGTTATCATGTGACAGCTGATCAATTAATTAGTAGTATCATGTGATGGTTAAAATAGACATTAATTTGTAATATGTTAGCAGACCTATGTGATTCATCTATTGGCTTCAGTACATTTAATATCAGACTACTTTAATAACTATCCTCCAGCTGTGAGAAAGAAACAGCTCATTCACTGTTTATGTTTAAGAGTGCATTACTATTATTTCGTAGAAAGCTGAATCAGAAGGGATTGTGAAATAATTTATGTTTAACTGTTTTCTTGCCTAGATACTGTAGGGGATAAGACATCCTACACTAAATCCATGTTATGCTTTTTCAAAGTGAAATAGCCAAACAAGGAATGGCAAGTAATCAACAAACAGGATTTCAATATCAATTTTTAGTCAAAGATCTATGAGAATGTTTCTAGAAGAGTGAGGGTTTTCAAGTGAACATATCACAACACCATAAGCCACAGAACTTAATAGAGCACTTTTATTTGAGAAAGCTGAGCAGTTATGGCATTATGCAGCTATTTGACTTGTGTCTTTGGCAGAATAATAGATCTATAAAAAGCAAAATCACTTAGGGTTTAAGGTCAGCACAGTATAAGTATCATCAGCCTAAAAATTTAAAAGGAAGATTCCCTACAAAGAACAGAATATAGATGCCAGAGAGGAAGGCAGAGTCACCATCAGTAGTGACTGAGACAGAATGGTTGAAAAAGTCACTGGCTTTTAGCCCAGATCAGAAAGTAAAAAATTATTGCCTCCAAATCAACTGATATGAGGCTGAATTAATCTGTTGGAAAACACCACTTCATGGTACCATGAAGTGTCCTGATGTCTCCTGATTAGGAGTAAATCCTTAGGAGTGAATCCTTATTAAGACGATACGTAAGGCCAATTGCCAGTTCTCAGCAGGGCAGGGACTTCCAGGTGCAGAAAAATGTCCTCTGAAGGAGCTCTTTCATGAGCACTCATCCATCCACACAACTCAGACCACTAAAACAAGGCTTAAATTCAGTATTCTGGTAATAATTTGTTTCCAAGATGTATTAGAAGCAGTTTTGTACAGTTAGAATAGCCTGGTTGAACAATATAGATCCCATCATGGGACGCGAAAAACCATCTTGACATATCTTAGTCAGTCCAACAGTTGTGGCTGCTGGCCCTGGTGGCTTTTCTTTTCCTTTTAGCACATATCAAGACATTAATTTACTATAAAAATTGTCATCAGAATGTTGTTTTCGGTTTTCCAAGATGCAGTGTATGAACTTACTGTAGGCTGGAAGCGTATCTACTGACTTTTGTACACTGACTTGTAAACTTTGGAACCAATGAAATATTAGCTGATCTCTGCTGTTTCTTGTCATTTAAAATGAAGCATTTCTGGAGTAAGCCTTAAATTTGATAAGAAAAATGTATCTGAGGAAAATAGACGCCTAGCAGCCAGAATGTCTCGGAGTTGAGAGATGTAGCAAATCTACACTGAATAGCCTTTTTGTGTAATGAAAAGCCGTATCTGAATTTAATTGCATGTTTTTACCAAAACAGCACTTTATCATATTACTAAAGGTTGTAAGTTAACCTTTTACATTTTACTGCTTTGTATTTTAAACATGCCAGATTGATTGCAGGCTGCTTTGTGCTGTCAGTCTAAGGCAAACACTTTGAGCTTGTTTTTTCCTATTGACAACAGGTTTAAACAGGTGGACATAGCTATACTGTGATCAAAGAAGTAATCATTTATGGAATACCAATGCACAGAACAGTCATATTATGCACTGTGTTTTTACGGGTGCCGCGTGTTAAACCGAATATCACACTTGGAGAAAATCAGTCAGAATCAGAAATCAAGAATCATAACATAGTTTGCACTGTTTGACTGGCTATCAGGAAACTATACGAATGATAGTGGAAGCTGGCATTATAACACAGTGTAAGTCTTAGCCACGACATCTTTTAAGCATATCTTTCTGATTGCATATTGAAAACTAGGCAACAGTGAAGCTCCTGAAGCAGAAACACTAGCAAAAAGAGCACTTTATAAATCAGAGATGATTTAAGAGCATGGATGTCTTAATTGTTTATTTCTAGCTATTGTTGTTGTGCTTTTTATAGCTGTACATATACATAAGAATAGAAAAAGTCTCAAGAAGAATAAAATGAAATTAGAATATTTGAAATGTACACAGAATTGTATGAATTAACATTGCAATCTAAAAGGGCTAGGAAAAAACATTTATAAGTCAAGGGAAAAACAAACATTTATAGCGGGATAAAACCCACACCATGAAGCTAAATGTTGCAAAGGCCATCTGGTTTTACTTTGTTCATGGATCAACTATTCCTAATGTTTTAGTTTGCTCCCCTTTTCTAATCACAAACTAGCATTTTAACAGCCAGGAGGCTGTTCAAAAAGAATGACCTTAGAGCAACTGGGAAGTACCTTAGCTGAGAATTGTCACTGTCCCAGTTTGAGTAGTGGGAAGGAAGGGGTTTCCCTGGGAGCATCGGACCTAAACACTACTTCTGAAGGTATCTTACTGTTCTGTAAGTCTAGGAAGTCAAGTTAACTGACTAATGGTTGAGAATACTTTCCTCAGGGTGCCCAGGCTAACGTGCTTTAACTGGAAAGGACTCGCAGCTTCACCTCTATGTGTGCCTCAGAGCATCACTCTTTCAGAAGAGAGGTCTGGATGTTACCTTTTGATTGGTGTCCTTCTAGTGTCTGAGAAAGGTGAACTGATTCTAATGCCAGCTCTCTCAAGATGGAAAGAGTAGAAGCGTGAAAGACAGTCATTTTGTGAAGCATTGAAGTGAAAAGGACCAGTTCACATGAAAGACCTCTGGATGCCAAAGAGTTCAATAATTCCTCGATTTTCCAGAGAATCGACCTAAAGACAGAGCTAGGTCATTTGGACTGAAATGTCCTCTTCCAATCCAATAGCCAAAGTGCATGAAACATGTTCACCTTGGGGTTCCACAGTCAATATGGTCTAAATTTCCTCTCATGGTAAAAAGTTGTATTTGAGCAAACTCATCAGTATAATTCAAATAGAGTAAGCATCACATGGGATTAGACCAATCATCAATCTAGACTTGTATCCTATAGTGGCCAACAACAGATGCTTCAGAGGGAGAGGGAAAGCCTTTGTAGTGAGAAATTCTGCAATGCCATGCAAGTGTTTCTTTCTATTCTTGGCATGAAATCTTGAAATATACTATAAATTTCTTATAAAATGTATAATGAAATAGACATTTTGCCTACTCTGAGGTAAGAGTGACACAGACTGTGAAAAGCATTGAATCTTCATTTTCTTTGTCATTTAGAAGAAGATTTTAGAATCATCTGAATGTCACTAAAATAATTGGCTCTATATTCTTAACAGCCTGGGCCTTTTGTATGCTGACTTAAGTCGGACTGGTGGGCATCTTGAAATAAGCTCTCTCAGAAGGCCACAAGAAAGGATGCTCCTCTAAACTTTTGTGAAGGTGAAATAATACGGTCTTTCTTTCTAGATCTGATGTTTAGTTTCTTCAAACTATTGCAAGAAAGAAACATAAACCATAACCAGTATTCTTATTTACCCTTTTGGGTGCCATGAAAATACTGTCTATTAGGTCTGTCTTCTTACTGTCTGACAGCAGTCTACAGAGGGAAACTATATTACTTAGATGAAGCTATTACCTCTTTATTATAAGAATCTCAGCTGTAATTGTGAGAAGCAAGTAAGCAGAATTTTCTTGCGATGAAGCTCAACTCTTGAGTTTAACGAGAAATAGAGAATATTTTGGCCATTTTTTACACTCCTTTAAATTCTACATCTTAATGTGATTTATATTACCTTTCTGAGTAACTAGAGGTGAGCCAAACCTATGAGTTCAGCAAATCTGGGATATATCCAAACGTGTAGATAGTTTGAGGGCATGTTGCCTATTGTATACTGAAGAAGAGGTACAGGCTTTAAAAATGGTCCTAATCTACTTAAATACATTTGTTCTTGAAATAGTTGATTTAAATACACGTAGACATTGGTTTTCTTTGCCATCCTTATTAACCTTCCATTTAAATGAGCAAGCAGACTAATAATGCCACCAGCTTAATGTGTTTCTTAACTTTGCTAGTAAAAATCATAGAAATCCTTACGTATTAAAACAAACAAACAAATCCACTCTGAAATTATCAGGAGTTGTTGGTTCTGCTGCCAAAATGAAAACAAAACAAAACAAAACAAAAACAAGTAGAGACACACGAGGTAAAAATGTTCTGTGCTTGCCTTTCTGGTTACAAAGATTTCAAAAACAAGATTTCAAAAACAGCATGTCAGGAAGAAACAGAAGATCCATTCCTGCAGAAGCGTAAATGGAACCTGAAGGTCAGATGATCAATGTGTTTGCTATCACACTCTTCCCTGGACTGGATTTTTCACCCTTGACAAGCACAATTTACATATGGCATTAAGGAGAACTCCAAGGCAGAAAGAAATGCATTTTAGTATAGCTTTACCACAAGACTTTTCTATTCTGTATTTTAAGGTCACATGTGAATCAGCAGTATCCCTTGCTGTACTTTGCTCTTTGAAATGAGAGACTTCATTTCAAAAGCAGTGGAAAGAGGGAGGTCCACAGTGACCTCTAATTATTCTGAATTTTATAAAACCCTTTGGCACCACTGGCCTTTATTGATAGAGCAGAAACATTAGGAGATGCTCAGTTGTGGGCTGTAAAGGAATGTGCTGGAACTGTGATTCACCAGATTTGAAAATGCTTGCAAATCCATTGGCCTTCAAACTTGTACAAATTCCCTTCTGATTTGCAGCTTAAGACAAAGTATGTATCACACGCTGGTTTCTAATTGTACTTCTTGAATTGCATTTGATGTGCAGGGACATCAAATAAGTGCAGATTAAGCTACTCTGGTTTTCTTCTATTCTGTCTTAATTACCCTGCTGACTTTTACATTTCCCAGATGCTAAATAAGCTTGGCTTGTGGCAGATATTATTACACTGTAATGCAGATGTTTTATGTTGTGGCATTGAACCTCTTTGGTGGGAAATAAAATCCTGTGTGTAAACAGTAAGAAATAGAAAAGTTTATCTGAGGAACTTCAGCAGACCTTCTCCTAATAATTATAGTTTACAAGGCTTTCAAAGGCATTAAGCAAAGAAAGAAAGCCTTGAGAAATGCACTGATTTCTGATTTGAGCCTGATTATATTCACAGTGTAGAGGTTGTCTGGGAAAGACCAGAAGCTTACAGAAACAGGTGTGCTAGTTATTGCAATATTCCCAGTAGCTGCTCATGAATGATAAAATTTTAAATGGCCAAGCTATGTGTGAGGCAGCGATTTCCCCTACTTCTCCCCTGCTCCCTTTCAGACTCAGGTGCAGACACAGGGTCAGTCCAAGAACTAATCAAGTCAAAGTGCAATGAGAAAAGAATATTTTAAATGAAGGAATAAAAAAGAAAATAATCTGCAAATAATGGATGTGGGGACTGAACAGTATCTCCTGTGAAGGAGTTCCTATAATTATTGTCTTTATCATCTGAGTTGTGTATGTGGCATGGCTTCAAACCTCTGTCACTTTGAATACACTTTATACTTTTCTGTCTCAGCAAAAGTGGGGAGTCCAGTCATCTACTAACAAAAATAGTTAATATTTTGTACTGTGGAGAGCTCAGCTAGTTTAATTGCAGCCCTCTGATATATTTGGAAACGGATGAAATATTGCCAAGTTCTCAGAAGATAGCAGTTGTATATCAGGCGGTCTTCTGTAAAGGATGAAATACCAACTCTGAACAAAGAAAAGTCAGAAACAAGTTCATATGAATGCACTAAAGTATTCATATGAATGCACTAAACAATGATGAATGTTAATTTAAAATCTTACGTATTAACAAGAAATGGGCAGGTTTGTGTGATGAATTTCAGAAGATGTAGTTGTAATGAATTTCCTTATGACTTACCCACAGTACTTCAAAAATGAAACCCCTGTTTATTTTAAAGTATAATTTCTGTGTTCTCTTTATGTTCTGAATGTTTTTTAATCAAGGACAATTGTATTAAGAGTTCACTGTTAAGTTAAAAATTTGATTCACCTGACTTCCTAAAAAAGTGGGGAAATGTGAGTGATGAAACTGACATCCATAACATATGTATGGATATTTTTGTGTACACACATATGTAATCTCTAAATGTATTTTAATGAAACATTCCCTGGTGAACTCAAACCTGTTTCATTCTCATGGTCTTCGAAGTGTGTGCTAAAACTACAGCAGAGTAAGTCACCATTAATTATAAGGGAAGTTAAAGGCTATTGAGGGGAGTACAAACAGACCATTACAGTATTAAAAGGATATAAAGTTTCTGGATATGAAAAAAAGGCAAGAAGTCACATTTAGTACTTAATATAGTTAGCTGAATTACGTTGTTTTACTAGTCAAAATATGCCTGAGAAGGTTACAAAAGATGTTTAGTGTAATATCTATTTATTTACGTATGTGCATGCATATACATACATCTATATATACCAAGTCCTCTTTTCCATTTCATGTCCTTTTATGATGTTGTCTTTGTTTTCATCTTCCTAGTCGAGAACATAACCTCTAGTCTTTCTGGAATTCATATTTTGCTGTTACTGGAGACTGCCTTGAGTGAAACAGATGGAAAAAAGTGCTGTCTTTCTCTGGAAATTACAATATCTGCTGGCAACTGCTTATTGTCTTTCAAGAGGGCTGATACAGCTCTTCGTCTCTCCAGGAGTTGGGAAGTATTTTCTGCCATGGTGTAAGGGGTCAGGGTGAGGGCAGACAACATTTTTTTGATGCTGAGGAAAAAATTCTTATGAGCAGAGGTAGATCAAATCCTGACTGCTGGAAGATGAGAACAGCTTTCTCTTTTTCCAGACCGTTATAGACAATTCCAAGGGCACAGGACCTGCACCCAAGCCTGATCTGGGGAACTGAAGAAAACCTCTGGTGCCTTCAGAGAATTTAGCAACAGGTGACAAAATCTAATGACAGACTGTTGCTCTCTGTAGTCTTAGTGGAAAGTATCTACCCTAACACTGAGTCTTACGGCACATATATTCCTTTCTGCATGCAGGACAGGAGACTTGGGTGAGAGAAGGCACTCTACCTATACCTGCTTAGTGAGAAGAAAAAAATGAAGTTAAAGCTAATTTTTTTTTGCACTTGTGAACAAAGGATCCATCCTTCCTCATTTTCCTGAATATTCAGTTTGTGCTTCTTCCCTCAAAGTACCAATCAAAGCAAGGTTATAGGCAGCTTTTAAGAAAAGTGTACTTTATGTAAAATAAAAACAATAACAAAAAAAGAGGGAAAGCAAATGAAAAAACACAGCTTATTCAATTTCTCTAATTTACAACACCGGAGGAAAACAAGCAGGGAAATAATTTTACCTGTAATTAACAATGGTAGCTACACCCTGGCATATAAGAGGTTATCTTCTCTGCTTTCACATTAGCATGTGCTCTTCTCTCACTTTCTACTTCATAAGTCTCACTTGCTATACACAAATGAATGTACGATTTTGGAAGGCTTACATAAACCATCCAGTAAAAGTCTACAGGCATAGGGTAATTTGAAATCACATAGTAGTAAAGAGGAGACAGCTTGTAAAAAAGCCAGTACTTTGGACTACTGAGTCCTTTACTTGTAAAGAGTTTGCCCTGATTCTAAAACATTTAAACAAGAAATATTTATAAGGATCCATGTTTTTATTCTCTTATTGTTTTCTGTCATGAAGTTACTGGGCTATTTTTACTATTACTCAGGAAGTTCTACAAAACTTTCCACTGAATTTTGAATTACATATTAATTCCAAGCAAATCACAGTATATTTTTCTAGACCTATTATGTTTGTAGTAGTTTTTTTGAAATATCATTTCAACAATAAATAACTTGGTGAAAAATGTTTTAATTAAACTGGCAGTGGTATGAACAGTGACCCTCATGGTTAAATAATCTTACTCTGTTTCTGAGGGAATTTTTGTTTTCTTTTGTTTTGCTATTACATTGCACAGTGCTCATAGGACATTTTGTGTTCCTAAGTTCAGCAGCTCCTGGCTGCAGCAAAAAATTAATATCTCCCAAATTCATTGTCAGTTTTTCACCAGCCCGTGACAATTCCCCTAAGGGTGGCCAACTGGCTATACCTCTTCCTTCAGCACCATTAGGTCAGCCAAGGTATAAGAAGAGCCTCCCAGCACTTTGAACATACTGAGAACTGACAAGGAATGCTACCACACAGAGGTCTCCTCCAACAGGGTAGCTCTAGATCTGTCACAGTCCTTCAAAACATCTTGATCAAAGAGTCTTATTGCCAGGTCATGGCTGGATGGATGGGCTCTTCATGACCGTGCCAGAAGTGTTTAGCCTAGCCATCTGTTCCTAATTCAAGGCTTGTGGTCCCAGAAATGTGGGTATTAAATGAAAGAGATTGAACTTGCTGTACTAACCTGCCTTTGCACAAAATGTGGAGGATGATACTGGTGGTTTTACATATAAAATAACTAAGGGATTTTATTTCTTTTTTTTCAAGAGAAAAAGGGGCCATTGCAATGATCTTATCCGATAGCATAAGGATTTTTTCTCTTTTCTTCATAAACTGCCCATCAAGAAAAGGCCAATGATTTTGTGTTATGCCTCTTATGCTCAATAAAGATAAAATGGGTTAGCTTCTTTCCTGATAGTCCAGTTTCAGTTTTCATGGTGACTGTATTGTCTACCTCTCTTCCCACAAGCATAAAGATGATTTTTCCCTTAGCGTTTTGGTCTATGTACTCAAATAGGACAGCTCTGTGCAATGTTTAGTCACCTAAATAATCACCTTTCAATCTTCAGAAGTGCTTAACATGCACAACTCATGTTGACTCTGATGGGAGTGGCGGAAACTCCACCATTAAAAAAAAATGTTTCATATCTAGTCAAATGTACATATATGCTGCATGCATGACCTGCTGATCTAATTCATATTTATATTAATATAAATATGTACAAATACATAACCTATACACACATATATACAAAAATGTCATTTACAAATTTAGTCTGAAGTCATGAAGGAAAACAGCTCTAAGCACTGTAGCTTTTTTTCTCTCTGTGAAAATTAAAATGATATTTGGTCAGACAATCCATCTGCTGTGATGTAGTTTCTTTATGTGGCAATGCTGGCTGATATCACTGTGTTTGGCACGTTTGAAACTGGGGAACTGAGTCCCCACTGTGCAGTAGTCTTTTCAGCAGTCTTCTGTGATATTTAGATTACTGAAGACTATTTAAGGGATGCTAGAAGCCTTGGGAAGCCAAACCTAACTCTGTGCTATAAGGAATCCTTACTGTAGTCTTGCCTTTTGAGTATGTCAGCACATGCCAAGAGTTTGAAAAATCTCATTATGCCCCAGGAGCCACACTGAGTACAGTAGTCCTGGGATCATAGCAGTGATCCATCAGTTTTGTGCATCCCTCATCCCTTATACCTCAACTCTTGCCTGATACCTCCTGTCCTCTAAGATTTCTTTCTTTCTTTGTAACATATTCATAAAATATTGGGTAAAACATTTTCTCTGTGAGAATGTGTACACATTCAGATATGCATAATGTACACCCAAATAATATATCTCTATATACAATCTTTAAAAAATGTAGGCATGTAGTAAGGGAATGCTAATTGAAATATGGAGGCACTAAACACCTACTGAGAACACTTAATTTTTTAAAACATTACTGTGATAGCAATGTGTCCCCTGTAATTCTAGATAATATGTTTCTGATTACCAGTTTGCTTCTGAGCTCCATAATGTGAGAACAAATGCAAATGTAAGCCTTTATCTGTTCTTATGGTCATATGTCATCCTAGCCAATTGGGCAATAAAACAGCAGGACCAGGCTGCTGTTAAATAATACAAAATGTGATGCATGAATATGGAAGTAAATGTTTGCTTATATAAGTTATGCCTATCCAATATTGTTCTGCTTTGCATTTCTGAGGTAAAAGACAAATTTAACAAACAGACTAAGAGGGTCTACATTTCATATAAGTCAGCATTCTCTCTGAAATTCTAAATTTATGAACAGTTTGTGTCTTCAACAATTGATTTAAACATTTGCCAGATTAGTGGTTTTAAGACAGACATTGTGGTTGACATTGATAAATCAGACAGAATGTGACAAAGCCAGACCTATCACAGAGAGTTTGTCAATATTGTATTATATATATATAGATACATATACAAAGTACACACACATGCACATGTGAAAAGCTATATATACATGTCTCTCTCAAGATGGTATGGGGGCAATTTTCCCAAATTTCAGTACTATAGTACCTACTTTTCCCTCAGTTTATTTAGGGAGCTCTACTGGCTTAGAGTAGGGTTAGGCATCCTTAAAGCTTGCAGAATGAAAGAAGACAGACCACACAGTGGCACAAGGGAACCTCACCATCTTGTTGGACCATATTCTGCTGTAAACTCCACACAGCTCCAGATGTTTTATCAAAGTGCTTGAAAACCTGCTTTCTATCAAGATATTGCAATTCTGTCACCAGGGTCTTGCACAGTGAGTAGTTGACTGCAGTTACTGGAGATACTAGTGTGTTTAAAGGTAGTCATGTGTCTGAGCTTGCTTTGGGTGAAGGCTTAAGTTGATGTCCTGTGTTGGATCAGAGTTTAAGTGCCTTAGCACCTTCCAGAATCAACGATTTGGAAATAATGATGCTCTAGATCTTTTATATTGAAGGGATGGCCTTTGAATTTTCAAACCCATGGTGCCACTATAGACGTGTGCAGGGGATGATGTGAAAATGAGATAAATGCAAATAGTTGGTCATCGAAGCTGAGCTCAGAGTGATTTGAGTTCTGTTGCTTTCCAGACTACCTGAAGGTGGAAAATTGTTTGCTTCCAGAAACTATCTTTACGCAGTTATATGTTTCATTTGATGCTTATTTTCCATGTAGCAAAATTATTTAAGTTTAAAGCATGCAGAAATAAAACACAGGAGGCTTTTTTTTTTTTTTTTCATTTTAATATTCTGTGCAGTGCCTGGAGCCAGCAAGAGCTCAGAATACCTGAACTTCTGAACCTATTTCTAACAGGAGCCAACTGTCACCATTCTTGCAGCAAAACAAAGAAAATACGTAACCCTTGTACTCAAACAAGAATAAAGGAAGATACAGGGGGTGATAAAGAGAAGTAAGGTAATGGAAGTAAACAAAATAAAGAGAAATTGAAGGAAAGCAAGTCTGAAATTCTGGTTGTTGCTGCTCTTCTGTGTGCACTTTCATTTTACAACTAGCCTTGTCGACTGTGATTTGCTTCCCTCACTTAGGCATGCCAGTACTACTCTGAACACCAACTGCAGAACATCACACGATGGGCGTAATGAGAAATCTGCCCGTGTGTCACTTCTGTCTCTGCCAAAATAGAGGTTAAAATCTGCTTTCAGGCTGCTCACTCTAGACTGAATAGCTTTTCTGTCCTGCTTCAGAGCTGCATGATACCAGGAATGCCAAGCACGGCTGAAGAGCTTGACTTCAGTGCTGCTGTTGCTCTCCCACCTGTTTCTGTGCTGCCTGCGGTGGCCCAGCTGCTCACTGTGCTGTGGGCACTCCTGGAGGGCTCCTACGGGTAGTGAATAGCCCTTGAGAAAGCATTAAATCCTTGAGAATGCAGCAAAATGAGGCTGTAACTCTCTGGATACATGGGCTTTCACAGAGAATAGTCTATACATTTGTCCTGCTGATTAGAGCTGGTTTTTTTAGCGAGAAGCTAAAAATTTGAAAAAATCTTAAAATGATCTGAAAAAAAAAAATTGAGATGTCCCTCTAATGTCACATTCCTCTATAAGAACAGTTAAACCACTCTAGAAAGCTACCCTATTGTGTGCCTCAACAGATCTCTCAGGTCTAAATAACCACTGTGGCTGGACTTCTAAGAGGGAGAAATAAAGCTCTGGGAACACTGAACAGTGTCTTCTTCAGTCATTTCATGAAAAAAATCCAAGAGTCTGAGTGGGCAGAATTATCATGGAGAATGAGCTCCATCATTGGTCTCTGTTTTTTCCACTTTGTACTTTACTTTTAAGCTGCTATTTGGCAAGGATATTTTCCATGTTGGTAAAAAGAAAATTGAATTATGGTCAAGTCTTGCGCTTGATTCATTTTTTCAAGCTGTTTATTTGATTCTAAATCACTGGAGTTATCTTGCTTTTTTTTTTTTTTTTTTTTTTTTTTTTTTTTTTTTTTTTTTTTTTTTTTTTTTTTTTAATACTGATTATCTAATTAAAGTGTCCTTAGTTCAACTCCATACTATTTCCATTTTCTCTTTGTTGATTTTTATGTATGATTATCATAACTTTCAGAAAATTCCACCACTACAGAACGTCTTCTTCTGCATAAATGAATTTTCTCGATCCAATGCTTTTGTCTCTTTGTAACTCTTGGAGTTAGATTATTAAATTATACTTCTACTTCTTCAACTTCCAGATCACATAGCAAAGCTACAGGAGATGCTTCACAGTATTGCCTTTTGGATGTGCTTGAAGCTTGACATGATTTTACATAAATTCCTCACATTATTTTTAGAAAATTGCTTCTGTGTTATATATGGCTTTTTATGGAGCTGTATCTTAGACCCAGCTCACTATTAAATATAAAAATGTAACAGTGAATTGTCCACTTAAACTGAAATGCTATTTTATGAAGTATAGGCTATTTCTTTTATACGGTGGTATTGGCAGAATGAGTCATTCTTCTAAGAATATAACTGAATTGTCCCGTGGTTAACTGAGTGTAAGCTGCTTTCTGAATGTTTTGCCTCTTATGTCCTCACCTCTGGGCCAAAAAGGATATCTCAGAAGATGTGCAGAGTTTCAATCTACAATTCTATCAACTGTGCCTACAAATTATGCATCTGCCACTACACAATATGAGCAAAAAACATTTCCCAAATCAAAATGTGGAATGCAAACACCTTACGTTGTATTAGACAGGGCAAGAAACAGGTCAAGCTGAGCAAACAGTAATAACCAGTGAATATTAGTTCAAATTCAAAAGTCAGTTTTCAAAGACCACTTTTGTGACCCTCTCTTAGTCTCTTCAAAGTATATTCAGTAGTGTGCACATTCAAACAGTGGAGGCTTATTTCAAACATTGACCCTGAAAGAGAATTCTGAATTTTGTATTTTACTGCCTATAAACAGCTCAAGTGATATTGTTTCTAAAACCTGAATGGAAGGTTCATGTAATTACCATCCCAATGTACACAGGAAAGTAATAATCAGATATCAAGATCTGATGGAAATAAACTCTGTGTATATATTCAGATTGTACAGCATAAAGCTCTGTTTTAGAGCCCACACAGATATTGCCACCTAAGTAGCCTTAGCTTTGAGGGCCATTTCAAGTTTCCCAGCAAGGCTGTTCCCATATTATATAAGCTAGAAAGCACTGCCACAATTAGCCACAGTTCTCCTGAATATCCAGGGACAGCAGAGACAACATTTATCCAGGCCCTCTCTCTTCCTTAACTTCTACCAGCAAAGTGGAATACTTAATACTCGAAGCTTTCTGCAACACAGCCAAGTGTGGTAATCAGCAAAAGAAATTGTGGGGTCTCTTTTTCAGATAAAAATTGCTATCAGCAGAAACAGTAATCAAATGGATTGTTTATTCAAATGCAAAATGATGATCATTTTTTCAGCAGTTTTTTATTTAATACTCACTATGATTACCACTGTTAAAAAAAAGATGGAAAAATTATTAGTGAACTTCACTGGGTTTCTTGATATTCTCTCTATTTGGTATATAAGCTCATTTTTTATTTTAAATTTTACTCTGAAACACCTTGTGGAATGCGAGTCTACTAATTTCTCATGGAAATTCAAAATTACTTACCAGGGGGTTCTTGGTAAGTTTTCAGATAGAGCACAAAGAAAAAGGCCAGTTTCCTTAAACGAATTAACTGAGAGATACAACTCGATTCTAATTAGCCCACCTAATATAGTAGTGGGTGAACTTCTTAGGTCTGCCCCGGAAGTCTCAGATGAACAAGAATCCCACTGATTTGCATGCGCAGAAGAGTGAAGGGTAGAATCCTTAAATGAGTTAGGTGCCTTTAATCATAGGGGAAACCCCAAAGGAGACACACTTTAAACTAAGACAGAAAAGAAATTTATACCAACATCACCAGTTATTTTTGGGAGACAGACTAGGACTATAGTAAATCATAAGAAGAATTGCTTTACTATATCACAGAGTATTTTTATAATGTCGTCCATATGTTTTTGCTGTCTTCTTTATTCAATAGACCTACTTCACCACCACTGAGCCCTAGGGTTCTATATTAGGGATTTTGACCAATTTAGAATATATTTTCCCCCATCTTTTTGCCTGAAGCCTGGCAATGTAGATGCAGATGCACATTTCCTACACAAAGTACATTCAAAGAGAAGCCTGTTGTCCAAACAGAGATTTAGCTTATGGTGTTTGAATACATAGCAATGAAATAAACTCAGTTATTAGTACAGTCTTCTCTTTTACACTGAATAAAGCCTTGGATCACGTTGCTTTTCTTCTTTTTTTTTTTTTTCCCCTGCACTTTTCTTCCGAAATAATGGAAACATATACATCTATTTTCAGTCAGAATAAGGATTCATCAAAATATCTTGATGCAGCTTTCATACCACTTTCTCACTTTTCATTGACTGATATGTTTGGAGTTTCACAGTTAGCATATAAGAGGGTCACTGTTTTCCTCCCAAACCAAACATACGCAAAGAAACAAAAGGACAGAAATAGACTTTTCGTGATAGAAACAGACCAAGGTTTCAGTTCTTAAACTTGTGGGTATTATACCTTTACAGAAGGGAACAGAAGCAAAATATCCATATAGATTTTGAGTGTCTGTTATCAATGGAAATATCCAGAAAAAGAAGATATGACAACTCCAAAGGAAATATTCTGTAACTAAGCCTACGAAGGATGCATTTGAAACCTTGAACCCTATCAATTACAAGACAGTATGTACCAACAAAATGCTAGCACTGGAAGAAATAAGCGACAAATTATAAATAAGTTTTATATCAAAGTAATATTAGGTATAACTTGGCCTAATAACAGGAAAAAAGTACTATTAAAGACAGAGAAAAATTATACGAAAGAACTCTCTGTTCCACCTGATCTATGAAAGAATCAGAATGTAATTTTTTAAGGAACAAATTTTATGTAAAATTCCAACCCTTCTATTCCATTTAAGAATGTGCTGGGACTGGCTCGGATGGAGTTAACTTCTTTCATATCAGCCCATATGGTGCTGTGCTTTACATTTAGGTCTAAAACAGACTTGATAACACACCAGTGTTTTGGTTATAGCTGATCAGCGCTGGCACAGGATCAGTGCTTTTTCTCTTCCTTTCCGAAGAAGTAGGCTGGGGGTGGGCAAGAGCTGGGGCAGCTGACCACAGCAGATCAAAGGGATATCCCACACCAAATGACATTGCACCCAGCAATAAAAGCACAGGAAAAGGAGGAGGAAAAAGGTGGATGCTTGTTGTTATGGTGTTTGTCTTCCAAAGTAACTGTTACATGCCGAGGACCTGCTCTTCAGAAAGTGGCTGGATATCTGCCTGCCAATGGGAAGCAGTGAATCAATTAATCGTTTCACTTTGCTCTTGTGTGCAGCTTTTACTTTGCTTATTAAATTGTCGTCTGGATTCACAATCTCATCTTCTTTCTGTTTCTTCCCCATCCCATAGGAGAGAAGATTGAGCAGGAGGATGGGTGGGTCTTGGGCTGCTGCCTAGGGTCAACCCACCACACAGAAGATGCAATTTTGTATTAAAAAACTCCAAAGGTCCACATCTTGGTCAGCAGGGAATTCATTAATATTGATATGTAAGACTGCATGAATAGAGCTGTTTTCTGTAGCACCCTGGTGTCTGCATAATGTTCAGTGTAAGTCAGTAGGGAAGTAAATTAGACTGAAATATAAAAAAGTGCATAGCAGAACAAAGCTTTCTGACAATTATTTCAGCCACATGCTATGAGGAATCGTATGTTTTTCCATACTAACTTTTTTCAACCATTTTCCATATTAAAACCTAGACTTTTCCTTTGTAAGCATCAAATGTCTGCCCACAAGCACAAAATAACCGTAACAGAGTCCAGATAAAACTGCTGTTTTTGCAATGACTTGATGTAGATGAACCATTTCAAGGAATCGTGATTAAAGTTTGCAAATGGTAAAATAATATCTTACGTGTAAAGTGTGATGGAGGCCAGGTAACCTATACCTATTAAGGAAGGAATTTGTCTTCTCCAACTTTAGCCTTATAAAAAAGTTAAACACCTGTTATAAGCTAATCATATAGGTTTTAGGTTGTGGCTTTTTTTAGTTTTGGGCCCCTCATCATAAGAAAGACATTGAAGTACTAGAGAGAGTGCAGAGGAGGGTGATGAAGCTGGTGAGGGGCCTGGAGCACAAGTCTGATGAGGAGCAGCTGAGGGAACTGGGGCTGTTTAGCCTGGAGAAAAGGAGGCTGAGGGGAGACCTTATCACTATCTGCAGCTGCCTGGGAGGAGGTTGTAGCATGGAGGGTGTTGGTCTCTTCTCCCAAGTAGCAAGAGATAGGACAGGATGAAATGGCCTCACATTTTGCCAGGGGAGGTTCAGATTGGATATTAGGAAAAAATTCTTCATAGAAAGGGTTGTCAGGCATTGAAACAGGCTGCCCAGAGAAGTGGTGGAGTCACCATCCCTGGAGGTGTTTAAAAGCCGTTTAGATGAGGTTCTTAGGCACATGGTTTTAGTGCTCGAGTTAGGTTATGGTTGGATTCAATGATCCTGAGGATCTCCTCCAACTGAAATAATTCTATGATTCTGTTTCCCCTGTTGTCCATAGTGAAACTTAACCACTGCTAAAAGGGGATCCATCCCATTTATCTTTAATAGCAGTCTTAAAATCAGCTTTTGGATCTGCCTTTCTCCTGATTGCAAAGGAAGCTGGGGTATATTGTTTGAATTTGTTGCTCAAACTGTCAAAGTGAAGTGAGATGGATCCTAGCCTACTGAAATAAAAAACCTGTTGATTTCTGCCATACCCAGAAGACATCAACTGTCTGAACATCTTGGAGCTTCTTATTACTTACGAGTTTTATGCTCATGGTCTTCTGATCTCTACAGGTTGGATATTAAAACATCCACTGATTTATTTTAGATTTTGCCCACTTTGCAGTCAGCAACTAGAGATGGACAGGGTATGAGCTATAAAGGATCATGGTTAACCTATGTTAATGTAGCCTCTAGGACACTGTGATATCTTTCTGCACCTGGGTCAGGAAGGAAGAATGGCTTCAAACAGTTAACTAGTGTATGGGAAAAAGGAGAGGGTCTGGCACTAATTGGAACCATTTTGCCCTCTGCAGCTTTGGAAGTGCGGCTAAAATTACAGCATGAAAAGAGAAAAGCATCTCAAAACTTCAGTGAATAGCAAGGTCACTTTAATAAATGTATACTTTTTTTTTTTCTTTAAATATAGGCACACCAATGGAGATTTGGAAGACTTGTTTTCCCTCTTCACAGGGAATAAAAGAAATATCCAATATTTTCATTCGAAATAAAAGAAAATGACAGATTAAAAAAAATGCATCAGGATTTTCTTTATTATATGTCATGAAAAAAAAAAA